>CM060311.1:16192326-16257326 GCA_030674185.1 Monoplex corrugatus
GAGGCATTCAGGATTTTGGTTTGGAAATAACTTGTTTTTGCTGATGCAATGAGGGTGGATACTTTTGTTTTAGAGGCTTGGAAAAGTTGCCTGTGTACAATGAGTTTGGATTTGCGCCAGCGGCGCTCTGCTCTGCGGCGGGCACGTTTTGCACAGGCGATCTCATGAGTGAGCCAGGGGGTAGGGGGGGCGGTCAGGTAAAGGACGGGTTGTGGCTGGAGCATGAGTGTCCAGAAGATGGTGGAGAGTAGTATAGAATTCATCGGCAAGGTTATGTGACTTTTCAGAAAGGAGACGGGAGGCATCAGATGAAAATGTGGAGAGGTCGATAGATTTGAGATTGCGTCGAGTCACTGTGCGCATGGTACGGGAAGGAGGAGAAATGTCGAGAGAACAGAGAATTGCAGAGTGGTCAGATGGAAGGGCTGAAGTTAGACGGGTAGAAAGAACTAAGCAGTTGTCAGTAGCGGAATTGTGGTGATCACGAGAAATGATCCAGTCAAGAATGTGACCTTTTTGATGGGTTGGTTCAGAAATGTGTTGAGTCATATTGTGATTGGACAGAGTTGATGATATGTCTTGTGTCATAACGGTGAGTGTTGTTATAGTGGACATTGATGTCACCTAGAATGATGAGATTTCCAGGTAAGAGACAGTAGTAATCAAGAAGTTGATCAAAGTCAGAGAGAAACATGGATGTGGTGAGCTTGTTGGCAGAGCTAGGTGGAGGTCGATAGACACAGGAGAAGGTGATGGGGTGAGGGGTGGATTGGAAGGATACTTCAACGTGCTCGAAAGAAGGATGGGAGAAAGGCAGAGACTGCGAGAAAGACAGGCGGGAATGGAGTGAGTCGTTGTAGAGGATGGCGATACCACCACCTCGGGATGAGCGATGGAAAGAAGCAAGCCTGTAACCACTCGTAGTGAGACTCACATGTATAGGTTCATGACCAAGGGGGTTAAGCCATGTTTCGGTGATAAAAGCAATGTCAACATGTTCATCTGCGATAAAGTCAGCAATGACATCAGCTTTGCCATCAGTGCATGCTGACTGAGCGTTAAAAAGGCATAGTCATCTATCAAGGGATATAGACCAATATGAACATGATCAGTCATCTATCAAGGGATGTAGACCAATATAAACTTCATCAGTCGTCTATCCAGGGATATATACCAATATGAACAGTATCAGTCGTCTATCAAGAAATTAAACCACGATGAACATCACCAGTCGTCTACCAAGGGATGTAGACCAATATTAACATCGTGGAGGGATATATACCCACAATAACATCAGTCGTCTATCAAGGGATATAGACCAATATGAACATGATCAGTCATCTATCAAGGGATATAGATCATTATGAACATCACCAGTCGTCTACCAAGGGATGTAAACCAATATGAACATCATCAGTCGTCTGTCAAGGGATATAGACCAATATGAACATCATCAGTCGTCTATCAAGAAATTAAACCACGATGAACATCAGTCGTCTACCAAGGGATGTAGACCAATATTAAAATCGTGGAAGGATATAAACCCATATCAACATCGGTCGTCTATCGAGGGATATAGACCAATATGAACCTCATCAGTCGTCCATTGAGGGATATAAACCAATATGAACCTCATCAGTTGTCTATCAAGAGATATAGACCAATATGAACCTCATCAGTTGCCTATCAAGGGATATAGACCAATATGAACCTCATCAGTTGCCTGTCAATGGATATAAACCAATATGAACTCATCAGTTGTCTATCAAGGGATATAAACCGATATGAACCTCATCACTTGCCGATCAAGAGATATAAACCAATATGAACAGCATCAGTTGTCTATCAAGATATATACACCAATATGAATAGCATCGGTCGTCTATCAAGATATTGACTAATATGAACATAATGGAAGGATATAGACCCATATTAACATCAGTCGTCTATCGAGGGTTGTAGACCGATATGAACTCATCAGTCGTATATCAAGGGTATAATAGACCCATATAAACCTCATCAATCTCCTATCAATTGATATAGATAAATATGAACCTCATCAGTCTATCAAGGGATATAGAACAATAACAATCTCATCAGTCTTGTACAAGCGATATAGACCAATATGAAACTCATCAGTCGCCTATCGCCAATCATATACAAACCTCATCAATTGTGTATAGATGGATGTTCACCGAATATGGACATAAACAGTCGACTGTCAGGGAACTTGGACCAAAGAACATTAATTAAGTACACACAATCGATTCATTCGTGCACAGAATATGAGGATATACCCCTGGCGTTGACCACTCCGTCCAATTGATCACAACGGGGTCTAAAAAAACAAACTTGAATGCAAATTTAAAGGTCAAAGACACTAAAAGATACCTAGAAAAAGGGCCAAAATTACCTAAGCTTGTTTTTGTGCATCGCATTTCCCTAGAGCACAAAATGCGTTTAGTATGTGTACCTAATCGCCAGTCCTAAGAAAAAGCATGTAAAGCTTTATAGAACACATACAGGTGATTGAATTAGCAAGGCAGAAAATGACAGGAAGAGATGACAGAAGGCAAAGCAGTAAGGGAGAAACAGAGTTACAAAAAAGAGGAAACTTTTATCACAGAATTTCCAAGAGGTCGGGATACTACTTATACTCAAAGAGCCCCCAGCATCCCCGCGAGAGGGTGACGGGAAGCAGGGAGGACCCAACAAATTATGTGTTTTCTCACCAGTGTAATTTTCTTTTGTATCTAATAATTCACATGCTGGCATTCTATGTCATTTAATACTTACTGATAAGTTTAACTCCTGATACACACACACAACACACACACACACACACACACAGACATATATATATATATATATATATATATATATAATATATATATATATAATAGATAGATAGATAGATAATGTATATACGTATATATACGCTCGTATATAGATAGATGGATAGATAGATAGATAGATAGATAGATAAACAGATAGATAGATAGATAGATAGATAGACAGATAGATAGACAGATAGATAGATAGATAGACAGATAGACAGATTGTACAATCAGGATTTATATAATCTTATCGCACAGACTTGTGTCCATTCAAAACAAATCAAAGAGAAAAAAAATCAAGCCAGTGTGGACCTTGGTGCACGTTTAAAATGCAAACTTAACATAATTATCGGCGTGGGTTTTTGTTTTGTTTCGTTTTGTTTCATTTCTTTGTTTGGTGTTGTTGTTTTCTCATTCATGTACTCAATACATGTGTCGAGGGCTGGATGGTTCTTTTGATACAGTAGAGGACTCAAAGTCTGAAAATCTCGAGTTCAGTCCCAGCCTGCAACATTGAAGATTGGTCTGTTCGTGACCCATCTTAATGTTAACCTGAAAAAAAACACGCAAAAAGAAGAAGAACGCGTATTTAATACAAAGACAAGACAGGCGCAAATTTTCGGCCAACTTGGCCTTTATCAAGCTTAAGATCACAAATAAACAAACACCAGATACAAAAATTAGTAGGAAAAAGACTGAGACTAAGAATAATTCTCCTTATTTTTGTATTTGATGTTTGTTCGTTTGTGATCTTACGTTTAAGCTAATTTCGCCTGTCTCGTCTTGTATTAAATACGCGTTCTTATTCTTTTTTCGTTTGTTTGTTGTTGTTGTTGTTGTTTTTCTTCTGGTTCCTGTTTGCTTGAACGCGGGCAGTCACACTTGTTTGGATTCCATCGTAATGTTTCCATCATTTGTGGTCGTGTAAACGAAATGTTTCATGGGTCCCTCTCCCTAACCCACCTCAACTCAAGACCTTGCCAGCGCATAGGGTTTTGTACAAGCTCAAGGAACCTACCAGAAAATTGCTGGCAGATTTGGGGGAAGCGCACATGGAATTGTCTGAGTGCGATGAATCCCTCTTGAGCAAACTCCAAATTCCCAATTTCACGTGTACAATTTCTAACACTAAAACGTTTGATACTTGCAAAGGCCCAACACACAAACTCATGCACAAGAAAGAAAAAAAAAATGCCTGAGTTTTCCACCTTTAATAAGACCAACAACAAACAATATCACAAAACCTTATACAGTACTATGTAAGAAACGTATCATTAGCTGGAAGTCAACTTCAATGCTCACGTAACTTAAACAGCGGGCAGTTATAGAAATAATGACAATATCCAATACATGCCAGAAATAAAAAAATTTAAAAAAACCAGGGGCAGTTGTAGAAATAACAGATAATGAATGACAGGTACGTGTACGACTAAGGGACAGACACAGCAGGAAAACAGGACCCTTCCCCATGGCATAAGCAGTTCAGACAAAACACAGCACCCATGACCTTTTGAACCCTTGCCAAAATCTAAGTCATGAAACGCTAAGATCGATCGGCTATTTTCGAAAGAAATTCTTTCAGAAAATTCATGGCAGTACTAAATATTATTCACCAGCTTAATTTATTATCACTAATTCTACTTGTTATAACTAATTTTGATATTTCATACATGTGCAAACTTTGTCAGATCTTTACGACAGAATCAGTCCTGAGATCCGTTTCTTGCACACGAGGTGAGCAAGTTTTCCACAGGTACGTTAAGTAGGACTGTTCCTTTGTTCCATCTAGCACCAGGTGTGGCTACCTATAATACTGCCTTCACCTAGTTAATCCTGAGGCTTTGTGCATTATCCTGAGGCTTTGTGCATTGACTTGGAAGGGACTGAATTCGCCAGGTGAGCCAAGCTAGCAACAAGAGGATATTGCTGGCAAGATAAAGCTGGCGGTCGTAACCAGTCGGCCTGGTGCAATGGTTAGCGCAACAGATTACCGCCTGGAAGGTTGTGGGTTCGAATCCCCATCAATCCCTTCAAAAATTACTGTGGAATTTTTCAGCTCTAAGCGGCTCCTACCCAGAGATGGGGTTTGCTACGGGCTCATTGAGAAAATTGGGACCACACAGTCGAGTCTCATCCACTTCACGGATACGTTATTGAGGGTGCTGCTTAAATCTCCTGATCAGCACCGCAAGTGTCTGTATCTCTTGGGCCTGGTTGACGATTATGATAGTAAGCGTAGAGTACAGTCCTGTCACGAAGTCTCAATCCTAGATGGCATTCCACAGCATCATGATTATAATCCTCTTTGACATCATCATCATGGTAATACAAAAACGGTGCCAGTTTCTGTGGCCATTATGGTGGCGTAGAAAATGGGACGGAAAAAAAAGATAACCTCCCTGAGTGCGATGATCCTAAGGGGAAAAAAAAAAGCTGGTGGTCGTGCAAGTCGCCTTTGTGTTTGACAACTCCCATCTTCTAATGTGAAAGGTTTAATACAACAGGCAACTGTCGTTTAGACGAAAGCATAACACAACAGGCACGGTTGAACTCCACGGAAGTGAACCAGCAGCTGTGAAAGGTCTTCTCTGGTTGGTGGTCCCATGGTGGTTTGCTATCTCTGACTTCCGAAAAAAATTTCTGGCACTGGGACTTGTGTCGTTTTGTGGAGACGGGATGACGGCTGTGAGATCAATGCCCCTGAGACAGTACAGAAATTGGAACAGAAGAAAAAAAAATGTCTTTAGCACATGCTCAGACAGATACAGTATGATATATCCCTTATAAAAACAAAAAACAAGAAAAAAAAACACGTTTATGTCAGAATAAATTACACAAATCAGCAATGTAACCATCGGTGACACATACTGTTGGTTCATGTTGAAGATTGCTTTTATAGACACTTTTGTACACGTATGACATGAATATGACATGAACAATCACTGACAACAAATAAATAAACTGGAATAAATACTTTACAAAAATAAACAAATACAAAAACTGTAAAAAAAAATTTAAATAAATGATGGGCACGCCTGTGCAGGAATAATTCACATGTACATTGTCAGTTTCAAAAACATAAACAATTTGTTGATATCAGTGCCTTATGTACAGTGGTAAAACCTGTTCTCTGCTATCTGAAATCTGTCTCTCAGATTCACGTCTTGTATCTACTGTGATAATTAAAACTTATTTTTCTGTTCTCTAAAATTGTCACAACCACTCCTTTCAATCTTTGACTGAGACAAATATAACTGCTTTTCTGTCATTTAAAATCAAAAACAAGAATGTTTTTGACTGAGACAAATATAACTGCTTTTCTGTCATTTAAAATCAAAAACAAGAATGTTTTTGACTGAGACAAATATAACTGCTTTTCTGTCATTTAAAATCAAAAACAAGAATGTTTTTGACTGAGACAAATATAACTGCTTTTCTGTCATTTAAAATGAAAAACAAGAATGATTTTGACTGAGACAAATATAACTGCTTTTCTGTCATTTAAAATGAAAAACAAGAATGATTTTGACTGAGACAAATATAACTGCTTTTCTGTCATTTAAAATCAAAAACAAGAATGTTTTTGACTGAGACAAATATAACTGCTTTTCTGTCATTTAAAATCAAAAACAAGAATGTTTTTGACTGAGACAAATATAACTGCTTTTCTGTCATTTAAAATCAAAAACAAGAATGTTTTTGACTGAGACAAATATAACTGCTTTTCTGTCATTTAAAATCAAAAACAAGAATGTTTTTGACTGAGACAAATATAACTGCTTTTCTGTCATTTAAAATGAAAAACAAGAATGATTTTGACTGAGACAAATATAACTGCTTTTCTGTCATTTAAAATGAAAAACAAGAATGATTTTGACTGAGACAAATATAACTGCTTTTCTCTCATTTAAAATCAAAAACAAGAATGATTTTTTTGTTTTTTTGGAGGGGTTTTGGGGGGGGGGGGGGTTTGGTTTGTTTGCTTGCTTGCTTGTTTGTTTGTTTGCTGCTTAACCTCATCTTCTACGCCACTCCTGTACCAAATTCAGCTCGCTCATTTAGGCCCTCCAACAAACCTCCAAACCCATCAGAACTGAAATAACCATGACAACAGCTTGGCATGAAGGGCCACAGAATCTGGGGCGTTTTCACAAGGATTGATGACGACAGTGGGGATGAAAGTGATGACCTTTTTTTTGTATTACTATTGTTATTTTCCTTTCTTTTCTCGAGTTCCATTTCGGATTTAGACGACATGACAGGGCTGTATTCTTATACCTGATTTCGTGACATCCGTGGCATCAGAAAAGCCTGAGAGTTACGGACACATGCAGGGTTAGTCGGGAAAAGTGAGCAACACCCTAAAGAACACAACAGTAAAGTGGGGGAGACTCGACTGTGTCTCAACCTTCCCATCAAGCCTACAGCATGTGCAACTCTTAGATAGAAACTGGTCGGTGCTGACAAATCCCACAATAAGTTTTTGAACTGATGGGGGTTTGAACCCACAACATCCTAATCAGAGTCCACAACGCTAATCACTAATTCTTATTGTTGCTTAAAGCCCAGCCGACTGCATATCAAGGCTATAACCATTTCAATGCACATACAGTACTTCAACCGGAAAAAAAGGAAAAGAAAATTAAGTACTCATTATCTACTTATCGCGCTCATAATCTAAGTAGATGCCCATGGCGTTGACCACTCCATCCCATTTATGACACAAGGGATTTTAAAAAACATACCTGAATACAATTTTTTTTAAACGTAACTAAAGACACTGAAATATATATATAAGAACGGGTCTAAATGACCTAAAATTGCTTCTGCATGCCTTACCTCCCTAGAACCGAAAATGCACTTAATACATGTACCCAATTATCAATCTTAAGATTTTTTTTTATTTTGATTCGTTTTTACGTTGACACCCACCTCAAGAGATATGGCCAACGGGGATAACCATCCCAGGGAAGTGGGGAAGTCGGACCTATCTAATTCTGTACTGACACCACCAGAACAACGATGTTAAGATGGGACAGTGAGATGGCCAGTTTTAATGTAGCACACTCCGGGATTTGAACCCACAACCATTAGCATGTGAATCCGACGCTCAAACCAACTGAGCCCACTAAAAAATCCTAAGAGAACAGTTCATAAGACTTTATCGAATAAATACAGGTGAATGGACCATCAAGGGCGCTAACCATTTCACAGGAGTGATTCCTTGCAGTTGGAAATCCCTTACTGATGTTGTTGCTGTAGTTCCCGCTATCATACAGCTTGGAAAAGTAATTTGCTTGAATGAAACAGCGAGCCGTGGACAGACTTCTGAACATTTTTCATGTGTACCAAATCAAAGCTCTCTTTCCAACCCAAGCTACAGGTCATGTTTATACACTAGTGTTAGCTTTAAAAAAAAATTTTTTAAAAAGACACTGTGATTTCTTTAAAGTCATCTAATTTTTGTAGGTAGTTTAGAATTTAATGAATAACCGATGCATTGGATTTAAACTTTGAAGGAAACGAAACGCTTTAGGCACTTTAGAATTTAGAGTTCTGGAATAACTTATGTGTTTGATTTAACCTTTTGACTCCTGCACCCTGTCCACCAGCATCCTGCATTGCCAACCATGCTAGCAAAGCAAAAACGTAACCCTTTGACTCTCTCATCATATCCACCAGCTTCCTGCAGGAAGCTGGTGGACAGAATGAGGGAATCAAAGGGTTAAGTTTTTGCAGTTGGTGGATAGGGTGTGGGAGTCAAAGGGTTAAACTTCAAAGGAAAATGTTTTAGGCAGTTTAGAATTTCAGGGCTAATGCATGCAGCTGATCTAAACTTTAACAGAAAATGTAACACAGTATCCCCTCCTAACTGAGGCAATATCTCTTCCATCCTTATCAAGATGTTAAAGATGTTATTTACTTGTTTGAGCCTGATACTACAGTTTATCTGTTGGTCATGATATTCATGAATGAACAGTCAATTCAAAACATTAATAATAATGATATAAAAAATGTACATGATACATACACACGAATATACTCTCACATAATTGGACCACTGATCTTCATGTCTTCATGTTTATTTACAACACCTAACAACGGATATTTTAAAATAATTTAACACCAAAAGCACAAAAAATACCATGTTTAAATCAACAACAGAATGATCATGTCTAAGGACACACACACACACACACACACACACACACACACACACACACACACACACACACACACACACACACACACACACACACACAACACTACTTATAAACTCCAAACACTGAATCTTTTACTTCTCACATTTCTCCCGTCTCAGGAAAATTTAGCAATATCCTCAATGACACAACAGTAAAGTGGATGAGGCTCGATTGTGTGGTCCCAGTCTTTCCAACAACGCGCATACTTGATGCTCTGCACATGTATATATACACATGAAGGGGCCTTTAGGCACTAACAGGTCTGCACAGAGATTGACCTGGAAAAATCAGAACAAAAATCACCACCCTTCACACACTATAGGGAGGTACCCGGGCAGAGTGGACTTCAAGACCGTTCGTCTTGAAATCTGATGTCTTACTGGTTTGACTACCGCATCCATCACATCTGTTTCCAATACAGTAAATCACAACTCCAGATAATCACTGGCAGATTTGGGTGAAGCGCGTATGGAATTGTCTGAGTGTGATGAATCCCTCTTGATCAAACTCTGAATTCCAATTCCTTATTTCACAAACCATTCCACCAAACCTGATTTGTCTTTTGTTCGAACTCTGGTGACAAAACGAAAAAGGTGACAGCACAGACATCCTATCACCTTGGAGGTGTGGATTTGAACCCAGGTGAAGAAAAAAAATGACAGCATAAGTCAGGAGTCATGACTGGGCCCAGCCCAGCCCCCTTAGAGTGTAAAGAGTTTAGGACTGAAAACTCGCTTAACCCTTTGACTCCCGCACCCTATCCACGAACTGCAAAAAATTATTCCTTTGACTACCTCACCCCTTCCACCAGCTTCCTGCGGGAAGCTGGTGGATAGGGTGAGGGAGTCAATGGGTTAAGTTTTTGCTTTGCTGGCATGGTTGACAATGCAGGAAGCTGGTGGACGGGATGAGGGAGTCAATGGGTTAAGTTTTTGCTTTGCTGGCATGGTTGACAATGCAGGATGCTGGTGGATGGGGTGCGGGGGTCAAAGGGTTAAGAAAGAGGGGTGTAGGGCTTCTCCTCTGATGTGCTATCATTCTGCACTGATATCAAACAACATCACTAGCATGAAAAGAATTTTGGTACAGAGTAGGCGCAGCGGCCAAGAAGACAGGTCCAAATCTACATCTAAATGCCAAGAGGACAAAAGTAACACACCTAGAAGGAGAAGAAAGTCAAGTAAAGAAAGCCAAGCATATCAAGATAATCAAGTCAACAAGACTACACCAGAAAATGAGAGTGATCTTAAATACTTAGGCTCAGTTAAAGGTCATGATGGTATCTGTATTACAGGCATCAAAACAAGAGTAGGAATGGCAAAAGAAAACAATCAAAAGCAATAACATTTGGAAAGAAGCATTCCAACAGCCCTTAAAATCGAAATTCTAAAATGTCTGATCTGGCCAGTAATGCTACATGGCTGTGAAACCTGGACAGACAGAAAAGCAGATAAAAATAAGCTGTGGTTGAAAGAACTCACAGTTCCATGTCAACTGTTGGAAGAAATCAACAAAACAGAAACGAAATACATCAGCCATGCAACCCACAACACCAACACAAATTTAATGACAAACAGTTTTACAAGAAAGTCCAGGCCAACAGAAATACAGGCAAACCACCCAACATCTCCTATATGAACAACATCATCGACATTAATGGGTTGAAGGTCTACAAAATGCCATGGGAATGACAGGACTGGAGTAAATGGAGGAAGAGTTGTTGTGATGTCTGCAGAGGCTACCATCAAACTCAATGATGATGAAGGGTGACAGGTGACTGACTCCTGTGAAGACCTTTTGCTGTCTAGCATTCTCCAGTTTCTTGCTACTTTCTACCATGTAAACAATGTCTTCGATGACCCAAGTGTACAATGTCTCTGCCAATTTCATCATGTTCACTAACAGACTTCAAGGCAGAAATCTTTCTCACAATCTTGAGTATTTGTGAGTGAAAGACGGGGGGTGTGGGGTGGGGTGGGGGGTGGGGTGGTGGTGTGTGTGTGTGTGTGCGAGAGAGAGAGAGAGAGAGAGCAGACATGTAAAATGTCATGTACTTTGTGTGTGTGTGTGGTGTGTGTGTGTGTGTGTGTGTGTGTGTGTGTGTGTGTGTGTGTGTGTGTGTGTGTGTGTGTGTGTGTTTGTAAAAGGGCTTATTTGTTTGTGGGTGGGTAAGTGTGTGTGTGTGTGTGTGTGTGTGTGTGTGTGTGTGTGTGTGTGTGTGTGTGTGTGTGTTTGTAAAAGGGCTTATTTGTTTGTGGGTGGGTAAGTGTGTGTGTGTGTGTGTGTGTGTGTGTATGTGTGTGTGTGTGTGTGTGTGTGTGTGTGTGTGTGTGTGTGTGTGTGTGTGTGTGTGTGTTTGTAAAAGGGCTTATTTGTTTGTGGGTGGGTAAGTGTGTGTGTGTGTGTGTGTGTGTATGTGTGTGTATGTGTGTATGTGTGTGTGTGTGTGTGTGTGTGTGTGTGTGTGTGTGTGCATGTGTGTGTGTGTGTGTGTGTGTGTGTGTGCCTGTGCATGTGTGTGTGTTTGTGTGTTTGTGAGTAAAAGGCCTTACAATACAAAACAAATCACTCCATCTTTATACTCGATACTCAAAATTCAATCATCTCCATTTGTTGGTCCCACATAGCATCCTCAGCAATGTTACAATGCAGCTATATGTTAAAAAGAATGTGACCTTTTTTTTTACATTCCACTATATGCATGACAAGTCCAAAATGCAAATCATTCCCACATGTTTATTTTACAGTGACTACCTACCAAATATGCAAGCGCACAGACACACACACACACAGACACACACAGACACACACACAGACACACACACACACACAGACACACACACACACAGACACACACACACAGACACACACACACAGACACACAGACACACACAGACACACACACACACACTTATAGTGAAAAGACGTTAAATTAAAGAACGAACGAACACACACACAGACACACACAGAGACACATACACACACACACACACATATTATGTTTTGATCTTACTAATCCCTGCCGCACCTCTGCCACGGCCACACATAGACAATCGAGTTGTGATTTCAAGGTCACTAGAGGGCAAACACATCAGGGCAGTACAAAATTTATCAACACTAAAACATTTAGCATACAAAAGCACCTCAAAGATAAGCACAATATTTAGAGAGTGGGTGTGATGAAAATGCCCAACAAAATCAAACCAAAACAAACAGACATTATCACAAATTTGTCCGTGATCACTCCTAAATGCCAACCCAGAGCACAAGGATCCTGCACAAAGTCTGTGCATAACTGAATACAGTAGACTGCAGCCAATATCTATTTTCCAACAATTAAAAAAGACAAAAACATCACACAGTATCTATTGCTCTAATTTCCATGCCTGCTGTTATTAAGTTAGAGTTGCTGTGTTTAGTCGACCAAGGATATCGGCATGTTGTGATCTGATCACATAATGACACTTTAGGACATTATTTGACTCTTCTGTGATCCTACAAACACAGTAATCTGTAGGGTTTGGGTGTTTCTTTAAATGTTCCATTTTTTTCCCAGTTCATGTGTACCCATTTTTCCCCCCACACTGTGCAGGTGGTATGTTATTGCTTAGTCTGCATACTCCATTTTCAATGGATATGCTTGCTGGGTGTTTAATTAACACCATTTCCATAAGCCACCAGACAATGATATGACTTATAGAAGCTACAGTGCATATAATTGATGTTTTGTGTGCATATACCCTCAAAAGGGATTCTGGCACTAACAAGTCTGCACATATGTTGCCCAGAACAAAATAGAAAAATCACCCTTCACCCACGGTGGGAGATACCAATGCAGGACCATTACTATTATTGTTATTGTTATTGTTTTTGTTTTTGTTTAAACCCCAGCCGACTGAGTAGGGCCAGGGATATAACCGTTTCAAACCATACACATAGTACTTCAACAGGAAAAAATCAAAAAGAAAATTAAGTACATACATCAATTCATTCATGCACATAATCTAAGGAGATGCCCGTGGCACTGACTACTCTGCCCAATTTATCACACTAGGGATTTAAAAACATCAGAATACAAACTTAAACATAACTAAGGACATTAAAACATATATAAAAACAGGCCTAAATGACCTAATATTGCTTCCGCATATCTCATATCCCTACAGCCAGAATGTACTCAACACATGTACCCAATTATCTTCTTCTTCTTCTTGGTGTACGCTGCTACACAATCATCTGAGTCTGGACAATGAATGCAGCTATCTTTTCCAACTCCTGTCTGCAGCCATGGAGTTTGGTTGTTAGCGGAGTGTCTGTCGGCCACACGTCCTGTCTTGCCACCTGGTGAAGGGGACATCTTTGGAGTATATGCTTGGTGGTTTGGTCTTCTTGACAGCAGGGACAGGTTGGGGAGGGCGCCAGCTTCAGTTTGCGGTACATGTGGCTGTTCAGCCTATTGTGACCAGTGTGCAACCTCACCAGGGCAACTTGCTGCTCTCTAGACAACAGGTGGTAGTCATCCTTGTGTCGTCTCGGCATGGAAAGCGCCCTGATGATGCTCCTCTTCTCACTGTAGCTGACGCTGTTGTTAGGTTGTTCTTCTCCGGCTCCCTCCTTAGCAAGCATATCAGCTCGCTCATTCCCGGAGACTCCGCAGTGGGCTGGGATCCACTGCAGAACTGCTCTTCTGGTTGTGGCAACCTGGTGCAGAGCTCTAGACAGGAGGAGGAGCGTGTTGTTCTGGCATGCCTGCAGCACAGAGAGGGCATCAGACAAGAAGACAACTTGTCTGCAGTCACAGTCTGTAGCCTGAATCATGGAGGCCGCCTGCATGAGTGCTTCTGTCTCAGCACGGTAGTTTGTACAGTGTCTTCCAGTGGTGACACTTGCTGTTGTGGTTTGTCCTCCTGGGAAAAGGACAAGGATGCCTGCATGCACCCCCGTTGGCTACGGCGTTGGTTGCTGACCCGTCGGTGTATACATGTATCCATGCCTCCTGTGGGTACCTCTCAGCAATCATGGCCATTGCTAGGTAGTGTTTCACCTTGTCATCTTGTGTGTCTCGTACCCAATTATTAATCCTAAGAAAAAGTATGTAAGGCTTTATTGAACACACACAGGTGAATGGATTAGCAAGGCAGAAAATGATAGGAAGAAATGACAGAAAGCAAAGGAACAAGGCAGAAACAAAGAGAGTGACAGAAAAGAGGAAATTTCCAGCATAGAATTTCCAGAAGGTGCGGAAAGAGCCCCTGGCATCCCACAAGGGGAGACAGGATCGATCTCCAGTCCTGACAGGAGGTCTGAACCTTATCCAATTGTCTACTGCACCCATCAAACCTGTATCAATCCACAAATTACAACTCCCTATTTCACAGAACATCTGACCAAAACCAGTTTGTCTTCAATCAGCAGAGAAATCGTACAAGAAACATTTTCTCTCAATCTGAAGGCCCCAAATAGGTCAGACTCATTCAAACTCAGTGTCCATGACTTCTGATCTAAATATGTTATATAAATCTGTCAAAGAGATATGGATACATGAACAGCCATGAAATGTTCACTAACACATGTTTGTTTGAGGCAAATGTCTTGGGGTTTTTTTGTTTGTTTGTTTTTTTGTCAAAAAGATATAAAAACATTTCTTGTTTTTCCTCACTCAGATTTATACAGGTTCCACTCACAAACACACACACATACACACACACATGCGCACACACGTGTGCACACAGGGTAGATAGATATACACTCGTTCCAATCCATCTCTCTCTCTTTTCTAATGGGACATGTATTTTAACATGAAGAAAGGAATAGTACTGAAAAACACAGTATCGAACAGAATTGTGATATGCATGGATAAGCCTCAATCCAAATGACTAAGAGAAGGGAGGAGGCATAATATTACTGACAATATCAATTACAGAGGGTAAGCATTCCAGTTGTCAACTCCCAAAAATTTGCATATGAACAATCTCAAGCTCACTGATTCAAGATTTTATCTTTTTAAATTCAGAAATGGAAAGAAAGAAAGAAAAACCTAATCATAATATTTGAGGAAAAAATCTATCTGGTAATATATATGTATATATAACAAATATTGATCATTTTTCACAGAGCAAAATGGTATCACCACTAGTCATTAAACTATATCTGAAACATTTAATCTCTTATGCACAACACAGATTCTCCCTAAAGAGTGTGGCAACAAGAAACTTGTGAGGTATTCCAAAGCAAGAATATACACAAAATCTGTGGAAAAACAAATGCTGTAGGCCCTACTTTAAAGTTCTCACAGATCTACAGTCAAAATACTTCTTTACATCTGAAAACAACATTTCTCACCAAAAAAGCGGTAGTGGACAATACAGGATTACAGCTGTATACATCAAACACTTGATATATCAAAGACTATTAAAAACCACGAACCATAAAGAAACAACACAGATTGAGGCAACAAACTACACACACACAAAAAAAAAAAAAAAAAAAAAAAAAAGAGCACACTCATCTGTCTTTGTGTCATGTCATGTCAAAATCAAATTAAAAACAAGTTTAAAATAAAAAGAAAAAAAGGAAACAGAGGATTGCCAACTACATACACAGAATAAGACCACACAACCATACACAATGTACCAAGAATATGATCATAAACTACACACAAAGAACAAGGACCACAAACTACACAGAAACAACAAAGAATAAGACCTCAAAACACACACAAACAATAACGACCACAAAACGCAAAACATAAAGGCCACAAAGCATACACAAATAACAAAGAGCACAACAAAACAACAAATGTTACAAACCACACATACAAGAATAAAGACCACAAACCACACACAAACAACAAAGAATACGACCGTAAACAACTTACACAGGATACAACCACAAATACCCTCATAGAATATGGCCATAAACCACAAAGAACAAAGAATCTAACAACAAATCACAGACAAAGAAGAAAGAATAAGACCACAAATCACACACAAAGAACAAAGAATAAGACCACAAACAACAGAGAATAAAAGCACAAACCACATGCAAAGAACAAAGAATGAGATCACAAACCACACACAAAGAATGAAACATAAAAACCAACACCCACAACGAACAAAGAATAAGACCACAAAACAAACACAACGAACAAAGAATAAGATCACAAACAATACACAAAGAAAAAATAATGAGACCATATATCATTTACAAAGAAAAAAGAACAAATACGAATATGAGGGTCATCGAATAAGTAGTAGCATTATGTGTATACTGATGTATTAAAAAAAAAAAAAAAAAAAAAAAAAAAAAAAGATAATGACCTTTCTACATTCCTTTGAAGTAACTTCCCTTCTCCCAAATGACCGATACCTTTCTGCTGGGAATGCCTAAAATGCTCGTTGCTAAACAATCAGGCATGATATGTTGTACCTGTTTGGACACATTCTTTTCCAAGTCATTTAAGTCGAAGAAACGTCCACACATGGAAGGGTTCTTTCAACTTGGGAAACAGACTAAAGTCATATCTTGAGAAATGGCGGAGTGTGGTACAGCATCCCACTGAAGTGGTCACAAGTAGCGATACCTTCTGTGCTTTGTGGCAAGATGTGATATCATGTGATATCAACGATGAATCATTTAACAGAGTTTTACACTTCCGTCAGATCACAAATCTTAGCATCTTCATCAGAAACATGCTGTAGCAGTCTTCATTAACCCTTTGAATCCCACACCCTATCCACCAGCTGCAAAAACTTAACCCTTTTGGCTCCCTCACTCTATCAGCTTCCTGCTGAATGCTGGAGGATAGGGTGGGGAGTAAAAGGGTAAAGTTTTTGTTTTGCTGGCATGGTTAACAATGCAGGATGCCGGTGGACAGGGTGAAGGAGTCAAAGGGTTAACAGTTTGTTCCACTGGTCCATGATGCACCATCAATACACCTTTGTTATCACAGGCACATGTCATACTTCCCTTCTTTCTCCTGAACTTGATGGGCCATGAAAAAGTGGGCTTATGCCACTCTAATGATTGTCTCCTTAATTCTGGCTCATAGCTTCTCACCCAGGTTTTGCTGATGGCAACTCTTTGATTTAAAAAGGTGTAACCCTCATTTGTATATCTATTTAACACAGTCTATGCATCAGTGATGTTTTTAATCTTTACTAAGGCACCCATTTTGCTGCAACATGTCTCATTCCAAAATTATATGTGAAAATCGCAGGAACCGATCCATGACAAATACACACCAATGTCATAAACAATCTCCTCACTCATTATCCACCCATCCTCATTCAAAATTTCTCTACCTCTTTGAACATTTTCTCATCAGAAGCTTCAACTGCCCTCCCAGACGATCAGTGTTATTTAGTCCATCTTGAAGAATGACACCCACCTATAAATTGCAGTATGTGAAAGAGCTTTATCCAACAAACACTATGCAGTGTTTTTGATATATCTGCACTAGAATTCATTTCATGAGATTCAATACTAATGTAAGTGTGCTGTTCTTTATGGTCAAGATATGTGGAATGACTGCATCAAGTATGATGTCAAAAACAAATGATGTCACAATATTTGCATGTAATTTCATACTTAGATTGGAGAATAATTGGGTCAGGTGTTGCAAAGTTTCAAAACACTGTGATGATTTACTTTTAAAGTTATTCAGACATTCTTGCTATTTACTGGAGAACCCTCATCAAGACCACATAACACCATGAACAAAGAACAAGACCACAAACTGCATTAATGGAACAACCACAAACCAACAAAAAAACGAAAGAAAAAAAAAAGACAATCACTCCCTGGCAGCGCACAACTAAATAACCTCTGAGATTGGCAGAAAAACCACTGCACAGTGCACCCTTCACCGAGATCTGACCACTCAAACCCCACCGGCTCAAGTATTGACCGACCCTGGGGACACCCAGCCCCCAAACCCTTTCTCCAGCTGCATTGCGACAGCTAT
Source organism: Monoplex corrugatus (assembly GCA_030674185.1). Taxonomy (NCBI): domain Eukaryota; kingdom Metazoa; phylum Mollusca; class Gastropoda; order Littorinimorpha; family Ranellidae; genus Monoplex; species Monoplex corrugatus. The sequence continues at coordinate 16,210,332 of CM060311.1, forward strand.
AGTCAGACGGTCTTGGTCCGGAGCTGCCACCACCTGTAACCCCAACGGCAGCCCCTCACGACTCAAACCCAGTGGAACCTGAGTGACAGGAAGCCCCAGGCGTTGAAGATGGCTGTGTAGGTGAAGTTCAACGGCGTCATGAGCGGGTGGTTGTGGTAGGGAGCGAGGTAAGGGTGGGAGGGGTACAGCAGCACCCCACTGTCACCCAGGAGAGAGGACAGCTGTTGGTGGAGAGCATTCAGCATGGTCAGAAGCCTGGGAATGTTGGGGTCATTCTCCGGCGTGAAGTTCTCAATCATCCCTAGACCAATGGCCGGCAGGGTGTGGTCAGATTTCCCCACGATCCACCTGTATACATACCTTATTGTTAATGGTTTTTTTTTTTACTTTATAAACTTTTTTTTAGTCATCTTTTTCTTCGCAACAAACAAACATCAAATACACACACTGTGGCAATGAAAAACGACAAAAAAATTACACACATATGAAAAGACTATGTTGACATATGAACTCCATATAGGAAACAGAATATACATAATGACATTTTCTACATTGGAGGTTTAAAAATGAACATCAAGATCTAGGCACATGTCACCAGTATTTTTTAAGACTTTTTGTTCAAATTATATCTTTCTGCTGTACGATAATCAAGCATCAATGAACAATGTGATAACAGAAATTATATCAATTTATACATATAAAACAAGTATTGTTCTCATATAAAACAAGCATCGTTAATGTATTGCAATTAATTATTTGTCATGATAGGTTTACTAAACGAAATCGAAGCTGCTCTCCCCAAGGAGAACAGGTCACAGCAGAGCAATGCCACCATCTTTTTTTTTCTTTTTTCTAGGGATCAATTTCTATTTACCTATGAAAGTGGATTTTTATAAATGTTTGATATGGACAACTTCTCTGTTCCCCTGGAATCTTTTAACATATGATGAATGCAGGCTGAACACAGAATCTCAGTTTATAGGTTCACCCAAAAGACTGGTGCCTAGATCACCACTTAACCTCTTCAGTACGGTGGACATATATATACATTATGATAATGTGTATCTCATTCGCCAAGGACATACATGTACGTTCACATCACATCAAGAATTTTCCTACCTCCATTTTTAAGCTGGGGAATCCAAATTTATACGAATCAGAAAGCTCTGTCCTCTACATGAATTATGCATGAGGCAGCAGCCAATCACACTTTGCTATGGTCACTGCACTGCAGCGTTCGTAACTACCCCCTCAGAGACTTTGACCTTCCAAGAAGGCTGACAACGATGCTTCAACTGGACCAAGTGCTATGAGAAAGACAGTGTGTTGCTATAGGTTTTAGATATTTCATCACAGCACATGTTGAGACATGCTTTAGGTCAACTCTGACTGACCCACATTTCAGACTGGGTGAATCCAGGGATGGAGGGGGAGAGTGATGATGAGGAGATGAAGGTTTTATTGACAGCTTTCAGTTATGATCAATGTGCCAGCACATTTAGTCAGTGAAGCTCGCTTACAGCGTGTGGTATATGGCCTGCTCAAACACGAGAGTCAAGTGCAACATGTTGGTTATCAAAATTGATGAGTTTTTTTCTGTATTCTGTCAGTGTTTCTTTCTGTTAGAAGGAAATGAAAAGAAAGTGGTGTGTGTGTGTGTGTGTGTGTGTGTGTGTGTGTGTGTGTGTGTGTGTGTGTGTGTGTGTGTGTGTGTGTGTGTGTATGTGTGTGTGTGTGTGTGTGTGGTGTGTGTGTGTGTGTGTGTGTGTGTGTGGTGTGGTGTGCGTGTGCGTGTGGTGTGTGTGTGTGTGTGGTGTGTGTGGTGTGTGTGTGTGTGTGTGTGTGTGTGTGTGTGTGTGTGTGTGTTTGTGTGTGTGTGTGTGTGTGTGTTACTATTCCACACTTTATATGCACATAGGGTTTGGGGACATGGACACTGAACCAAAGACAAAAAAGCAAAATAAGAACTTGAAAAATGAGGTGTCTCAGAAAGACAATGAATATCACACGTTGAGATAAGATCAGAAATGAAGTCATTAGAGACAATACACGTTGAGATAAGATCAGAAATGAAGTCATTAGAGACAACACACGTTGAGATAAGATCAGAAATGAAGTCATTAGAGACAATACACGTTGAGATAAGATCAGAAATGAAGTCATTAGAGACAACACACATTGAGATAAGATCAGCAATGAAGTCATTAGAGACAATACACGTTGAGATAAGATCAGAAATGAAGTCATTAGAAACAACACACGTTGAGATAAGATCAGAAATGAAGTCATTAGAGACAACACACGTTGAGATAAGATCAGAAATGAAGTTATTAGAGACAACACACGTTGAGATAAGATCAGAAATGAAGTTATGAGAGACAATACACGTTGAGATAAGATCAGAAATGAAGTCATTAGAGACAACACACATTGAGATAAGATCAGAAATGAAGTCATTAGAGACAACACACGTTGAGACAAGATCAGAAATGAAGTCATTAGAGACAACACACATTGAGATAAGATCAGAAATGAAGTCATTAGAGACAATACACATTGAGATAAGATCAGAAATGAAGTTATTAGAGACAACACACGTTGAGATAAGATCAGAAATGAAGTTATTAGAGACAATACACGTTGAGATAAGATCAGAAATGAAGTCATTAGAGACAATACACGTTGAGATAAGATCAGAAATGAAGTCATTAGAGACAACACACATTGAGATAAGATCAGAAATGAAGTTATTAGAGACAACACACATTGAGATAAGATTAGAAATGAAGTTATTAGAGACAACACACGTTGAGATAAGATCAGAAATGAAGTTATTAGAGACAATACACTTTGAGATAAGATCAGAAATGAAGTTATTAGAGACAACACACATTGAGATAAGATCAGAAATGAAGTTATTAGAGACAACACACATTGAGATAAGATCAGAAATGAAGTTATCAGAGACAACACACATTGAGATAAGATCAGAAATGAAGTCATTAGAGACAACACACATTGAGATAAGATCAGAAATGAAGTCATTAGAGACAACACACGTTGAGATAAGATCAGAAATGAAGTCATTAGAGACAACACACATTGAGATAAGATCAGAAATGAAGTCATTAGAGACAACACACATTGAGATAAGATCGAAATGAAGTCATTAGAGACAACACACATTGAGATAAGATCAGAAATGAAGTCATTAGAGACAACACACATTGAGATAAGATCAGAAATGAAGTCATTAGAGACAACACACATTGAGATAAGATCAGAAATGAAGTCATTAGAGACAACACACATTGAGATAAGATCAGAAATGAAGTCATTAGAGACAACACACATTGAGATAAGATCAGAAATGAAGTCATTAGAGACAACACACATTGAGATAAGATCAGAAATGAAGTCATTAGAGACAATACATGTTGAGATAAGATCAGAAATGAAGTGATTAGAGACAACACACATTGAGATAAGATCAGAAATGAAGTCATTAGAGACAATACACGTTGAGATAAGATCAGAAATGAAGTCATTAGAGACAACACACATTGAGATAAGATCAGAAATGAAGTCATTAGAGACAACACACATTGAGATAAGATCAGAAATGAAGTCATTAGAGACAACACACATTGAGATAAGATCAGAAATGAAGTCATTAGAGACAACACACGTTGAGATAAGATCAGAAATGAAGTTATTAGAGACAACACACATTGAGATAAGATCAGAAATGCAGTTATTAGAGACAACACACGTTGAGATAAGATCAGAAATGAAGTCATTAGAGACAACACACATTGAGATAAGATCAGAAATGAAGTTATTAGAGACAACACACATTGAGATAAGATCAGAAATGAAGTTATTAGAGACAACACACATTAAGATAAGATCAGAAATGAAGTTATTAGAGACAACACACGTTGAGATAAGATCAGAAATGAAGTTATTAGAGACAATACACGTTGAGATAAGATCAGAAATGCAGTCATTAGAGACAACACACATTGAGATAAGATCAGAAATGAAGTTATTAGAGACAACACACATTGAGATAAGATCAGAAATGAAGTTATTAGAGACAACACACATTGAGATAAGATCAGAAATGAAGTTATTAGAGACAACACACATTGAGATAAGATCAGAAATGAAGTCATTAGAGACAATACACGTTGAGATAAGATCAGAAATGAAGTTATTAGAGACAACACACATTGAGATAAGATCAGAAATGAAGTTATTAGAGACAACACACGTTGAGATAAGATCAGAAATGAAGTTATTAGAGACAACACACGTTGAGATAAGATCAGAAATGAAGTTATTAGAGACAATACACGTTGAGATAAGATCAGAAATGAAGTCATTAGAGACAACACACGTTGAGATAAGATCAGAAATGAAGTTATTAGAGACAATACACTTTGAGATAAGATCAGAAATGAAGTTATTAGAGACAACACACGTTGAGATAAGATCAGAAATGAAGTCATTAGAGACAACACACATTGAGATAAGATCAGAAATGAAGTTATTAGAGACAATACACTTTGAGATAAGATCAGAAATGAAGTCATTAGAGACAACACACATTGAGATAAGATCAGAAATGAAGTTATTAGAGACAACACACATTGAGATAAGATCAGAAATGAAGTTATTAGAGACAACACACGTTGAGATAAGATCAGAAATGAAGTCATTAGAGACAATACACGTTGAGATAAGATCAGAAATGAAGTCATTAGAGACAACACACATTGAGATAAGATCAGAAATGAAGTCATTAGAGACAACACACATTGAGATAAGATCAGAAATGAAGTCATTAGAGACAACACACGTTGAGATAAGATCAGAAATGAAGTCATTAGAAACAACACACATTGAGATAAGATCAGAAATGAAGTCATTAGAGACAATACACGTTGAGATAAGATCAGAAATGAAGTCATTAGAGACAACACACATTGAGATAAGATCAGAAATGAAGTCATTAGAGACAATACACGTTGAGATAAGATCAGAAATGAAGTCATTAGAGACAACACACGTTGAGATAAGATCAGAAATTAAGTCATTAGAGACAACACACATTGAGATAAGATCAGAAATGAAGTCATTAGAGACAACACACGTTGAGATAAGATCAGAAATGAAGTCATTAGAGACAACACACATTGAGATAAGATCAGAAATGAAGTTATTAGAGACAACACACATTGAGATAAGATCAGAAATGAAGTCATTAGAGACAACACACGTTGAGATAAGATCAGAAATGAAGTTATTAGAGACAACACACGTTGAGATAAGATCAGAAATGAAGTCATTAGAGACAACACACATTGAGATAAGATCAGAAATGAAGTCATTAGAGACAACACACGTTGAGATAAGATCAGAAATGAAGTCATTAGAGACAACACACGTTGAGATAAGATCAGAAATGAAGTCATTAGAGACAACACACATTGAGATAAGATCAGAAATGAAGTCATTAGAGACAACACACGTTGAGATAAGATCAGAAATGAAGTCATTAGAGACAACACACGTTGAGATAAGATCAGAAATGAAGTCATTAGAGACAACACACGTTGAGATAAGATCAGAAATGAAGTCATTAGAGACAACACACGTTGAGATAAGATCAGAAATGAAGTCATTAGAGACAACACACATTGAGATAAGATCAGAAATGAAGTCATTAGAGACAATGTAGGTACTGTGCCACATCTACAATATATACAAAAACAGAGACAGACTGAAATGGTTCAGTCACCTCATGAGGCTTCCAAGTAAACAGCCAGCATACAAAGCTTATAATATGAAAAGGCACGGATCCAAAGGAAGGGGGCATCCTAGGAAAAGATGAATAGAATGTATGAAAGAAACAAACTGAAAGAATGAATCTAACTATGGCAGATGCTACCCAAGTGGCCCACGTCCAAAAGCCACGTCTCCCTTGCAAGCTTTATGGCACAAGAGGACAGAAAAAGTAAAAGCAAGCAAACCAAACTGTCCAAACCCAATAAATCCCTTTTGAACAAACCCCAAAACTCCTTCAATGGAAAAACCAAACAACAGCCATCTTACTTGAAGATTTCTATGAAGCAGTTCACTTTATTGCCCGTGAGTTCCCCTCCAGCCATGAAGCAAGCAAACTTGGTGCCGGCGCCAGCAGCCATTTTGGCTGACCACATCTCCAGGCTGTACTTCATAAGATTCAGGTTGACTGGCTTGGCGGTGGCCCCAATACTTCCTAAATAGTTGAATGCCTGGATACAGACAGACAAATGTACATGAATAAGTCAGCTAATTAAAACAATGATGATTACTTCTATTGCTGTCAGTTAGTTTTAAAACAGGTTGACTGTCTGGATGGCAGTGCTTACACTTATCATATAGCTGAAAGCCTAGAAAAAAGGACAAATGCATGAACCTGTCACCTGTCAGTATCATCGAGTTCAATGATAGCCACAGCAGCAAATGTCACAACTCTCCTCCATTTACTTTGGCCTTAACATGTCTGTGCTTCTGTGTAGACCTTCACACCACTAATGTTGGTGATGTGATTCATGTAGGAGGTGGGAGGTCTGCCTGGATTTCTTTTGGCCTGGAATTTTCCTTGTAAAACTGATGTCATCAGGGTTGTGTTAGTGTTGCAGGTTGGGTGGCCACTGTTCAGTTTAGTTCAATGTCGAGCTTGCTCGGCTATCCATGACACGTTTCCTCCATTCTTCTCTGTCAGACATTGCAGTAGGTAGTTCATCATACTGACAGCCCGTATCATCGATCAGTTGGTCGATGAAGATCTTCTTTGGACATCCTGGTCTTTGTTTGCCGTGACTGGGTCTCAATAGTAGAACATCTCCTACCAGTTCTTCTTTGCTACGCCAGCAGTGTCCCCCGAAACGCAGTCTTTGTTGATGTATTGATTTACTGATTGGTGGGATCTTACCATATAACTCTTTGTTTGTTGGATGTTCTCTCCAGGATTTGTTCAGGGCTGCACGTAGCATCCGTGTGTATGCTCCATCAATCTTCTTCTCCAATGTCGTTGTTAGGGTCCAAGAGATTGAGCCATATGTAACAATGGACTCTACTGCTGCTCAGAAGAAGTTCCTCTTCAGGTTGTCTGGTTGATTGGATTTCCAGATTTTGTCCAGTTGATTTAGAGCTCCCCAGGCATTTCCGAGTCTGGTATTGACGTCTTGTTCTGTGGAGTCAGTGTAGCTGCCAAGGTATTTAAAGTCTTGAACTTGTTTGATCGCATCTCCATTGAGACTTCTCATACTTTCTGATGCATCTTGATTCGCATTGAGGTGGAGCCCGATCTCCATTGCTGTTCTTTCGATATTGTGAAGGAGAGATGTTGCATCCTTTAGGTCATCAACGTAGTCCGCATCTGTTATCTTTACCGCAGGGTAGCGTCTGCTCTTCTGTTTTGTGAGGGTAAAGCCGAGTTTTTTGTTCTTATCTACTGCTTTCCTCAGCACAAAGTCGAGACAGATGATGAAAATGTAGGGGGCAAGCGTATCTCCTTGAAGGACTCCAGCAGTGATGTTGAAGAAGTCTGTGTCTCTGTCAGGGGAACGAACTACAGAGTGGGTATTCTGATACAGCATCATGTTGGCGTCTACTGTTTCCTTGGGTAGTCCATATGCAGTTAGAATCTCCCTCATCTTTCCTCAGTAGATCGAATCAAAAGCCTTGGAAAAGTCGATGAATAGGAGAACAGCTGGGAGGTTTTTGGTTTTTATGCCTTCCAATATGAGTCTGATGGTGAGTATTTGTCCAGATGTCGATCTGTTTTGGTGAAACCTGTTTTGGTTTTTCCTCAGAACTGGATCTACCTCCGGCCTTATTCTATTTAGGAGCATTAGGTTGTAGATCTTGGCAGAAATTGCAGTTAATGTGATTCCACAGTAGTTCTTTGTGATTCCGAGGTCACCTTTCTTGGGGAAAGGAAGCAAGCATCCTTTAGTCCATTTGTCTATTGGGTCTTGGTTATAAACGTTGTTGCAGCATTCCAGCAGTATCTGGTGAAATTCCTCTATTTTCCATACTTCCGCTGGTATCTCATTGAGTCCGCATGCTTTTCCACACTGAATACTTTTCACTGCTATCAGTAGTTCATTCAGCGTAAATGGTCCTTTCTTGATATTCAGCTCCTTCGTGAAGACTGGAGTTATTTCCTCTTCAGAGATTTCTGGAAGTTTCTCGTGTATGTCTTGGAAGTGTTGTTGCCAGTTTTACTCGATCTTCTTGGCTAGTTGCTTTTAGCTTAGCTCTGTTGCAGCGTTTTCTACCGCTAATTTCGTTCACAGTTTTCCATGCAACAGCAGACGTTTTGCTGCTGACAGCATTTGTGATCTGGTTGATCCTGCTTTGTAGATAGTTTGTTTGCTTTGCTTCATAGGTCTCTATGAGAGCAGCACGAGCATTATTGAAGTAGAAAATGTTCTCAGGGGATGGTTGAGAGTCTTTTGGTTGCGCAGCTTCTTGTAGTTGTTTACGTTTTTGACAGATTTCCTCATTCACCCAGGGAGTTTGTTTTTTTGCTTTGGGTTTCAGCTGGATAGTGTCTTCAGTTGTTTCTTTACAAGTCATTTCAAAGTGGTTGTATGTCATGTCAGCAGTCTTTGCTGAGGCTGTATCTTGTAGGGCAGCAAATCTATTTCTCACCCTTGTTATGAAGATGTTACGAATTTCAGGGTTGTTGTTTAGATTTGACCAGTCATATGTAGTAGTGTTGCAAGATTTCTTTTTATTTGCTCGAAGGCTCAAACAAAGTCGAGCAGAAACAATGCAGTGGTCTGATGCAACACTGACAAACGAGTTGAATGCTCCGCAATTTTTTGCACTATTTTTCCATTTCTTATTGATGATAATATAGTCGAGTTGTGCTTTGCTCCCATTTGGAGATTTGTGTGTCCATAGCTGACCTGGTCTTTTCTGGTATAGAGTGTTGAGGCATAAGAGATTGTTTTAGCAAAGAGCAGTTTCTGTTAGTCTGAGAGTGATATGCATATTTAAAGCCGTCAAGGTTTCCAAGTTGTGCATTGAGGTCGCCACAAATAATGAAAATGTTGTGCTTCGGGACTTGTCTGGTGACTGATGTTAAGTCCTGATAAAACCTTTCGACTTCCACTTCATCACTTACATTAGCGGGACTGTAACAGGAGACTATCAAGGTTCGAGGGTTTCCGTTGAAAGTAGCTTTCTTGGATTCTTGGAGATATCATTTCGACATTGCTAAGTGCATTGTAGCCCTGCTGGCTGAAAAGCATTCCAATTCCACCAATTGCAGCATTCATGCTGTTTTTCCAGGCTGAACATGTAATCAGCTTCCAACTTCCAAAATCGTGTTCTTTTGTTGCAATGTTTTCATGTATCAATCTATGTTCTTGCAGGCAAATGATGTTTTGGTTTTATTATAGATTCTGCTGACACAATTAGTTCAGGTATCTGTTCCTCCTTCTGAAGTGTACGGGCATTGAGAGCAGCTATGAAGATGTCTTTCTTTCCCTTCATCAGTCTTGTATTGAAGTTTTGAGTTTTTGGTATTTTGATTACTTTGATCTCAGTAGCTGATTTTTCGACTGCAGCCTGAGACACCATTGCAGGACGCGCTCCTTGTTTGACCGCACAACGAGCAATGTGGGATGAACTTCTTTGTATTTGTGTCATTTCATTTGTTTTCTTTAGCTAAATACGCACTTGCGGTCGCCATTCCATACAAGTGCGAGCAGTAGTTCGCTAACTGAACTAGGTGACCCTGGGCGTCTCTGTCCAGCATCTTGTGTACTTCACCGTTGACTAAACAAAGTTCCTCTGCTGATGTGCACATCCGCCATGCTGCTCTCCCTGGTTTCACTGTGACCCTAGCAAGGGTGGCTGATGGGTGCTTGGCCTTGCCAAAGGGCCTCCCATGATTTGGTCCGGGACTGCTTATTGGATATTCGCAGTTACCCCGCAACAGGGCACCCCCCTATCCGCCACCTGGGGACCCGCTGGGTTGGAGTGTTTGACTTCTCCTGGTGCTTGACAGCCTATCCTAGGACTGACATTGTATCTCTTCTTTTTTTTTTTCTTTTTTTTTTTGCGTTGATTTCTGCCAGCAGTCAGCACTGCACTGTGAATTCGTTCAAAATGCTTTAATTTCTTCTTTCATTGGTCCGTTTGACTTTAAAAAGCTGACTATAGAACCCAATCTCTGCTGTTTTGATTTCATTTACACCTGCTTTTCTGCATGTCCAGGCTTCACAGCCATATTGACAACTGGTCAGATCAGATATTTTAACAGTTTGATTTTAAGGGCTGTTGGTATGTTTCTACCTTTCCAAATGTTACTGAGTTAGATCATTTTCTGTTTTGCCATTCCTATTCTTATTCTGATGTCTTTAGGACAGGTGCTATCATGAGCTTTAACTGAGCTTAATCATTTAAATGTGCACACATTTTTAATACAGTCTTGTTGATTTGAATATCTTGATATGCTTGACTTTCTTCTCCTTCTAAGTGCATTACTTTTGTCTTCCTGGCATTTAGATTTATACCTGTCTTTTTGCCTGCTGCATCCACTCTATACAGAGTTCTTTTCATGCTACACCAAGCAGTAATAATTCATTCATAGTGACTAGTGACTTTTAACTAAATAGGTGAAATCATGGAAAATGAGACAAGTGTACATCACTCAGTAATCCAAGTACCTTATTTACATTAAGCACTGTACAGAACATGATGCATTCAGTTACCAGAGGCTTGCGGTGCTAAAGGGAAACAATTCTTGCAAGTGGATGCCTTCTTGTAAATGGAAGGAATAGCCATGATTATCACTGTAACCACTACGATGTTCTCAAAAAGCAGAATACACTTTCATTCAGTGCTTGACCTCCTGACATGCTTCACGTTATAAGAACCCATATCATGACATCTCAAGCAAATAATATTCACAAGCAACCACAATTCACAAACCTATCACACACGACCACTCAACAATGCAAAGCATACAGAATTAGTCAGTATGCACACTCATTACCACATACATTTGGAACTTGGACACAAATCACAAACATGGAGAGTTCTAAGCCCAAGTCACATGCAGGCCACGGTAACCTTTCTGAAAAAGTTTTGATGCTCACCTTGCGTTGGGCCTCTTTGAGCTGAGGGTCTACATGACTGATCAACAAACTGCCCCCATCACTCTCCATGCTGAATACCTTCACTTTGCTGATATCTACCTGCAACATTTATGTTATACTGTCAGAGTATTACAATCTGATAGTCAGTCTCTGTTACTTGTAGCCCCCCCCTCCCCCCCCAACAAACAACCACCAGGGGTCACCATCTGATAAATCTCTCATGACACTATATACCTGAAATAGGAAACTATCTGACAATATTTTCTCGTTTGACAAAAACGAAAAAACAAAGACATAAAACAATGATACTAGCACAGAGTCTGCTGGCTTGCCAGGGCATTTCAAATGTTGCCAACTCCACAAGACAATAAACCCTATGAAGTCCCAACCGAAGACTGAAAGATCACTTCCCTGACAAGGCAGCAAACTCAATGTAGTCCCAAGAGGCAACTGAAATGTTGCTTCTTCAACAAGCCAACAAACTCCTTATGGTCCTGAAACATTGCTTTCCCAACCAGAAAACAAACTCCCTTAAGAGAGGAGAATGGAACACTGCCTTCCCAACATGAAAACAAGGTCTCTGAAGTCTTGAGAGGGGACTGAAACGCCACTTCTCCAACAAGCCAGCAAACTCCCCATAGCCTCCCCCCTCCCCCCATCAAGCTGGCAAACTCTTTGTGTGTATTGTTCTATTATATATTTTCGATGTATGAGATTGTAAGTCTGCCTTTCTTCCTTTTTGCCTGTTTTTCCTCGAAAAATGGCTGCCATGAAGTCCATGTTCTTGTTACATGACACATGGACAATGTATTTTAGTCTTCTCTTGTTGATGTCTGCTGATAGTTTTCTGGTAGTATCAAGTTCTTCCAGGACACTTTCATTAGTTCTTCTATCTGTCCATTTGACACATAGTAGTTTCTGATAAAACTACATCTCTGCTGCCTCAATTCTTCTGCAATCAGCTTTTCATGACTGGCCAGATCAAACATTTTACAAGTTCCATAATCAGTTTTTGCAGAACCAAGATATTTGAAATCCTTAACAATTTCTAAAGTAACTTTTATCAATTGGGCTCATACAGTCGCAAAATAGAGCAATCATATGTGATATTACGCAAGCTGTATTATGACAGAGCGTACGATGCTAAATCATCTCAGATGGGCTACACTTACATAACAAAAGCAAGTAATAAAAAAAAAAGGCCAGATAATTTCTTCCCTGCCTCTTGTCCATGAATTATGAGCTTGTGTCATGCACCATCATTTACCTCAGTGTCCAAGTGAAGCCTGGTGGCATTAGGACCAGCCATGACTTGCAGTGTGGGCGCCAAGTCCTCAGCATAGCGACAAAGGGGTCCTGTGGCAAGCAGTTCCACCTGGCCCCCTGTGGCTGGGGGGTGCTGCCCTTCATTTGGTACCACATCTATTGGATAAAAACAACCATGGTCACTCCACAGAGGAATATTAAACAGACAAACAGAACAAACATGCTGCACATGGTGACTGAATGAATGTTATCTTCTTGTCTTTGCATGCTGGCAGAATTTGCACAGGACCACTGTACACAAGAAACCTACTACCTCATCATCATCATCATGTGCCCTGCCTCATGGCGTTGGTGATCCATATGAACCTATCTCTTTTCGCTGCAGGTACATCTCCCACCCTCTCTGTCCTCAGCCACCTTGCAAGTCCGTCCAATATTTTCTCCCAAGTGTTCTCTATCCCAACAGCTTTCCTGTTGTGACCAGGTGTTCTAATTCCCCTTTCCTCATAAAATGTCCAATAAATGTCCTACTAGCTATGAATAAGTAAATGCAGTTTTTCTTAACCTACTTGGCAAATGCAACTGAAAAGCAGCATTTGCAGGGAGATTCCAGTCAGTCCATGTCACTGATATAAAGCATTTTCTCCCAGAGATAATTCTTTTTCCCCTCCACATTAACTGCTTCAAAACAGCAACAATTTATGACCAAGTTAATAATGAAAAGAAAAACAAAACATAAGTGAGACAAACAAAACCAAACATAGAAAAAAAAAGGAGAAGAAAAAGAAAAAGAAAAATCAGAAGAAGATGATGAAAAAGATAGAAAGAAGATGAAAGAAAGAACACGAAGATGAAAGAAAGAACAGAGAGAAAGAAGAAGAAAAGAGGGAAAAAAAAGGAGAAGGGCACCAACATCAACAACAATGACAGACAAAAGGAACAGACAGACTAACAAAAAGCAAACAAGCAAAGCAGTATGCCCATAATCCTATACAACAGGAAAAATGTGACTGACTGGAAATTGAAAATCCACAGCAAGTGTGGTCGCTCACGTTCAAGCAAACAGGAACAGAAAAACATGAAAATAGAATCAGAATGCCTATTTAATACAACAAGACAGGCACAAATTTTCAGCCGACTGGCCTTTGTCATTGTTACTGTTATTGTTGTTGTTATTGTTGTTTTCAGCACAGTTGACTGCGTAGAGTGGTATCAGGGCTATAACCACTTCAAAACATACAAAACTTCAACAGGAAAGAAAAAGAAAATCAAGTACACATATCAATGCATCTGTGCACATAATCTAAGGACATGCCCCTGGAGTTGACCACTCGGTCGAATTTATCGCACAGAGATTTAAAAAACATACCTGAATACATATTTCAGCACACCTAAGAACACCAAAACATACATAAAAACGGGCATGAATTACCGAAAATTGCTTCCGCTTATCTCGCCTTCCTAGAACCAAAAAAGCACTTAATACATGTACCCAATTATCAATCCTAAGAAAAAGTATGTAAGACTTTATCGAACACATACAGGTGAATGGACTGGCAAGGCAGAAAATGACAGGAAGAAATGACAGAAAGCAAAGAAACAAGGCAGAAACAAAGAGACTGACAGAAAAGAGGACATTTCCAGCATAGAATTTTGGCCTTTATCAAGCGTAAACATAAGTTCACAAAAGAACAAACAACAATTACAAAAATTAGGAGAAAAAGACCAAAACTTCCCTGCTGCTTCGTCCAGTAGGACAAAAGGACAGGGGTTTAAAGCAACTGATCAAATGGATACAGAATAAGTGACCCCCTTCACCCTCATTCCCTCCCCCCCAGCCAACCCCACATCCCATCCCCCCAAAGAAAAAGACAGAGATTAAGAATAAAAAATAAAAAAAGTCGAAAATAAAATGTCATTATAACCTAAACACCAGACACTTCTTTAATCAGTATTATCACTAAGTGTTAGATCTTCCTGTGACTGGGAGTAGTTATCTCTCTTTCATTTCTGAACATGTTCTATACAACGCCAAGCTGTAACCTCCACGTCTTAAAGTACGTTCAGCCTTTATCAGGATGAAATAAGATGAACTATTCATCAGCAAAATATCTGCAGAAGCAATGATACCCTATGTTTGAGTGTTTAACATGAAGCATAAACCCATACCTGTGAAACATTCTAAAACTTTCTACACCGATCATTATCAAAAACCTGTTTTTTTTAAATGGATAGTTAAGCCATATAAACATACCCTTCTCCCACAAAGTCAGGAGGTCTTGTAAAGACTCAAGTTTGAAACATATTTTATAAAAACAAATCACGAACAACTGACTACATTTTCACCGCATAACTGTTACGGACCTTGGCATTCCTCAAACAGATAATGTGTTTCCAAACTATCTATTCCCAATTTCTACACTGAACCAGTGATATAAATAACATATCATGGGGATATGAACTTTAGTATCAAAGGCTTTTGGACAATGTTTTTTGTATACAAACACTCACACACATGCACACATAAAGACACAAACACATTATCACTATTATTATCATTACTGCTTTAAGCCTAGCTGGCAGTGCAAATCCACATCAGGGCTAGAATTAAAAAAAAAATGGAAAGGAAAATTATGTACATATATCAATGCATTTACAAAAATTATTTAAGGATATGTCCCTAGCACTGATCACTCCATCCAATTTCATCACCAGGGGATTTGAAAAAGAACGCCTAATTGAAATATATATATATATATATATATATATATATATATATATGTATATATGTATATATGTGTATGTGTGTATATGTGTGTGTGTGTACACATAACTAAGTACACTAAAACATACATAAAACCTGGCCTAAATTACCTAAAATTCATTCTGCACATTTTCTTGAGCCAAAAATGCACCTAATATATGTACCCAATTATCAATCAAAAGAGAAAGCATGGGAGGCTTTATAGAAAACACACAGGTGAACACACACACACATACACACACAAACACACACATACACACACACACACTCACACACGGAGACTAACACACACACTCACACACACACACACACACAGACACACACACACACACACACACACACACACACACACACACACACACACACACACACACACACACACACACACACACACACACACATATATCATCTAACATTCAGATCATAATACCCTTTTTCAAACAAGAGAACGAGAAAGCTAGTAAAAACAAACCTTTGCTGGGCCGGTGTCCATAGACCCCATTGAAAAACGCAGGCATGCGTATACTGCCACCAATGTCAGAACCAAGACCAAGAAGAGATGCCCCTGATGAGATGATGCAGCCTTCTCCACCTGAATAGACAGAATATCAAAAAAAAATCTTAAAAAGAAAGATTGTTTGACATCTACCACAGAGAGGTGAGTGCAGTGTGTCTGTCCATGACAAAAGTGTGTGAACAAGACTGTCTCAGTTCTGTATGGGTAGAACTTTACCAAACCCTGATCAAAGTCCTGGACCACTGAGAACTCGTGAAACTGTAAGTCTGGAAGTCAAGGTCATATGGATTCTAAAAAGGAGCTTAAAATCGTTTGTTTGAGCAGCACTTTTTCAAAAAATTCAGACAGTATCTGGATCTCACTTCCACTCTGACATCATATTTACTCACAAACACATAACGATATTAGTCAGTTTAGCCTTTTTCTCATATTGGACGAAGCAGCAAGAAAGTTACAGTCTGTTTCTTCTAATTTTTTGTATTTGGTGTTTGTGTGTTTATGATCTTATGCTTGACAAAGGCCAGTTGGCCGAAAAGTTGCGCCTGTCTTGTCCGGTTGTATTAAATAAACGTTCTGATTCTTTTTTCATGTTTTTTCTGGTTCCTGTTTGCTTGAACGTGGGCAGTCACACTTGTTTTAGATTTTGTACCTGGATCTGTTTTCACTCTTATGATATTCCATCACTGTCCTTAATGCATATCAAATTTTATTTCAGCTAAAATGGGAGACTATTAATATGGCTTGACCATCCTGGAGTTGTTTCTTTCTTATGTTCCTGTATACCAGCCCTCTGCCTTCTGCAAAATGCAAGGTTCACTTCTAGTTATATGTCTGATATTTATGCATAGTATACAAAAACAATGACATTATACACAAATCCAGAACAAAAATGTTACCAATGTAAAGGGACCATTTCAAAGAATTATATTTCACAAATAATATTGACATATGACAGATAGTTTCTGCAAGAGACCATTGTCAAGTGAATGACTGCGCTTGCTGACAAGATTCTCGCTGCAGTTTCTGGCACACATCATGTCCGGTTTGCAGAATACTGCATATAATCCAGGACCCAGATGCACAATACATATTGATCTCCTGGAAGTACTCTAAAATGTAAACATTATTTCATTTTACATGTGTTCTTGCAAAAACGCTCCAATAATTTTAACATCTACAACATTCTAGGTGATCGAAAAGTGTGCTCTTGAGCCCATGTGCATTGAGGTTCACCTGAGCAAATCCAACAATCAAACTCACACACTCTTTCATAATATTCTGTTGCTGTATAGAAGGGAAAAAAAAGAAGACCTGATTGAAATATTTGCAAGTTAAGACACATGCAGACTGAAAAAACAAAAGAAGACAAAGAAACAGTGTGGCACTAGGAAAAGGAGCCAAAATTCCATATGGAAAATATGATGAAAGGAAATACACTACAGTACATTACAGTACACTACAGTACAGTATAGTACAGTAAGTACAGTGCAACACTACACAACACACACAACACAGTACAGTACCATACAATACAATAACAGTACAGTACAATACAGTACAGTACAATACAACACAATACAATACAGTACAATACAGTACAGTACAATACAATGCAATACAATACAATAAAATACAATACAATACAATACAACAGGATTCCACAGATTTATTGCTATTTGGAAGAAAACAATTTAACAAATGACTTAATAATAATAATAATAATTACAATATTTATATAGCGCAAAATCTTGATAAAATCAAATCTAAGCGCTGAAGCAGACACACACGCAAGCACGCACGCACGCACGCACGCACACACACGCACGCACACACACACACACATACACACACACACACACGCATGGCTATAAATGGGGAGAAAGAATAAAAACAATAAAAGCAAGAATAAAACCAATGGAAAATTATAGAGAGCATAGCATATACAATTATATATTATAACCATGTGATTCCCCTCCGAGCGGAGACAGGCTGCAGAGGGGGGTTAGGATTTTATGCGGAGGAGAAAAGGTGAGTTTTGAGAGCGGACTTGAAGGAGACAAAAGTAGGTTGCTGACGGACTGAGAGAGGAAGTTTGTTCCAGGAGAGTGGACCAGAAACAGAGAAGGCTCGTGGACCATAGGTATTGAGCTTAGTGCGTGGAAAGCGAAAAGTCAGAGGATCGGAGGCAGAGCGGAGGGTACGTGAGGGAACATAGATCTCAAGTAGGCTTGACAGGTAATCGGGGGCTGCGTTATTGAGGCTTTTGTAGCACATGGTGACTTCACAAAAACTAAAGTCTGAAGCATAATAGTTACCACGATAAGTCCAACAGACCACACTGCTGGTAAAGTTTTCTCACTGTAGTGCTGGCAGAAAGTAAGTTTCAGTCTGTATTTCTTTCCTACCGCCTTCCAATTTTGCCTGTCAACCCTAACATGATCAATGAAGTCTGAACTAGTTTCAGTTTCAGTTTCAGTTTCTCAAGATGACGTCTCCATGCTCAGAACGAATTCCATATGCACTAACGTCACAGGTGCCATGTGCATGGTGATCATGGCACAAGCCTTAAGCCTGCACATAAACCCATGAGCTGGCCAGGTCCAGAGGCCCTACCTAGACTATGTTTTACCAAGTCTATATTTTATACTGGTATTTTATCAGCCTATCACTGGAATAATCTTGGTTACATGTAAATGACATGTGTATGCGTGTATCTAGCAATTCTGTATAAACTCGTCTCACATGACAGACCCCCACTAGTCAATGTCCAAATGCTCAGCCGTCTATCAACTAGGTGAAACCAATATTTTCTTAGAAGCAGCCTAAAACACCACAATGACTATCACCACAAACCTGAGCTGCCTCCCACAATCTTGGTGTCGTCATAAGCGTTCTTGGTGCGACCATACACGTTGTTGGCAGACTCGTACCACATGCACAGCTCACTGGTGTTGGTGCAGGCAAAGGGAATCATGCCTGCTTGTTTCAGCCTGTGCACTGCTGGTGAGTCCGACTCAGCTTTCAGCCCCTTTCTGCTCACCAGGCCAGAGCAATTGGGCATTCCTGGCATCAAAAATCCTACTTACAGTTACAATTCACACAACATAATCAAAGGAACTGCCTGCAATCAAGCAAGACAAACCAGAAACACACTGAAAGAGAACAAGATTGATGAAACAAGGGTGAATTTTCTGCCAAATGGCCTTTGCTATGGATACAAAATGCAACTTGTTAAATTTTGTTGTGTATTTCCCTTATTCGGTTTAACAAAATCTGGGAGAATAAAACTGTTGCTGTCCATCAACTCATCTAAAATTTAACGATACTGTTTCTTTGCTGTCTTTTTTATATGCTTGACAAAGGCCAATTGGCTTGAAATTTGACCCATTTTGTTTAGTATAAAACACTCTAGGGTGAGCTGAACGGAAGAAGGTCCTAAGAGGAGAAACCCATGACACTGTACGGGGGCCAGACTGCATCCAGCTCATAACTCCTGTATTCCTTTCTGCTAACGCCTTTTTTTTTTTTTTAATGTCAATTAACCCCTTCCATGCCACAGTAGTTGTGGCTTTTTACGTTGCTGTCTACCAGGACAAAATCTTGCTTTTTTTAAAAAAAATTTGTTCACTGCTCATTCATTTAGTAAGATATCTTTTCAGTTTTTGGCATGTTTTTTCCTTGTACCCTTGGCTATGGTTTGATGTCATAGTTATTTCATTTGATTGAAAAATAGTATGATTAGAGCTGATATAATTAGCCTTTTTCTTAAAAAAAAAAAAAGCTTTCGGAACATACATACACACACAGTAGCACATAAAACAACCCAAAACAGAGCAAATTTTGTTTTTTGCACATAATAAACATCAAGTGAAAAAGTTTTCTTACTGTTATTACTCTGTGAATGTTTTTCTATGCAACAGTCACTGACTTCTTGGGTGTAGCACAGTGGTGGGGAGAGACAGAACGGGCGGTTGCTGCGCCATCTTGAATCACATTATCAGGTTCATTACTTTCCGATGCTAATTATACTAATTAATATTCAATTCTCTGAACAATCGAAGGGAAAAAAACGCACTGTGACATCTCCACAAGAGGTTGGCCAAGGTTCTACTGTTATCTCCCATTTTCCCCCAAAAAATTCGATGACGAAAATCCCCCGTGGCAGACACGGTTATGGGCGTACGGACATGTCAAAACGGCCCGTAACAGACACGGCGTCAGAACGGAAAAGGTTAAGTACACGTTAAAACTTCACATATTGACCCAAAAAATCAGTAAAACAAATAAGAAAAAAATGTACAACATGATCATCAATCAAGACATGGGCTGGCCAATTCTTTATGAAGCCATAGACTCGAGGTCTGACGTTTCTGAGTTCAATCCCCGCCCATGACATGAAAACTGGGGGTTTGCCCTCCATCTCAACATATCAATCTTTCAGATGATGTCAAAGCTTCATGGGTTCCGTTCCTCCTCCAGAGCACAAGATTTTGCATAAACTCAATGAGTCTGTCAGCAAACTGCTGGTAGCAGACAAATAATGGAAGACTGCTTTAGAACAGTTACACTGAAATGAATCTCTCTTGAACAAATTCCAAACAAAAGACACAGAAACCCCAACAAAACAAAATGAAGTGAAAGGCAAGTATCATGATCGAGTTACCAGACTTTTTGTATTTGTGACACCAACTTGGATGACACAATACACATGAGTTAAGCAGGTGGACAAAAATGAACTGAAAACACACACACACACACACACACACACACACACATATGCACATATGTACACACACACACAAACACACACACACACACACACACACACACACACACACACACACACACACACACACATACACACACACACACACCACAAAGTTTTTTTCAAAAAATCCACGCCATCAGATATATGAACAAACCTTCCAAGGCAAAGGCTTCTTTGACAGAAAGCGGGACACCCAGGAAAGGTTTCTTGCTCTCACTCAGTTCTTCAGGTAAAGAGGCGCTACTCAGCAGCTTGTCCACCTCCTTGGCCTCCTCCAGGGCTTCAGCATATCTCTCTGCCACAATGGCATTGACGATAGGGTTCACCTCACACGCTCTCCTGATAAAAGCTTGCATCACCTCTTCTGCTGTGATCTACACCATGGAAACAGACATATATTTCATTCAGTTTTCCATTTGCTCAAGAACTGATGGGGACAATAAAATGAGGCATGCATGGGGACTGTGAGTTACTGTTATTTTTGTTTAAAGCCTACTTCAACAGGAAAAAAAGAAAGAAAATTAAGTACACATATCAATGCGTTCGTGCAGATAATCTGAGAAGATGCCTCTGGCACTGACCACTCCATCTAATTTATCACAGGAGATTTAAAAAACATACCTGAATACAAATTTAAACATAATTAAAGACAGTAAAACATATTTAAAAAGGGGCCTCAATTACCTGACACTGCTTCTGCATATCTCATATCCCTAGAGCCAAAAATGCACTTCATACATGTACCCAATTATCATCCGAAGAGAAAGTATGTAAGACTATCAAACACATACGGATGAATGAACCAGCAAGACAGAAAATGATAGGAAGAAATGACAGAAAGCAAAGTAACAAGGTAGAAACAAAGACAGTGACAGAAAAGAGGAAATTTCAAGCACAAAATTTCCAGAAGGTGGGGATACTGTTTAAACTGAAAGAGACCCTGGCATCCTCATGGGGGGTGGGACTGTGAGTCGTGCTGTCCAAACAGGGCTTCTATGACGTGGTTGCCTTGGGCATTGATGGGTCCATCAGTACTGAAGTAAAGGGAGTGGAGGGAGGGGGGAGGTGTACTTTTGTCTATTTCTTCATGGGACATTTCAACTGGAAGAAATGTTTCATTGCAATATTGCCAAAGCTGTTCACTGACAGACTGATATAAGATTAGACAACCCATATGTTACAACGGACTTCGAGACTTCCAGCACATCAACTTTATGTGCAAGACTTGACCCTTTTTGATCTTGTACATTGTATCACAAGGCATCTGTGGCATCAATGCATATGGATTTTATTTCTGAACATGCAGATGCTGTCTTAAAAGACTGAAACTAAAAATATTAATCAAGAACTGAAAAGGATTTATAAAGTGTGAGGATGGTTCCAAGCAACAAGCAACATGCCAGAACAACACCACCTGGCTCATTTTCTGATGGTCACCATAACCAATTCTATAGATGTAAAATATTTTTGTCATCAATCATATCCCCATATACCATATTCACAATGCATCTTCAGTCTAATAGAAATATTTTTTCGTACTTCCGTTTTTAACGATTATGAAAAAAAAAACGCCAATTAATCATTTCTATGATTTTAGTGCATGTACTCACACTACATCTTGCACTTACACCAGTCAAGGAAGTGAAGTGTTAGTGCAAAAGGAGATTGTGGGTTCCAATCCCTATCTGTCTAAAAAATGATCATGGAATTTCTTTACCCTGACCCCAAGCTGAGCGTATTATGGACACACCGGAAAGACTGAGACTACATAGTCAATCAGAGGGCTTTGCCCAATTTTCTGACCAACACTGATGGTGTCTGCATTTTTCAGGCCTGGTTGATGTCAGGATATGTTAGTATAAAATGTGAATCTAGAGGACAGCTCTGTCATGCAATCTCACTCAAACGGAACTCTTAGCCTTATCACTATCATCCCCAGTCCAGTCAACACAGCATTGTGAAAAATTATCCCAGACTCTGTGCCTTGTATTCATGACCTCAGTTTTGGTGGGTTTGGAGGTGAGTTGGAGAGCCAAAATGATGACATGGGGTCAGTTGCACAGGGGCAGTGCATAATATCATCATCATCATCAAGTGTCCTGCCACATGGCATTGGTGATCATGGCCCTCCATATGTATCTATGCCTTGTCGCCGGAGGCACATCTTCCACCCTCTCTGTCCTCAGCCACCCTGCAAGTCCGTCCAATATTTTCTCCCTGGGTATACTTGGTGCTCTCATTCCCTCCAGCTTTCCTGTTGTGACCAGGCGCTCTAATTCCCCTTTCCTCATAAAATGGCCTAAAAATGTTGCTTGTCTTTGCCTAATCTTCCTTATCAATGATCTTCTTGTGTCTGCCTCCATCAACACTGTCTCGTTTGTTTTCTTTGCTAACCACGGAACTCTCAACATTCTTCTTAGAAACCACATTTTGGCTGCCTCCATCTTGTTCTGGCTTTGCTTATTGATTGTCCATGCTTCACAACCATATAACATTATCGGTTCTATATAACATTCAAGAATTCTCTTCCTGATGTTAATTGATAAGCATTTGTTGGTAAGAATGCTTTTCATCTTCTTGAATGCTGTTTTGGCTTGACCGATTCTGCTGGCTATTTCTGATGTGCATCTGCCGTCTGGGGCATAATATGGATCAGTTAAAAAACAAAATACATATCATATGCACTATTTACCTATTGAAAAGGATGATTCAATACAATTAGTGTGCAGAGATGTATCTGTGTAAACCACAGTAACAGAATTACTTACAAAACAACAGATGTAGAATTAAAAGCACTAACTACAGAGAACATCTGATCACATTAAATTTCAAACATTCCACTGTATGTCTCACCTGCCGAGAGCGTATCTTCTTGGCAAGAGATGTGACACTTTCCAGCAGAAGTGGGTCGCTAACCTTTGTTACGCTCTGACCTCTTCCGCCATATATCAAACGAAACACAAGCAAAACAATTGGTCCTGCTATACATGTGAATGCTGAGACCACATAATACAAAATATTGCGTAGTACTGACATAGTTGAGCTGATGTTTTACTTCTATTTTTGTTTTGGAAAAGATTTGATTCAGGAGAAATCTCTTTGTTTCAAAAGCTATACATTAAAATTAGCAGGAGAGCTTGCCCAAGAGAAAAACTGCTGTTTCAGACAGTAGCTGCAGTCAAAATTAAGATATGATTGTTCTTCAAGCCAAAGGAACAGACAGCCAAGGTGTTTTGCAGCTGCACAGCTCTCAGCCAATCTGCTGATGTGAGTCTATAGACACAATATGTCAACAGATTGTGGCATCATCCCAAAACCATGGCTTCCTGTAATTCTCTGCTGTCAGTCATGTGCTGTAGTTCCGTTGATGATGTCTTCAATTCTCCAGCTCATGTGTGCAGGGTGAGGGGCTTCTTAAACAACCTGCAACAAGGAATAGTTAGTTCATTTCAATGCAGGGTTCTAAACAGACTGGGAATCAATGAAAACTACAGAATGCAAAGTCATTTTAACAAAACACTCTCTTCTTCCTTACACTCCCTTTTCATCAGGAACTCTTCTACACTCTCTTCTCCTTTACACTCCCTTTTTATCATCTTTTACACTCTCTTCTCCTTTACACTCTCCTTTCATCGTCTATTACACTCGCTTCTCCTTTACACTCCCTTTTTATCATCTTTTACACTCTCTTCTCCTTCACACTCCCTTTTTATCATCTTTTACACTCTCCTCTCCTTTACACTCTCCTTTCATCATCTTTTACACTCGCTTCTCCTTCACACTCCCTTTTTATCATCTTTTACACTCTCCTCTCCTTTACACTCCCTTTTTATCATCTTTTACACTCTCCTCTCCTTTACACTCTCCTTTCATCATCTTTTACACTCGCTTCTCCTTTACACTCCCTTTTTATCATCTTTTACACTCTCCTCTCCTTTACACTCCCTTTTTTATCATCTTTTACACTCTCCTCTCCTTTACACTCCCTTTTTATCATCTTTTACACTCTCCTCTCCTTTACGCTCCCTTTAGTCAACTTTTACACTCGCTTCTCCTTTACACTCCCTTTTCATCATCTTTTACACTCTCTTCTCCTTTACGCTCCCTTTTCATCGTCTTTTACACTCTTCTCCTTTACGCTCCCTTTTCATCATCTTTTACACTCTCTTCTCCTTTACGCTCCCTTTTCATCATCTTTTACACTCTTCTCCTTTACTCTCTCTTTTCATCATCTTTTACACTCTCTTCTCCTTTACGCTCCCTTTTCATCATCTTTTAGTTTTACACTCTCTTCTCCTTTACACACCCTTTTCATCATCTTTTACACTTTCATCATCTTTTACACTCTCTTCTCCTTTACACTCCCCTTTCATCATCTTTCATACTCTCGTCTCCTTTACACTCCCTTTTCATCGTTTTTTATGTGCAAATGAGATGATGGGTTAAATCATACTGTTTGTTGCAACTTGCACCTGTACGCATTAGTAAAAAATGGAATTTCTTGGATGCTAGTGACTGATTAATGAACTAGTCTGACTCGACTTATAATGATAAGCAGTGCACTTTTCTCAACACATGTGACCCTATTTCAACAAGGTTACAACCAGTACGTACCCCAAGAAGGAGAATAAATTTTATCATGTCTCCTATAGATCAGAAACAATTTCCTCTTTATTCATATTTCATAATTGTAAGATTTGAGTTAAACATCTCTCCCTCATGACCATGCTTGCATATGCACTCACTGCACATGCATGCACACAGACACACACACACTACAAATATCTAACATGCACACTATGATACTTTACAACAAATGTTTGACAAGAAATCAGACCAATGACCATTTCAATTGACTTGCATGTGCATTCATTGCATGCAGGCACATACAACACACACACACACACACACACACACTCACACACACATACACACACACACACACACACACACACACACACACACACACACACACACACACACACACACACACAACTTTGTATTACTCTGTTTCAGTATTACATCATACTTTGTATTAAATCATAGTAAGTTGTTTTCATATGCCTTGATGTCTGAGTCCTTTAAGTACTGGCTTTTCTATTAAGTTTTATGCATTTATTCTTTGACTTTTATTCATGTTTGACAAAAGTCAGTTGACTAAATATTTGTGCCTGTCTTGTTTTGCCTTGTCTTGTTATATCAAATAGACATAATGAGGTCATAATTATGAGGGTGAATGTTAAAACTTCCAATCAGAAGATCTTGTGTTCAGTCTGCCTCTACTTCTCCATTTGGTGGGTATAAAGGGTGGAGCTTTTTACGATCTCTCAGGTTAACATGTGTGCAGACTTGCCTTTGCCTAAACCCTCTTTGTGAGTGTATATTTGCAGACAATCAACTATACACACTGAAATCCTGTAAGTCATGTCAGTTACGGGATTATTGAAACAGGAAAACACCCTGCATGCACATCAAACAGTGGTGGAGTAAGCAGGCTAATATGCAGACTATGTAGCATCATAATGCTTGCACTGACTGGGCAAAACTGCATACATACTCATATCCGAGACAGATCAGAACACTACAAAACAAACACACATTACATTAAAAAATATATACTACTGTATGTAAAAACAATAGAATATATAGGCTCTATATATATAAGAAGTCAGACTGTGAACTCAGGTACAATCAAGATCAGTCAAACAGTAAACAAATATCAGACTGTAAACGCATACCACACATTCAAAGTTTGGCTTCAATTAAAGACAGATCACATGAAAACCATTAATGGTCTTATGAATATTCATTGGACCTAACTGGTTACAACAAAACACGCCAACAGTCGTCACCCACAGGCCACATTCGAACTGGACTTTGGAACTCGGAACTGCATCTCATATTACTTCTGATCGTCACTGCTGCAGAATAACAGCTGATATAATGAAACAAACGGAATGTTTATAGATATGACGCTTTTCAAAGTAAAGAAAAAGCTGCCTATGTACCATTTGAAACTGAAATACACTGACACATTTAAAACCGGTAACACCCCTCCTTTATCTGATTGTCATGTTTTCGGTTTCACGTTGATAGGAAACCAAACGAATTTCAGTAGGTCGTAAAAATAAAGTCAGGTTGCTTTCAGATTGTATTACACATAAAACAATATAATTTTGTAAAAGAGCAGTAAGTGAACTCATTGTGCTCTAAAACACAACTACACAAATCCAAAGAATCGACATTTAACGACGCCTTTGAAGTGAGGTTGTCATTGACCGCAATAAGCTATTTTTAGCGCTTGACGTCATTACTGTCAAAGGCGTTATAAATAGAGAATCCGGCCGGCCTCGACCGGGGTGCGCTACATTAAATCTGGCCTTCTCACTGTCCCATCTTAGCATCATTGTTGTTCTGGTGGTGTCAGTATAGGATTATATAAGTCCCCCATTGCCCCCATTTTCCTGGGATGGTTATCCCCGTCGGCCATATCACCTGAGGTGGGTGCTGACGTAAAACTGAATCAAATCAATCAATCGATAGCTCAAAATGCGGGCCCCCAGTAGCTCAGTTGGTTTGAGCGTCGGGTTCACATGCTAATGGTTGTGGGTTCGAATCCCGGGGTCCGCTATATTAAAACTGGCTTTCTCACTGTCCCATCTTAACATCACTGTTGTTCTGGTGGTGTCAGTATAGGATTAGATAAGTCCCCCCTTCCCCCACTTCCCTGGGATGGTTATCCCCGTCGGCCATATCACCTGAGGTGGGTGTCGACGTAAAAACTGAACCAAATCAATCAATCAATCAATCAATCGATAGCTCAAAGCGGGCCTCTGTAGCTCAGTTGGTTTGAGCGTGGATTCACATGCTAATGGTTGTGGGTTCGAATCCCGGGGTGCGCTACATTAAATCTGGCCTTCTCACTGTCCCATCTTAGCATCATTGTTGTTCTGGTGGTGTCAGTATAGGATTAGATAAGTCCCCCATTGCCCCCATTTTCCTGGGATGGTTATCCCCGTCGGCCATATCACCTGAGGTGGGTGCTGACGTAAAACTGAATCAAATCAATCAATCAATCGATAGCTCAGCGGGCCCCAGTAGCTCAGTTGGTTTGAGCGTCGGATTCACATGCTAATGGTTGTGGGTTCGAATCCCGGGTGCGCTCATTAAAACTGGCCTTCTCACTGTCCCAGCTTGACATCGTTGTTGTTCTGCTGGTGTCGGTATAGGATTAGGTAAGTCCTTCTTTCCCCACTTCCCTGGGATGGTTATCCCCGTCGGCCATATTACCTGAGGTGGGTGTTGACGTAAAAACTGAACAAATCAAAAATCGATAGCTCAGGCGCGGGCCTCGATAGCTCAGTTGGTTTGAGCGTCGGATTCACATGCTAATGGTTGTGGGTTCGAATCCCGGGGTGCGCTATATTAAAACTGACCATCTCACTGCCCCATTTTAACATCATTGTTGTTCTGGTGGTGTCAGTATAGGATTAGATAGGTTCCCCTTCCCCCACTTCCCCGGGATGGTTATCCCCGTCGGCCATATCACCTGAGGTGGGTGTCGACGTAAAAACTGAACCAAATCAATCAATCAAAGCATCGGTACCTCACAGTGCCAGTCCTCATAAACTCAGTGTGGTAGGACTTAAAATTCAACAAAACAAACAGACCTCTTAAAATTGTAAGAGATCTGCGGTTGTGTATGGCGCCCGAGCTACATCCCGTTCACCCGGGGAGGGGGATGGGGAACACAGTGCACACGACAAACGTAATATTCTCTATACAAACACCCGAACTTTCTATTTTTAATAACAAATGTTTGAAAACCCTAGAGTTTCTTGCAACGTAGCACATAGACAACAACAGGGTTGCTTACAGCTTCTTTCTCAACTCCAAACAAGAAACAAGCTATAAGCAACCGTGTTGTTGTCTATGCGCTACGTTGCAAGAGACTCTACAGAGAGCTGGACAGCAGAGGTCCTCAGAGGAGGAGCCCATTCAAGTGTTTTGGCCCTGAACATCTTACGCTCTGAGATGGCTGGACGGCAACCAACTCACGATGCTTGGATGCTGTTGCCTTTTCCCCCCTCCGTCTAGTGGGTTCGAACCCTTGCCTCCAACGTGGTCAGGCGCCTCAAGGCCAAGTCAGTCACTTTGTGGCGGGTGTCTTAACCACTTTTGGATGCTGCTATAGGGAAATTTTAAGTCTGATGAAGTTGACTTATGTTTCTCGTCGAAGGAAGGAAAGAAACTTTTATTTAATGTCTGTTCACAATAGTGATTTCACACACACAACACACACACACACACACACACACACACACACACACACACACACACACACACACACACACACACACACACACACACACACATAAAACAGAGAGAGAGAGAGAGAGAGAGAGAGAGAGAGAGAATAAAAAGAAAAGGAAATGGAGAAAAAAAAAGAAGGGGTAATGGGGAAGGGGAGTGGAAGTTTGAAAGAAGGGAAACAATTACAATTAATAGTTCAGAACAATGACTTAACAGTGTCAAATAATAACATACAACAATTAATTAATTCTTCATAACAATCTGCCAACAGGGGATTTGAGAATCAGCTGGACTACCGAAATAATATCATTATTTTTGTTGTAAAGGATATCTTTCGAGTCGTACATGAAAAATAGAGATTGTTATTTTTATATGTCGTAAGCAAGATAGGATATTCAAAGAGCAGATGGTTTGTGTATATTTTGTTTTCCAAGAGTTAAGCCTTAGTTTGTATATCAAGGACGCAAGCTGTCTGGGGCAATAAGGTATCACTATCAGGCTTCAGTTATTGGAGAAATTTGCATAAACACTCTCCCTCGTCTGTTTCTCTTCGACCAGATCCAATCGGAACCCTTTTTTAGCTGTTTGTGTCATTTCCTTTAGGACCCTGGTCCGGTTCTCTTTGAATCTTTCCTAGAACTCAAGACTTGTTTTATGAGATCATACTGGCAGAGTGCCCACCAACCGCCTTGCTCCAGCCTCTGTGATGAGGACTTTGGCTTGTAAGCCAGACTGCTTCAAGGTGCTGGCTAGAAGGTAATTTACAGTCTTATAGATATGGGCTTACTCCATCATACTTTCGTATAGCATGGTGATTTTGATCAGATTTATTTGTCTTGATAATTAGAGGGGTTGTAATAATGTTCGGTTTCGTGACGCTTTTGCTAATTTTTTTTTCTGGAAGATCTGCTGTGCGTTTCCAGTCATCCGTGCCATCCAGTAGACTCTGTTTCTATGCTCCAGATGTCACTCGAGCTTTTTCAGGCCACGATTTACTGTCTGCTGCCATGTGAAAGATTGTCGGAGATTTATTGTCTGCTGCCATGTGAAAGATTGTCGGAGATTTATTGTCTGCTGCCATGTGAAAGATTGTCGGAGATTTATTGTCTGCTGCCATGTGAAAGATTGTCGGAGATTTATTGTCTGCTGCCATGTGAAAGATTGTCGGAGATTTATGTCTGCTGCCATGTGAAAGATTGTCGGAGATTTACTGTCTGCTGCCATGTGAAAGATTGTCGGAGATTTATTGTCTGCTGCCATGTGAAAGATTGTCGGAGATTTATTGTCTGCTGCCATGTGAAAGATTGTCGGAGATTTACTGTCTGCTGCCATGTGAAAGATTGTCGGAGATTTACTGTCTGCTGCCATGTGAAAGATTGTCGGAGATTTACTGTCTGCTGCCATGTGAAAGATTGTCGGAGATTTATTGTCTGCTGCCATGTGAAAGATTGTCGGAGATTTATTGTCTGCTGCCATGTGAAAGATTGTCGGAGATTTATTGTCTGCTGCCATGTGAAAGATTGTCGGAGATTTACTGTCTGCTGCCATGTGAAAGATTGTCGGAGATTTATTGTCTGCTGCCATGTGAAAGATTGTCGGAGATTTATTGTCTGCTGCCATGTGAAAGATTGTCGGAGATTTACTGTCTGCTGCCATGTGAAAGATTGTCGGAGATTTATTGTCTGCTGCCATGTGAAAGATTGTCGGAGATTTATTGTCTGCTGCCATGTGAAAGATTGTCGGAGATTTATTGTCTGCTGCCATGTGAAAGATTGTCGGAGATTTATTGTCTGCTGCCATGTGAAAGATTGTCGGAGATTTACTGTCTGCTGCCATGTGAAAGATTGTCGGAGATTTATTGTCTGCTGCCATGTGAAAGATTGTCGGAGATTTACTGTCTGCTGCCATGTGAAAGATTGTCGGAGATTTATTGTCTGCTGCCATGTGAAAGATTGTCGGGATTTATTGTCTGCTGCCATGTGAAAGATTGTCGGAGATTTACTGTCTGCTGCCATGTGAAAGATTGTCGGAGATTTATTGTCTGCTGCCATGTGAAAGATTGTCAGAGATTTACTGTCTGCTGCCATGTGAAAGATTGTCGGAGATTTATTGTCTGCTGCCATGTGAAAGATTGTCGGAGATTTACTGTCTGCTGCCATGTGAAAGATTGTCGGAGATTTATTGTCTGCTGCCATGTGAAAGATTGTCGGAGATTTATTGTCTGCTGCCATGTGAAAGATTGTCGGAGATTTATTGTCTGCTGCCATGTGAAAGATTGTCGGAGATTTATTGTCTGCTGCCATGTGAAAGATTGTCGGAGATTTACTGTCTGCTGCCATGTGAAAGATTGTCGGAGATTTATTGTCTGCTGCCATGTGAAAGATTGTCGGAGATTTATTGTCTGCTGCCATGTGAAAGATTGTCGGAGATTTATTGTCTGCTGCCATGTGAAAGATTGTTGGAGATTTATTGTCTGCTGCCATGTGAAAGATTGTCGGAGATTTATTGTCTGCTGCCATGTGAAAGATTTCGGAGATTTATTGTCTGCTGCCATGTGAAAGATTGTCAGAGATTTACTGTCTGCTGCCATGTGAAAGATTGTCGGAGATTTATTGTCTGCTGCCATGTGAAAGATTGTCGGAGATTTACTGTCTGCTGCCATGTGAAAGATTGTCGGAGATTTATTGTCTGCTGCCATGTGAAAGATTGTCGGGGATTTATTGTCTGCTGCCATGTGAAAGATTGTCGGAGATTTATTGTCTGCTGCCATGTGAAAGATTGTCGGAGATTTATTGTCTGCTGCCATGTGAAAGATTGTCGGAGATTTACTGTCTGCTGCCATGTGAAAGATTGTCGGAGATTTATTGTCTGCTGCCATGTGAAAGATTGTCGGAGATTTATTGTCTGCTGCCATGTGAAAGATTGTCGGAGATTTATTGTCTGCTGCCATGTGAAAGATTGTCGGAGATTTATTGTCTGCTGCCATGTGAAAGATTGTCGGAGATTTATTGTCTGCTGCCATGTGAAAGATTGTCGGAGATTTACTGTCTGCTGCCATGTGAAAGATTGTCGGAGATTTACTGTCTGTTGCCATGTGAAAGATTGTCGAGATTTATGTCTGCGCAGTGAAGATTGTCGAGATTATGTCTGCTGCCATGTGAAAGATTGTCGGAGATTTATTGTCTGCTGCCATTTGAAAGATTGTCGGAGATTTATTGTCTGCTGCCATTGAAAGATTGTCGGAGATTTATTGTCTGCTGCCATGTGAAAGATTGTCGGAGATTTATTGTCTGCTGCCATGTGAAAGATTGTCGGAGATTTATTGTCTGCTGCCATGTGAAAGATTGTCGGAGATTTATTGTCTGCTGCCATGTGAAAGATTGTCGGAGATTTATTGTCTGCTGCCATGTGAAAGATTGTCGGAGATTTATTGTCTGCTGCCATGTGAAAGATTGTCGGAGATTTATTGTCTGCTGCCATGTGAAAGATTGTCGGAGATTTATTGTCTGCTGCCATGTGAAAGATTGTCGGAGATTTATTGTCTGCTGCCATGTGAAAGATTGTCGGAGATTTATTGTCTGCTGCCATGTGAAAGATTGTCGGAGATTTATTGTCTGCTGCCATGTGAAAGATTGTCGGAGCTTCTGGTGGCATGGTTTTCCCCTGGCAGTACTAATTGCTCGTGAGATCTTTCTAAGCACTTGATAGTGCCTTCATAAGTATCTTCCTTGGGTAAACGCTACTTTGCATGTGCTCAGGACATGTTCCACTGTTTGTTTGCCCTAGTCCAGGTGGGGGGTACTCGGGGTCATCTGACTTTCCCGTTTCAACAGATTTGAATTTAGGAGAGGTGGTCATACACAGATCTGAGGATGATACTGATCCTGAGAGGGGCCCCTCGGTCACCCATTTCAGCCATTCCAGCTGAGACTTCTCTGTCGTGCACGTTCTCGTGTTGTCCTGTCGCTCCTGTTAGCCTTGCCGGAATGTCTTTGGCTTCTTTTGCCATTCTCTTCTTTCTCATATTCTTTTGGTATGACCATGTCTTTAATTGTTTTTCCCTAGGTCTTTGACCACCTTTCCATTTTTGTTGACCCCAATTCCTGCTTTCCTATTATTTTCATAACCTTGAGGTTTTGTCTGTCTCTGCGTCAACTGCCTCTTGCATCTTCCACTTTTCGCCAGTCTTCAGCTTAAGCTGTATGAATCTCACAACTTTATTTCCCCAAGTCCTCAGGCTTAGCTAGAAGTTTGACCTTTCTGACTGCTTTCTTTTACTTAAAAGCCTGACCTTCTTGACTTGAATAAAAATTCTGAAATTCATATTGGCTGGCTCTTTTGATAGAGGAATGGACTCAAAATTTTAAGTTTCGGGTTCAATTCCCTCCACTTGTTCGTTGCCTATCTCATGCTCCAGTTGTTTTCATGGTGTCAGGTCTCATAGGAAACAGGCGCAAAATTTTCGACTAAAAAAGCAAAAACTTGACCCTTCGATTCCCTCACCCTACCCACCAGCTTCCTGCAGGAAGCTGGTGGGAAAATCAACGAGTTAAGTTTTTTGGAGTTGGTGGATAGAGTGCCGGACTGATAGGGATAGGGAATTCATTCTCAGCACGGAGACTCCATCTTGAGACGTCGAAACTAAAACTCTAGTAAGATTGCTGGCGTAATGGTGGCTTCACTGGTTACCATAGAACAGGCATCACTGAACTCAATTGATACTACCTGTGAAGTATGCAGAATCTTCTCTCGTTGGTGCCCCGACTGTGGCTTGAAATCATAAACTCCTTTGAACTTCCTGGAATTAGAACTTCAACTGAATGAAGCTGGTGGTGTCTTGTTTATTGAAACAGCTGAAATTATCAGCGTGAAACAGTCATCACTGGTAGGGGCAATACCAAGGACTGCGGGGCAGAAACAAGTACTAGGCAGCCGAGATGTGGTTTCTAAGAAGAATGTTGAGAGTTCCATGGACAGCAAAGAAAACAAATGAGACAGTCTTGATGGAGGCAGACACAAGTAGATCACTCATAAGGAAGATTAGGAAAAGACACGCAACATTTATAGGCCATTTTATGAGGAAGGGGGATTTGGAGCACCTGGTCACAATGGGAAAGCTGGAGGGAAAGAGAGCACCGGGTAGACCCAGGGAGAAAATGCTGGACGGACTTGCAGAGTGGCTGGGGACGAGGGGGTGGGAGAGATGCTAGGGGCAACGAGAGATAGAGACAGATGGAAGTCCATGATCGCCAACGCCATGCGGCAGGGCACTGATGATGATGATGACATCTACTGTGTGTATGTAAAGGGGGGGGGGGGGGGCATGCTAAGGGGAAATTCATTCTCAAGTTAGTTTTATTGTATTTTATATTATTTTACTTTATTTTGTTTTATTCTATTTTATTTCAGTTACGCAGGTTGGCAGCAGTTCTTTTAGAAGCGCTCTGGACTCAAGTGCTGATATCTCGAGTTTTATCTCAGCCCACAACATTAAAAGCTGATCTGTTCACTGCCCACTTTTCTTCAAGTTTCTCTGATTCTTGTGGTGTCAGCATGTTATTTCATAGGTCCCTTCTCCTTCTCCACCCCATCCACATTTGAAGACATTGCCAACGCCTAGGGTTTTGCAAGGTTGTCATATAGTAGCTGGCAGATTTGAGTGGAGTGCATATGTAATTGTCTGAGTGCAATGAATCTCTCTCTCTCTTGAACAAACTCATAACCTCCAAACTCCTAAAGAAACATTCAAAGAAGAAAGGAAGAAACAAACAAACAAAAGCAAACAAACAAACAAACGAACGAACAAAAACAAACAAAAACAAAACAAATCAAAACATAACTCACCAAACCAAACCAAACCAAACCAACCAATCAACCACCAACCATCCATCCAACCAACCAACCAACCAACCAACCAACAAACAAACAAACAAACAAACAAACAAACAAACAAACAAACAATCAAAATCAAGCAATTCTTTTCAAAGCACCATCTACCGAGCTATTCAGCATTGATAAACACCAGTATCTTCTAAACGGTGCCGAGATCTTAGACTAACACTCGACTATGCTTTGAAAAAAAGTGATCTGGGGAGTGGAAAAAGAATGATAGAATGAAGACACACACACACACCACACACACACACACACCACACACACACACACACACACACACACACACACACACACAACACACACATATATATATATATATATATAAATATACACATGTACACACATACGCACACAAACACACACATATGTGTGTGTGTGCATATATATATATGCACATATATATATATATAATTGTATGTATATACAAACAGGATGCTGTTTCCACTGTAGCGTGATCTTTAATGTGCCTATGCACACGGGACTTCCATTTATCATCTTGTCCGAAAGACTAGCAGCTCACTACCACTTAATGAACAGGTAGAGAAGGGAGACAAATCCCTGTCCAATCCGTGAATCGAACCCAGGTAATTGGCATCCCAGTCACTAGGCCACACACTCCACCATTCTTCTTGTCTGTGCAGTTCCATATTATTGTGTCGTTTTTCCGTCTACTATATTGCGGGAGTGGCAGAATGGTTTAGATGTTCGCCTGCCAATAACTAAACTCGAGGCCCAAGGTTCGCTCCCCGTAGAGGTCTCTACTTTTCTCCTCAGTTTGACCGGAAAATCGAACTGAACGTCTAGTCCTTGGAAGGGGACGAAAAACGAGTCGGACCTGCGTGCCTTCTGGCTGTACACGCTAAAGATCCCACGGCAGTTGAAAATTGTGAAGAGCAGGGCGTTGCCCGGCTGCCTTGCTATAAAACATTGAAGAGAGGGTTGATTTCCCAGGCCACCTCTCCCCACCCCCCATGAAGACCAATTAGCCTTCTTGCCTTTCTGAAGTCTTGGTTAAAAAAAATGTGAATATGTATATGAATTTGAAGCGAGGAAGAGGGGATGGGTGCCGCCCTCGTTTGTCGCGAAGGCCATGTGCTGGCCCCCGGAAAAGTTGAGATCTCTGCCACCTCACTCCCCAACTACCCCAGGATTATGGCATTATCTAGGTTGGGTCTCAGGACTGGCCAGCTCATGGATTTATGTTCAGGCTTAGGCTTGTGCCGTTATCATTTTGGATCTTTTCCATCACCTGTGACGTTAGTGAGTATGGGATTCATTCCGAGCGCGCGCGCGGAGATGTCTTGAGAAACTGAAATTGAAACTGAAACTATATTGCTTCTGTCATTAAAAAAAAATCATTCTCTCCCCAAAAGAAAAACCCAAACAAATCGAACCAAACAACAAACATCTCCCCCCTCCCCCTCCCACCATGAAGCTGTGTGATTTTAAGTTGTTCAGGGAGAGGTTTCTGTGACTCGTGGTTGTGTGTAAGGCATTAAAATTGGCCAGTTCAGTCTGTTCAGAAGTGCTGGGGTGGACTGGATGTTTTCATCATTTCTCGGGACACACATGCACACACACACACACACACACACACACACACACACACACACACAGAGAGAGAGAGAGAGAGAGAGAGAGAGAGAGAGAGAGAGAGAGAGAGAGTTAACATTTCAAACAAAGATAAACCTTTCACTACAATCTAGCTCCTGCAATGACAGACTGATTGACACGTAGACATAGACCCCAAGGCGCTAGATGTAACGACTGACCTCAGCCCAAAGGCGATATGAATAGAAACTTTATAATGTCTTTGCTTCAGTCGGATCTTGCCAGCTCATACAGCTAGTATGGCGGTGGTTCTTTGGCTTTTAAGCCTCCCGCACCCTGTCCATTAGCACCCTGCACTGTCAACCATGCTTGCAAAGCAAAAACGTAACCCTTTGACTCCCTCACCCTACCCACCAGCTTCCTGCAGTTGGTGGACAGGATGCGGGAGTCTAAAGGTTAATTTGTTACGCCATGATCAGTTCTGGGTTTTCTCCATGGTATCTGAGGACTTGGCAGTCGATTCATATGAATTATTGTGAGTGCAGAGATGCCTTCTTGAGAAAGCGAAACCGAAACTAATATATGTATTGATTTTGGCAGCGTTTGTAAGAGTGGAGGGCGGGGTTGGTGGTGAAGGTGAGTGTGAGGTTTGCTATTGAGACTGTAATTTGTAATGCAGCCTTACATACCCAATGACAAGATATTCGTGTAAACATGATATTCGTGTAAATATGATATTCGTGTAAATGTGAACCGAACGTGTATCTGATTGCTGTTCATGTTAACATGTATATAAGTGTCAGTTGAGAATCAGTCAGTCTCTTCCATTAAAGACTAGAAGCATTGCTCTGTCTTCGGAGTCGTCAACTGCAAGAATGTAATACTAATAGTGAGAAAAAAATCATAACGAATGTTAGATCTATATATTGTTTTATGCTGAATTATTTTATTTAGGGGCCTATGCTGTTGTGAAAGTAAAAATGACCCAGTTTTTGTTTTGTGACACGAGACAGGATAGGCCTACATAATACTTTTAGTTACTGTATCTTATTACATTATAAGTCTTACCTAGTGATGTTGTTAAGATCAACGTAGTTTTTCTTTTTTTTCTTCTTCTTTTTTTTTCCTTTTGTTTTCCTGTACTGCGTCGGTCACAGTACCGCTTACCTCATCTTGCCCACGTGACCTCTGAGAATTTCCACCAATCAACGTAAAATGGGGATTTTAGGGGAATCCCCTGTGTCGAAAATCCTTCTCAGACTTGTCAAATGTTGAGGAAGAACACAGAATAACTGCCACGATTTACTTGTAGTTTATCAGCGACATTGTTTCTTGTGACTATTGACGGTAAGTGATCTTGTGCCAGCCTTTGCTGTGTGTTCCAGGTTGGTTTTGAAAAGGACAGGCGAATCATTGTGTATCGGTAACTACTAGCCTAACTAGCCTACATCCGACTAAAACAATTCCACTGGCGCTGAACAACACGGAACATAATAATTAAATTTTTGATTTGTTTCGCACTCAAACGCTTACTCACTGACTGAGCAAGTAAAACGGGTTAGGACTGAATCAGATATGCTCGTAAGACTGTTATTTCGTATATTTGGGTATTTGCTGCCTGTGTGACACGTACACTACATCGTCTTTTTCAAGTTCCTCTTTTCAAACGGCCAAATCACAGAGCGTTTCATCTTGATCTTATGGTTCAGGTTGTGTTCAGGTTGCTTTATAGGCGGTTAAGTACGAAATAATTGACGATATTTGATGTAAGAAGGGAGCATTTGATTAATAACTCGTGTAGATGAGGCGTGTTGATGTTTTTACAGGGAGTATATTATAGGCGTATACAAATTACATACATGTAATGAGATAAATGTTTAAAGATATTTGATTTAAAAAAAAAAGGAGCGTTTCATTGATGTCAATTTGATAAGACGTGTATCATTCTTTAAATGCTATTTTGGTGATTTTTTTTTTACATATTCTGATATACATCATATAGGCTGAGTTATGTGCTGATTTTTATTCTCTCCTGTCACCTCTTTCAGTTTCAGAGTCAAATTCAAAAGTATTGTATGTAGTCATAACTATTAATGTTGAGAAATAAATAACATGAATTCTTATTGTACGTAATGCACTATCTATGCTGTAAAGTGAATAAAACTCATATTTGTACGTAATGATGTATAATTATTGCCAGTTGTCATATATATATTAATTTTCCTCCTGTCACCATCTCTCTCATTTTGTATACATTTTATACACACTGAGGTATGTGTGTGTGAATATGAGCATGTGTACAATTTTTATGTTAACCTATTACTAGTCTAGTAAAAAGTTGATGATAATGACAACTTGATGGTGACAGTGATGATGATGGTGATGTTGATGATGATGATGATTTTGTGTGTATGTGTGTGTGTGTGCGTGCGCGTGTGCATGCATGTTTAATTAATGTTACACGTACATCCAGCATAGTTCCATAAATAAGTACTTGTCTGAGATGAGACACTCAAGATGGATTTCAGTATTGTACTTTAATATCCGAATAGGTACACAGTGGGTTTTTTTTGTGTGTGTGCTTTTTTTTTTATAGCTGAGAAAATTTAGTTTCTATAGTCTGTGCAGCTAGTAGTAGTCTTCTCCTTTCCCTGTAGTTCCATGAAGAGTTACTGGTGTACTGCACTAAAGAACCGTTCACCAAATTCTTTCAGTTCTGTTGGTTGTGTAGCACTGCTTGGATCTCTTCAAAAACAGTTCCTTTGCCCATTTCACAATGTTGTCAATCCTGTTTTTTTTGTTTGTTTGTTTTTTCCCTGTCTTCCTCCCTCCTCTCCCTCCCTAAACAGTTTGCTGAAGATAAAGTTAGCAAGACCATTGTATCTTATTATATGGCCATACCAAGATAGTTTTTCTTTTCTTAACTGAAGTCAGCAGATCTTTTTCTGGTCCAGTGTGCTGCTTAATGGTTTGCCACATTTGTTTATTTGTGATATGGTCAGTGTATTTGCTGCTTAGTGTCTTGCAATAGATACCACATTTCCATGCTCTTGTGAGGGTCCATGTCTCATGTGTACAGGAAGATCTATCAATCTATCTATCTATCTGTCTGTCTATCTATCTATGATCTATCTATCTATGTCCATATATCTATAAATATATATATATATATATTATATATACAGAGAGAGAGAGAGAGAGAGAGAGAGAGAGAGAGAGAGAGAGAGAGAGAGAGAGACCAGTGCACAAAAGAGTCTGATATTGTGTTTGATGGAAATGTTTTTGTCCTTCCATTCAAGCTTCAGTCTGATTAGTTAGAAGTTCAGCATAGTAAAGTATTTCTATTGGTGCAACATAAACTATATAAAAAAAACAAATCTCTCTATTCCAGTGTTTTTTCCCCCTGTTCTATTGATTTACTAGTGTTAGTAAACTTAAAAAGAAGGAAAGGAACAAACTGGATTACTTGTTTTTTTGGTATTGTTTTTTTCTATTGTATTAGTGCTAATACGTAATAGTATGTGTCATGGTGGATTATTCCATGTAATACTAGTAAAAGGCAATTATGTGTTATATGAGATGCTATTTGTGTACATTTCGTTGTTTGCAAACTTGTTTCAGCAGTATATTAGCCAGCTTGAGTCCCTCTGTAGGTATTTGTGTCTGCATACATGCATGTGAATTTGCCAGCATGTCGGTGTGTGCATGTGTGGTGCGTGCGTGTGTGTGTGTGTGTGTGTGTGTGTGTGTGTGTGTGTGTGTGTGTGTGTGTGTGTGTGTGTGTGTGTGTGTGTGTGTGTGTGTGTGTGTGTGTGCAGGAGTCATATGGTATGCATATCGTATTGCTGTTTGTTTTCCTTGTTCAGTGTCATATCACTTGCTGTTGACTTGTGTTTTTAGGAACTGTAATGTTTTTTGTACAGTGGAAAGTGCTGAGGAACTTGTTTTCCAGGATATTGCATTATTAATTATCTTCATTATTATAATAATTAGTAATGATGATGATGGTGATTACTATTATTAATATTACTAGTACGGTTATTATTATGATCATAATGATAATGATTGTTACTATTATTATCATTATTGTTATTATTATTGTTGTTATTATTATTGACATTGTTGTTATTTATATATATCAGCAAAAGCTTGCCAGTTTCATAAGGTGAGCAACACGCCGCTGATATAATTATCATATGATTTGTTGGCCTTACCATCTATTAACTCTTTGATGACGGGCTACTTAGATCGAAGTAACAGCTGAGCTCTCACCGAGGACGGGCTACTTTGATCATAGTAACAGATGGTCTAAGGTATATAACTCCCTCTACTTTTGTTATGCTAATGACTTAGTAGTTGGCAGTTGCTTCCCTTGTGGAGGGAACTTCCGTTGAACGCTTCAGCTACGTTTTGCCGGTTTCTTTGTGTAAAATCGATGGATAAGTTTACTTGCACCCGGTTCTCAGTGATTTCACTGTGGCAGCCCTAGGCCAGCAGGAGAGCTCAGCTGTGGCAAGTGCAGTCACAATAGAGTTAAATTACCATTATAATGTCAGCAGCTACTATGGAGAATTGTAAGCTCCTTCCACAGAATCAGCTGTTTTAAGTGATCATGAAACAAAATCTTCCAGAACAAAACCAGAACCTCTGACAAGTGAATCAAACATGCATATAATGATATATTAACGAAACAAGAAAGACGCAATTTTTCTTTTTAATTTTAGCCAGCTATATTTTATCAAGCTTACACTAAAAATAAACTTAAAGAGAGAGAGAGAGAGAGAGAGAGAGAGAGAGAGAGAGACAGAGAGACAGAGAGACAGAGAGAGAGAGAGAGAGAGAGACAGAGAGACAGAGACACACAGAGAGAGAGAGACAGAGAGACAGAGAGACAGAGAGAGAGAGAGAGAGAGAGACAGAGAGAGAGAGAGAGAGAGACGAGAGAGAGAGAGAGAGAGACAGAGAGACAGAGAGAAGAGAGAGAGAGAGAGAGAAGAGAGACAGAGAGACAGAGAGAGAGAGAGAGACAGAGAGACAGAGAGGAGAGAGAGAGAGAGAAAAGAGAGAGACAGAGAGAGAGAGAGAGAGAGAGAGAGAGAGACAGAGAGACAGAGAGACAGAGAGAGAGAGAGAGACAGAGAGACAGAGACAGAGAGAGAGAGAGAGAGACAGAGAGACAGAGAGAGAGAGAGAGAGAGAGACAGAGAGACAGAGAGAGAGAGAGAGAGAGAAGAGAGAGAGAGACAGAGAGACAGAGAGAGAGAGAGAGACAGAGAGAGAGAGAGACAGAGAGACAGAGAGAGAGAGAGAGAGACAGAGACAGAGAGAGAGAGAGAGAGAGACAGAGAGAGAGAGAGAGAGAGAGAGAGAGAGAGAGAGAGAACCAAGATCACCAAATTTAGGAGACCGTAATAGAGCAGCAAATTTATGTGCTTTCCTGAATCAGTTCAGATGGGGGAAAACCCTGAAAACGGAAGACTGTGCATACATTTGAAAGATTGTGCGTACATGTTTGTCAGGTTACAGGACAGACATAAAAAAAAAATCACCTGTACATCACGACTACATGTGTTTGTTAGTGCATACTGGACAGGACATCCCCTTTAAGAGGGGATGGGCACCGCCCTCATGGTGCTGGCCCTGGGAAAAGTTGAGGTCTCTGCCACCTCACTCCCCTACCACCCCAGGGTTATGGAACTATCTAGGTAGGACCTCAGGACCTGGCCAGCTCGTGGAATTATGTGCAGGCTTAAGGCTTGTGTCGTGATCATTCTGGATCTTCTCTATCACATGGCACCTGTGATGTTGGTGCATATGGAATTCATTCCGAGAATGGAGATGTCATCTCGAGAAACTGAAATTGAAAAAAAAAATTGAAATTTGGACAAGACATCAGATAGACCATGCATACATGTGTTTGTTAGTGCATACATACAGGACAGAACATCAGATAGACCATGCATACATGTGTTTGTTAATGCACACATACAGGACAGACCATCAGATAGACCATGCATACATGTGTTTGTTAGTGCACACATACAGGACAGACCATCAGATAGACCATGCATACATGTGTATGTTAGTGCATACAGGACAGAACATCAGATAGACCATGCATACATGTGTTTGTTAATGCACACATACAGGACAGACCATCAGATAGACCATGCATACATGTGTTTGTTAGTGCACACATACAGGACAGACCATCAGATAGACCATGCATACATGTGTATGTTAGTGCATACATACAGGACAGACCATCAGATAGACCATGCATACATGTGTTTGTTAATGCACACATACAGGACAGACCATCAGATAGACTATGCATACATGTGTTTGTTAGTGCACACATACAGGACAGACCATCAGATAGACCATGCATACATGTGTATGTTAGTGCATACATACAGGACAGACCATCAGATAGACCATGCATACATGTGTTTGTTAATGCACACATACAGGACAGACCATCAGATAGACTATGCATACATGTGTTTGTTAGTGCACACATACAGGACAGACCATCAGATAGACCATGCATACATGTGTTTGTTAGTGCATACAGGACAGGACATCAGAGAAAGAAGGAAGCTTCTTTTCTTTAATATCTTTTCACAATTGCAATTTCAGAAAAAGAAAAAAAGAGTTGAGAATGAAACTGAGTGTACCCTAGCTCAATATCCTGTTTATATTGTGTGTGTGTGTGTGTGTGTGTGGTGTGTGTGTGTGTGTGTGTGTGTGTGTGTGTGTGTGTGTGTGTGTGTGTGTGTGTTGCATGTGTGTTGTATGTATATATCGTCTGTATATATGCATGTGTGAGTGTGCGCACAGGCCTATATGATATGTATGTTTGCGTATGTGTGTCCACATTATCATGAATGTGTGTATTTAAATAAGCGAGTGTTTGTGTTTGTGTGCTTATGCTATGTATGTGTTTGTGTTTGTAAGATATGCATACACATTATTAAAATGGACCCAAGATTGTTCCAGTGACAGACTGATACAAATCTAAAATACAAAAGCCATATGCTAGGTTGGAGCCCAGGACCTTCCCAGCTCATAGAGCTAACATGTTGGCTTAAGGTTTGTGCTGTGATCAGTTCAGGTCGTCTCCGTCACTTGGCACCGGTGGCGTCAGTGCATGCGGGATTCATTCCAAGTGCAGAGACGTTAACTTGAAAAACTGAAACTGAAACTGTGTGCATAAAAGTATGAGCGTGTACAAGCATACATGTGTATGTATGACTGTATATATGCGCATTTGTGGGTGTACACAACCATGAATACAAGTGTGTTTAGATTTCTGTGTGTGTCTGTTTTTGCATTACTGTGTATTTGTGTGTTTAAACAAGTGAGTGTGTTTGGATGCTTATGCTGTGTGTTTATGTGTCATGTAAGAAAGATTTTTTTGTTGATGTAGTGTGAATATATGAAGTGATTTGATATAACAATTCTTTTTATTGCTTTTCTAACATTGTATTATGGTGGTTCATCTGATTTTATCGTAGTGGTAGGGGTTGACATATATTGGTTTTGTGTGTGTCTACCATTTTTCTCATGCTTTGTGAAGTGCATAGGATTAGGATTCTTGTGAAAAGAGGTGCTGTGCAGGTAGTTGTCGTAGTAGTAGTGGTAGAAGTAGTAGTAGCAGTAGTAGTTTATTATTGTTATTACTATTACTATTATTATTATTAATTTTTATACTATTGTTGTTATTATTATTATTATTATTAATCATTATCCTGGTTATTGTTATCACTATTTTGATACAGCCATGTGCTCAACAGCCCGCAATTAAAATCACACGAAAATAGAATGAGAATGAGTCCTGACTTGTTTCGTTAATTCGATATGCATTCTCAGTCTGTTTCTATGTGTTCCTGGTCTCTATTACATTGAACGCTGGCAGTTATTGTTATTCAGATTCACCCCACAACATAAAAAAATTCACCTGTTTACTGATCGTCTTAATGCTTTCATCATTCCACTGGCATCAGTGTAATGTTCTGTAGATCCTTCCTCCCCCTCCCATTTCAGGGACCTTGCCAGGACATAGATTTTTGCGCAGGATTAAGGAGTCTGTCTGATTGTCATTGGCAAATGTTCTTGGACTGCGTATAGAATTGTCGGAGTGCAGTGAGGCCCTTTTAAAAGTTTCAACTTCTAATTCATCAGGATTGCTCAGTAGATATGGAAGTATAGATCTTAAAAAAACTTAAATTGAAATTAAATCTGTAATGATGAGACGCACACTCACGCATTGCAAGTACACACACACATTCATGCATTGCAAGTACACACACACCATGTGTGTGCACTGAAGTTCTTTGCTCCTTTCAATGCAAACTTACTTCCTGAATTCGACTATAGGTAATGCTTGATAGTGTGTGTGTGTGTGTGTGATGAGATACACATATTCATGCATTGCAAGTACACACTCCTGCGTATGGACTGAAGATGTTAGCTTCTTTGTTGATATATAAAGTGTAACACTTGCATGAATTGCTTCCTGAATCCAAACATAGATAATACTTGAGTGTGTGTGTGTG
Source organism: Monoplex corrugatus (assembly GCA_030674185.1). Lineage (NCBI taxonomy): Eukaryota > Metazoa > Mollusca > Gastropoda > Littorinimorpha > Ranellidae > Monoplex > Monoplex corrugatus. Next base: position 16,255,138 of record CM060311.1, read on the forward strand.
TGTGTGTGTGTGTGTGTGTGCACGTGCATGCGTGCGTGTGTGTGTGTGCATGCGTGCGTGCGCTTGCGCGCACGTGTGCGTGTGCTGCATTTTAACCATTTTGAATATGTTTCTCAAACTTCATTCATGGTGTGTTTTGTTTATTTCTTTCCACATTCAGTTACACATATTTTTTATTTGTCAGTACAACTTTTATGTTAACCTGACAATAACTACTTTGTGATGTTGATGTGTGCTTGTGTGTGTGTGTGCGTGTGCACATGTGTGTTTGTGTATGTGTTTTTGTCTCGGTGTGTGTGTGTGCATGTGTGTGTGTGTGTGCATGTGTGTGTTTGTGTGTGGGGTGTGTGTGTGTGTTTGTGTGTGTGTGTGTGTGTGTGTGTGTGTGTGTGTGTGTGTGTGTGTGTGTGTGTGTGTGTGTTTTAAAAGAGACTTTGACTGTATAGTTGGAGGGATGGGGCTGAAACTGGTGAGAGAGAGAGAGAGAAAGAGAGAGAGAGAGAGATCAAGTATGTAACATGCACTTACAAATAATACAGAGACTTTAGTAAACTATGTTTAAATAAATGCACAATGTTGGGAAATGTCATCTATCACTGTTTTGAGTACAGCAGATAGTTAATCATAAAGCTTTCATTTTTTAACACTGTTATCTAATTCAAAAATGTATGTCATAAAACAACTTTTGTTTTGATTAGATTAATTTGATTCATATTTTTGTCACCATGGAATTTTTCTGCTGGAAATGTAGATTTCTTTCCTCTAGGAAAAGACTGTGACATGGTATGGTGCTACCCCTTTTTTGTACACGTGTCTTATTTTTCATTTACCTATTACAGTGGATTTTCCTGCAGAATTTTGCCTGGAACAATTCTTGTATTGCCATGGGATTTTTAGCATGCGCTGAGTGCATGCTGCACATGGAACCTTCATTTTTCGTATCGTCTGATGAAGACTTCCAGCTTACTTATTAAGAAAAGGGGTCTGTCTCAATTCTCATGTTTCTTCTCTTTCTCTCTCTGTCTCTGTCTCTGTCGCTCTCAGTCTATCACTTTCTCTCTGTCTTTATCTATCTATCTATCTATCTATCTATCTATCTGTCTATCTATCTATCTGTCTGTCTGTCTGTCTGTCTGTCTGTCTATCTATCTATCTATCTATCTATCTATCTGTCTATCTCAACTATGATTATTTTCTTTTCCAGGTATGAACCAGACCTTGATTGTACAATAGCTTAACCCAGCATGATGCCTGTACCTTTCCCACAAAGTTTTGAGGAGAGTAACCCAAACAAGAAGCAAGCAATTGAGCGGTGGCTGGTGAGCAGTGTAGATAACACCCAGCAGAAGAATCAGCGCCCCCTCTGTTTTGTGCGAAATGTGTCCTTCTATTTGACGGCATTGCCAGATACCAGGAAATGGCAACCCGAGTTCAAGACGAGAGTGTTGTCGGCCATCGTGGACCGGGATATGAAGGAGGATCTTGTGAAAAGTGGCGTGATCAATTGGTGCCACAATGTCAAATCTCTTCTGCCGGTCAGCGTGCCTAGTGAGTATGCAGCGTGTGTTTTGTCACTTGTATCTTCTTGCTGCTGTTGTTATTGTTCATGTTGCTTTCGCATGTTGGGTGGTGTGTGTGTGTGTGTGTGTGTGTGTGTGTGTGTGTGTGTGTGTGTGTGTGTGTGTGTGTGTGTGTGTTTGTGTGTTTATGTGTTAATGTGTGTGTGTGTGTTTCTGTGCGTGTGTGTGTGTTTCACTTTCTGCGTGTGTGTTGTGTGTGTTATAAAACTCTTCATCTTCTGTCATCTACTTCTTTTTCTTTCAGTTCACTCTCATCTTCTTTCCTCTTTCATCCTCGCAAAGATTTTTGAATTCTTTTTTGTCTTTAACAAAAGTAGTTGCATGAACTTGATGATAAAGAATATTAACACAAGACATTATTACTTTCCTTTCACAAGAATGAACTCACTAACAGATATTTAGCATTGTAACTAGCATAAAATGTTATTCCTTTATGCATCTGATCAAACGTCAACTGCTGGCAAAAACTGTCAAAAGAAAAATGAAATATATTGGCCATGCAACACAAACTTAATGACAACAGTTTTACAAGAAAAAGTTGAGGGCAAGAGAAATCAGGGCAGACTACCCACCTCCTAAATGAATAACGTCACCAACATCAGCTGTGTG
>CM060311.1:16262326-16354826 GCA_030674185.1 Monoplex corrugatus
TTGGAAGACCCAGTGCAAGTTTGAAACCTTTACAATCTATGCTCTGCAGTTTTTTCATTAAGTGTTTCGGTGCACTGAAGAAGATTTCTTGGGCATAGGTTAATTTAGATCTGACAAGCGATTTACAAAGATGAACAAGTGTTGATGAATCTTGACCCCATGCCTGTTTGCGAACTATTTTTAAGAAATTTAAACTTTTTTGAGCTTTGGTTAATAAGTATTCAATATGCTGATTCCAAGATAATTTTGCCGTAAGAAAAACTCCTAAGAATTTAATTGACTCATTAAACTGAAGAAGAGTATCTCCCAGTTTGAAAGTGGGAAGATTTACTGGGTTAGCTCCATTATTAAATAAAACTATTTTCGATTTTTCCAGGGATAGATGTAACCCATTTTCTACCATGTATCGTGCTATTTTATCAAGTTCTAATTGGTAGCATTTGCGTGTATAATTAATACAGCGCAAAGGAGTTTTCCTTTTCATATTTACCTGCATCCACATGCATAAATCGTCAGCATATTGAGCTAAAACTACATGCTTAGATACTTTACTGGGTAAGTCATGCATTAATATCATGAAAAGAAGGGGAGCTATAACGGATCCCTGAGGGATACCCATTTGAAGAATTCGTTTCGTGGAATATACATTTTCAATCCTCGTTTGAAATACTCTGTTTTCTAAGAAACACTTAACATAGTCAAAAATGTGACCTGTCAGCCCAATACTTTTAAATTTAAATAACAATCTGGAGTGCCACACTTGATCGTATGCTTTCGTTATATCAAAAAATGTAGCTAAAACACATTGACGTCTTGCAAATTGTTGTTTTATGTTAGTAGTTAGCTTTGTTAGGATTTCTACTGGTGACCTGCCTTTTCGAAATCCTGCCTGATTTACTGGTATTATTTTATTCTTTTCACAATAGTGCATCAGTCTCTTTAAGATTATTTTCTCCATTAGTTTACATACGTGTGATGTTAATGCAATTGGCCTGTAGTTTTTCAGATCGGTATTACATTTACCTGATTTTAGTACAGGAACCACTATCGTTTCTTTCCAGTTGTTGGGCATTTTCCCACTATTCCAGCATTTTTGAAATATGTCATGTAGCAAAATTATAAAATTTTCTGGTAAATTTTTCAGCATCTCATTGGAAATTGCATCTAGTCCAACTGACGTTTTTTTACTTGGAAGGGACTGAATGGCATCTTTTAATTCTTGAAGTGTGAGTGATGCATTCATGTAGTGAGTATTATCAGAGGCAGGATCCTTATATACATCTTTCTTTTCTTCTCGTTCCCTATAGTCTCTACTAGAGACAGGAAGTCCTTCTACACGACAGGTCTCAGCAAACACGTCTGCAAAAGCTTCTGCTTTTTCCAGTGAGCTAGGAAAAGGGTTATTTTCTAGCTTTACTGGAATTGATGGCAACTTAATCCCGTTTTTCATTAATTTTAGTTTTTCCCAAATCTTTATCATGTCTTTGTGGTCATTTACTTCACATTTACAAAAAGACGTCCAGTGTTGTTCTTTGGCTTGCTCTATGATTCTGTTACACTTAATGTTGGCACTTTTCATCGCTGTATGATTTTCAGGTGACCTGTTTGCTAAATAGATTTTGTATTTTTCTTTCTTTTCGTTCACTGCCTTTTGACAATCCTCATTCCACCAGACATTTCCATGATGTTTTCCTATTTTCGACACTGTAAGTTTTGGAATTGAAATGTTAGCAGCTCTTAACAGTGAGTTACAGAAAACTTCGTACATGTCGTTTATGTTCATTGCTTCATTCTGTGTGTGTGTGTTTGAGTGTGTGTGTGTGCGCGCATTTTTTGGTGCCATATTCTGAGACAATTGTTCACAATGCTATGGTGATACATGACAATGGGGATGATAACAGTGATGCTGTGGAATTCCACTCTGGATTAAGACTGAGTGATATGGTTATACTCTATGTTTCTATTCATTATATATCTTGGTGTCAACCAGGCCTCAGAGATGGAAACACCTGTTGTGTTGGTCAGGCCATTTGAACCAGCAACACCCTCAGTGACGCATCATGAAGTGGGTGGGATTTGACTGCGTGTTCCTTGTCTTCCCAGTGCACCGACAGCGTGCTCAGTTTTGGTTTAGGAGACACTGAGGCCAAAAAATCCCTCAATGGGTATGATAGGTCTGATGGGATTTGAACCTACAACCTTATAGTCAGCAGTCTTTTGTACTAACCGCTGCACCATGGAGAGTGGTATTTGTCTTGATCATAGTGTGTGTGTGTGTGTGTGAATGTGTTGGGATTGGGGAGTGCATTTTCTTGTTATTTTTTTAATTTTGCTCTTTTATTCTAATAAGAGCAGCTTTGTGTCATTGTTTATAGCTTGAAGTCTCATGTCATATTATCATTGTGATTACTTGGGTTACTGAAGGTGATGTATGTGATTCTTTGCTTTTCTAGATTTCTGCACCTTTGTCGCCTTTTCACAGTTGTTTTCATCATGCACAGCTGTCAGTGGTACCCCTATAGGGATGCCCGGAGATCTTTCAGTATAAATAGTATCCCCACCTTCTGGAAATTCTGTGCTAGAAATTTCCTCTTTTCTGTCACTCTCTTTATTTCTGCCTTGTTCCTTTGCTTTTTGTCATTTCTTCATATCATTTCATTTTCTGCTATGCTGGTTGGTTCACCTGTATGTGTTCATACATACTTTCTCTTAGGATTGATAATTGGGTACATGGATATAGTGCATTTTTGGCTTTAGGGAAATGAGATATGCAGAAGCAATTTTTAGGTAATTTAGGCCCGTTTTTATATTTGTTTTAGTGCCCTTAGTTATGTTTAAATTTGTTAAATCCTCTCTGCGATAAATTGGACAGAGTGGTCAACACCAGTGGCATCTCCTTAGATTATGTACGCAAATGCATTGATATGTGTACTTTAATTTCTTTCCCTTTTTGACCCTGTTGAAGTATTATGTGTTTTGAAATGTTTATAACCCTGATGTGGCTTTACGCGATCGACTGGGCTTTGGACAGAAATAACAATAACATTGTTGAAGTATTGTGTATGTTTTGAAATGGTTATAGCCCTGATATGGCTTCATGTAGTCAGCTGGGCTATAAGCAACGAGAAGAGAAACAGAAATGGCTGTCAGTTTTGTATCAAAGTTTCAAATTGTGTTTTTGACCTGTGGTTATTTTCAGTTGATGAAGAAGGAGTGGACAGACATCCGCCAGTGCTTAGAACCTGACCACTCGCATTCAGTGGCCATTCCTCATCGTTTTCTGGAATCCATCCATGTGTATGCTTTGGCCAACATCCTGAGGCGTCCAATCATTGTCCTGGCTGACCCCACCATTCGATCAGGCACTGGTTCGATTCTGCAGGAGAGTGACATGGGAGGCATCTACCTGCCGTTGGAGTGGAGCTGGACTGACACCTGTCGCACACCTATACTGCTAGGTTATTCCCACAGTCATTTCTGCCCCTGGTCTTTGCTGACCATTCTAATCATGCTTTGGTGGACCCAGCACCCAAGAGGGACCTGGCTCCTTTGGTGAATGGGCAGTTTCAGCAGTTCCCTGTGAGGTTTTTGTTGCAAGGGGAAGAGCCAGAAGCAGGACAGTTGCTGAGGAAATACCTCAAGGTGAGGGAGACAGTCATGCTAGTGAACGAAAGTGTTCTGAACATCCTGTGTGCAGAGCTAGAGATGTGCAGTCTGCCCGATTACCTGAACCTTATGGTGGACTATACCCTAGACTGTGTGCATCGCTTCCAGCACAGAGAGTCTTTGACGCCAGTCCAACAGCTTCATTACAGCCCAGCTTTGGCACACCAGTCAACCAGACAAGACGTTCTGCAGCTGTCAGCTTCAAACCAGGCTCAGGGGTTGCCTCAGAATTTCAGGAGAGAACAGTTGCAAGGAGCACATGCCTGTGAGTATGGTCTTGTAGATCCAACTCTTCAGACCAGTGGAGGGCTAGGACAGCACCAGATTAACATACCCCCTCCCAGCATCACTCCTGTTAGAAACGTCACTGAGCAGGATGTGAGTCTGAACCCCTCTCTTAGCAAAAAGTGTGTGGTGCCAGCCTGCAGATACTTTGGTGACCCTGACCTGGCCATGATGTGCAGCAGCTGCTTTAAGAAGTACACCATCAAAGAGTCCAGACAGATGGCTGCAGGCAGAGTGCTTCACAGACCTTCACCCACTGCTCCTGTATCTTCCATGCCTGGTAATGAGGAGCGTTTGCAACTGTCCATGATGTCTGAAAGATGTAAAGAAAAGTGTGGATACCGCTGTTCCATAAAAACCTACCCCTACTGTCATGAGTGTGCCAGCAGGCGGCAGAGGCAGATCCAGGAGAAGGCGATGGCTGCAGCATCTGAGTCTGCCATGGCTCCTGGTGACAAAATGAGGTCATTAGTAGAGTCCAGCAATGATCCCAGCCCAGTGTTGATGCCTTCCACTTACACACCTGCAGAAAACAGAGAAGCTATTGAAAAAATGCCTCTTAATGACCTGAATACAGCCCATGGTTCTTCATCTGCCAGCCGTCCTTCAGTGGGAGGTACACTGTCTGAAATGCCTGAAGCAGGCCCATCACTGCCAAAGAACAGGTTCTCTGAAGGAAACAAGTTGACAGAATCTGTGACTCAGGAGGTGGTTACAGGAGGTCCATCCTCTCCATGCTCAACCTCAGAGGATCCCAATGTGGCAGTGCTGTTTGGTAGCGGCCATCTTTCAACATGTTCCAGCCATTCTGGCCAGACAGCACCATCTGAAACACAGCCACAGGTAGGAGCCTCTGGGCTGGTTACTACCACAACTAACCTGATGCAGTTTGCCACTGAGCAGGAGGCGGGAGGGACAGGCCTTAATGACGAACACACCCAGTGGTCTCCTCTGACCTCCCAGCAACATACTGCTGCTGTCCACGAAGAGGAACTGTCATCAGCTGCCAGACTGGTGAAAAGTCAAATGAGTTCTGTTGTTTCCGGAGGTGCAGTGGGAGAAACAGAAGCAACATGTGCCAGTCCTGGCTGTAGCGAGCTGGCCGTGCACAGAGACTTGTGTGGAAAATGCTACATGAGCCAGGGTATGGTCACCGCAGAACTAGCGAGCCAGAATGCTCAGAAGATGAAAGGGATGAGTATTCATTCCACTTCGTCGTCTGCCCCAACATCTAGAGATCCCCTTGCTAACATCCCCAAGTCCAATGCCACGTATACCAAAGAAACCAGAGCCTTGAATCCACTCGAAAGCAAGAGTCTGCCATCTAGTCTGAAAGATCTGAGCGTTACTGCTCCCATGACCCATGTTAGCTACTGGCTCGTTGACAACAGAATGGCTGAAATGCAGAATGTGGTGGTGCCGTCGGGTCTGAAGAACCCTCCAGAAGGCTTACCAGAAAAACAAGAGAGTGAGCCTCTGGGCAGCAACGATTTGATAGCGTCAGGCGCCGAGTGCTGTGCCTCCACACAGAAGTGTATTGGAGAGGGTTGCGGCAACGCTGTACAGTCAACAGAGAAGCTTTGCCAGCAGTGCCAGGACATACTGCGACATGCACGTCAAGGACATGGAGCCTCTGCCTCTGGGAAAGGTCAGTGGATTCGCTGTACTCAGTTATAGAATTTGAATAACTTGTATGAAACCTGTTTCACATTTGAACAATTTTTTTTTTATCAAAACAATGAGTTTTTTGTATTGAAAGCAGTGAAAGAAAAACTACTCATAGATGTGCGTACAATTTCCGTTATTTCATGGATGTGTTGTCATTTTTCATTGCTCTAATCTAAAAACAAATACCTCTCCATCACAGATATACAAGTGAGAAGAAAATGTTGGTTGTTTAGCTTGATTTTTTTAAAACAGAATGATCATAGCATGTAGTAATGATAATGCGAAAATGATGATGATGATGAAAATGATAATGATAATGATATAGTGCCTTTTATGTCAAGCACAAAGTGTTTACAGTTTGCGACTTTGTGATTATGTAGATGTACACGTACGCATACACTCTCGCACACACATGCATGGGCGCACGTGCAGACACACGCACACACACACACACACACACACACACACACACACACACACACACACACACACACACACACACACACACAACACACACAACACACACACACACACACACACACACACACACACACACACACACACACACACACACACACTTCCGAATAACACAAGGTACAAGGTAATCTATGGGGCAAGAGAAACTTGAGTACCTAGTCACAACAGGAAAGTTGGTAATCTATGGGGCAAGAGAAACTTGAGTACCTAGTCACAACAGGAAAGCTGGTAATCTATGGGGCAAGAGAAACTTGAGTACCTAGTCACAACAGGAAAGCTGGTAATCTATGGGGCAAGAGAAACTTGAGTACCTAGTCACAACAGGAAAGCTGGTAATCTATGGGGCAAGAGAAACTTGAGTACCTAGTCACAACAGGAAAGCTGGAGGGGAAAAAGAGCACCAGATAAACTCAGGGGAAAAATATTGGACAGATTTGTAAAGTGGATGAGGACGGAAATGGTAGGAGATCTGCTTGCAGCAGCAAAAGACAGACTGGTATGGAGGACCGTGATGGCCAATGCCATGTGGCAGGGCACATATAATGATGACTCTACAAAAATATGTCAGCAGCATGGGAAGACTGAGGAAGCGGGCTCTAATCAGAGGATGCTAGGGAAAAAAAGTTTTTTTGTTTTTAATTAGGATCATTGCACTCAGGGAGGTTACCTTTGAGCTAACCTCTTTTTTTTTTCTCATCCCATTTTCTATGCCATTGTAATGGCCACATAAGCTGGAATAGTTTTTACAATGCAATGATGGTGATGTCTGTGGGGATGATAATCACGATGCTATGGAGTTCCATCTTGGATTGAGACTGCATGACAGGGCTGTACTCTACGCTAACTATCGTAATATATCCTGTCATCAACCAGGCCTGAGAGATACAGACACCTGTGGTGCTGTCAGAAGATTTGAGCAACACCCTCAATGACGTGTCTGTGAAGTGGATGAGACTCAACTGTGTGATCCCAGTCTTCCCATGAGCCCATATAGCACACCCAACTCTGGGTAGGAGCTGGTTAGAATCGAAAAATCCCCACAATGATTTTGAAGATACTGATGGGGATTCAAACCCACAGCCTTCCAGTGGGTAGTCTGTTGTGTTAACCACTACACCACAGAAAAAAATGATACTCGCCCAAATAGGATCCCAACAGCACAAAAACAAACAAACAAGCAAAAACAAACAAACAAACAACAAACATAAAAACAGCAGGGAAGTTTCAGTCTTTTTCTCCTAATTTTTGTTTTTGGTGTTTGTGATCTTACATTCATGCTTGACAAAGGCCAGTTGGCCAAAAATTTGGGCCTGTCTTGTCTGGTTTCATTAAACATGTGTTCTGATTCTGTTCGTTACTTTATAGGCTTGTACAAAAGTGAATGTCAAGTTGTACTCTTTTATCTTCTTATTGTCCCAGGTATTGAAGACAATTCTACTCCTTTTCAGATACACAAAGCCAGCCTAGACAGCAGTCTTGTAGAACAGAAGGATGTTCATACTTCGGCATTCAGCAAAACCTTGGTTACTGTTCCAAGTGCTATGGGAAACATGTTAAAAGTGAGTTCATATAATGGAATTAAAAATCTCTTGATATGGTCACTGGTTGATTTGTAGGTTTGGTGGTTGATCGAGTAACAGAGACAAGCTATGGAAGGTCCTCGAGCAGTATGACGTCAAGGGCCAGCTGCTAGACAACATTCGGGCCATCTACGCCAACAGCAGGAGTGCAGTCCGCACCGCCAGTGGAACATCTGACTGGTTCCCAGTGACATCGGGAGTAAGGCAGGGCTGTAATCTCTCCCCTCTTCTCTTCGTGATCTATATGGATCAGATTACGAAGGAGGCAAACCAGACCCTGAGGCACTCAATGAACTCATGTTTGCGGACGACCAGGCAATGGTGAACAATGACAAGATACAGCTACAGGAGCACACAGACCAGCTCAATGAAAGCTGCGAGACATACGGCATGAAGATCAGCGTCAGCAAGACCGAGGTCATGACTGTCAGTAAGAGACCAAACAAACTGGATATCAACATTAACGGAACCCAGTTGAAGCAAGCCAGTGAATTTAAATACCTGGGCAGCATCTTCACTGAAAATGGCAAACTAGACAGAGAAATCGAGACCAGATGCCAGAAAGCCAACGCAGTCAGCTACCAACTTGCCCCTCTCCTGAAACACCCCAGCATTTCCACCAGCACTAAGGCGAAACTCATCAACGCCATTTTTCTACCAACGCTGACATACCAGTGCCAGACATGGTCCCTAACTAAAGTCCTCGAGAGAAAACTGGTCACCTGTGAAATGAAATGCCTGAGGAAAGCAGTAAACAAGACAAGGCAGGACAAGATCAGAAATGAGGTGATACGAGACATGGTAGGAGCAACACCAATCCTACAACACATCGAACATGTGAGGATAGGAGCAACACCAATCCTACAACATATCGAACATATGAGGATCAAGTGGTTCGGACACTTCACACATATACCCCTAAACCATCCAGCTCTTCGGGTATACAACACCAGATACTCTGGCTGGAGAGCCAGAGGAAGACCAAGACGATGATGGAGTGACTCTGTGGCAGACACCCTCAAAGCTCACGATATGTCCCTTCTCCAGGCCACCCGCCTTGCTGTTGACAGACGACTGTATCTCCCCGCGACGCCCACCGGTACAAGCGGAAGGAAAAAGTAAAAGTAAAAGTAAAGGTGGTTGATTTAAGTGATTGACGAGCATTATGAAAAATTGTCCCTGACACTGTGGGCACTAAGTGGCTTAACCCTTTGACTCCTGCACCCTGTCCACCATCATCCTGCATTGTCAGCCAAGCTTGTGGATAGGGTGTGGGACTCAAAGGGTTAAGTTTTTGCAGTGTGGGAATCAAAGGGTTAAGAAGTGGAACAGCAAAAAGCCAAACAAAAAAGTGATTGAGTCGCTGTTGTGATTGATTAAGTGGCTGATTAATTGATCGATTGATTGACTGATTGATAGAATGTTTAATAAGTGATGGACTATTTGATTGACTGAATATGTAATTTATGTTTAACGAATACCCATTTGGTAAAAGATACAGTGCATTATTGATAGTGCTAAAATGTGTATGTGCTTTTTTTTTAAAACAAATAAATGATGTTGTTTATGTTTATGTTCTTTTTTTTTGTTAGAATGCTGTGTTTTTCATAAGATTTCATGTTCAGTCAAAACTGATATGATATATATTTTCTTCTGGTCATTCTTTTTTCCCTGTCTTTTTACATAAGTTTTTATCCATTTGGTTCTGCTATGACCATATACAGATACCTTCTTTCAAACAAAATACCATCTGTTTTTCAAAGGAGAACTGGATGACGGAAACCGTCATGGCAACCCAGCTAGCACAATTCGCAGCTCATCATCAGCACTGCCAGTATCTCGCAGCATCACGGTTCCCTCAGAGTTCCACTTTGTGCGCACGCCTTTGGACTTACAGGGTGAGTACTGCAAATCGGCTGGCTGCAGTTTGTTTGGAGACCCCAGTCAGGCAGGTATGTGCTCGGCTCATTATCAGCAGCATCAGGAGAGCCTAGCCAGAGCCATGCATAAGATGCCTGTCGCCGGACATCAGAGTGAGATCATCCAGATCCCGTACGCCTCAGAAGTGCGCATCTCACCCACCTCAGCCACTTTCTTCACTTCAGAAGGTGGAATCTTAAAAACGACAAAAACGACCAAGGGTGGGGTCTTTCCTCCCCAACAGATGCCTGCACTAACCCCTCCCTGCTCCAGTGGGATGGGGGAACCTTCCATGACCCATCAGCTTTCTCTGGGCGAGACGTATTACCGGGTGGCGGGTCGCCACATGGGCGAATGTCTGAATCCGACTTGTACTAATTACGGAACAGTAGCAACGGGGGTCTTTGTAACAAGTGCGCTCAGGATCAGAAAGTCACTGATGACTTGATCAACAGAACCATTTATGGAGATGAGGAAACTGGGTAGAGTCTTGGGTCAAGAAAGAAAGCTGGTGGACTAAGACTACTCTTTGCTTGTTAAATGTTGTAGGTTAAGATCAGGTTTTGACTGCTTGTTAAATTTTCTTCTGTTGTTGGTTTCCTTTCGTGTGTGTGGGTGTGTGTGAATTTGTTGTTGTTGTTGATCTCCTCATTTTGTTTGATGTCGGCTATCAACTGTGCTATTAGAGTATGATGCCCAGGGGGTTAATTCTTTTTTTTTTTCTTCCTAACTGTGTTGTGTTTTTTCTGTCATGGTAGTGGGCATAAGATGAAGATATACTGGTGTACATGTATCATATAGATGGCTTATGGGATGTTAATTTTTGTTGTGTTTGATGCTCTGCATGCTTATACACACAAAGGGTATTCAGGCACCAGCAGGTGTACACATGTCTTTGCCTGGGACTTACGAAAAATCTCTACCCTTTGTATACTGGGTATTACCCAGCTCAGTCATTCCAAGTGCGGTATCTAAATAACTTGGCCATCCACCCTGTCATATTTAGAATATGAACATTTGAATATTATGATCTTTACTGCACATGTTATGGTTTGCCAATCCCTGCTTATGGAGTCTGTTTTACATTGTTTTGTTGTGTTTTACATTGTTCTGTTGTGTTTTACATTGTTCTGTTCTAATTCATTCTTTTTTGATTCTGTGAGGTTGTATACAAGTATATACTGTATGGAATTGTAAATTTTAATTTATTTTACATTTTTCATTTCTTTTGGTGAACAGGTATATATTTTATTGAACTGTAAACTACAATTCATTTTTTATTTGTCAGTTCTTTAGTTTGTTTTTAATAGTGTTGCTGGTTTTGCATAGTCTTCCTTTGAAAGGGAAGACTTCTTCAGACAGATCCTTAACGTGTGACATGTGTGTATGTATGCATGTGCATGTGTGTGTGTGTGTGTGTGTGTGTGTGTGTGTGTGTGTGTGTGTGTGTGTGTGTGTGTGTGTGTATATACATGCACTTATCTGTTTCCAGACTTTCAGTCATAGTGTCTGTAAATGCATAAACATTTTTGAGACCATTTGTAAAAGATTACATAAATATTGGGAATGCATTAACTGTCTTTTTTATGTTTGTGTCATTCAAGTAAGCCAGCTTTTCCTTGATAAAATGATACGTCTTTAGTTTCTTTGTTCTGTTACAATAAGCATACAGTATTCTTTCCCAAAATGTTCTAGTTCTAGTGAGAACTGTTCTCATTAGTAAGGCTGTTCAGACTGGTTTCAAAATGTCTTTCTCAGTTGAAAAATAACATGTGTATCAAGTTTTGTGTCTAAGTAAATTTTTTGGTGTGATGTGTATGTATATTATTACCCAGTTTATTCAGATTCAGCTAAGTGCAAAGAGGGAGAAAGGTGGTTTTGGAATTTTTGTTTGTTTATTTGTTTACTTTATGTCCTGTATAAATATCTATAGTTTTCATTGTACATTTGGTATTTTACTATGTTCAGCATGTCAATCATCATTTTTGTTTTTGTTGTTGTCGTGAACTTTAACTTATACAAAGGCTGATCCGAAGGTCCTGTTATTTCATTGCAAAAATGGGGAAAACCAACGTACGTGGAATTTTCAGTCTTTCAGAGTACTCTTCTCTCCTCTGTCCGTACATTGATTCAGCCTCTTCAGCCAAGAGTCAAATGCATTTTGACAGTCTGAGATATGATGGAACCAGAAAAAATATGAAAAAAGAATCAGAACACATATTTAATACAACCAGACAAGACAGGCGCAAATTTTCGGCCAACTGGCCTTTGTCAAGTGTAAGGTCACAAACAAGCAAACACTGAATACAAAAATTAGAAGAAAGAGACTGAAACTTCCCTGCTGCTTCGTTCAGTGTGAGAAAAGGACCGAATTGACTAAAATGACACACATGTGTCATTTTAGTCAGTTTAGTGCTTTTCTCACACTGAACGAAGACACATTATGATGTCTATTAGTCTGTTTAGCCCTTTTTGCACACTGAACGAAGCAGCAGGGAAGTTTAAGCATTTTTTTTCTCCTAATTTTTGTATTTGGTGTTTGTTTGTTTGTGTTCTTACACTTGACAAAGGCCAGTTGGGTGAACATTTGTGCCTGTCTTGTCTGGGTGTATTAAATACGTGTTCTGTTTCTTCATGTTTTTTTTTCTGGTTCCTGTCTGCTTGAACGTGGGCAGTCACACTCATTTTGGATACTGAGATATGATAGCAAGCTGTGGTTTCACTGATTTTCGCAAGTCCTGGATTCTTGAATACTCCTTGCCAGCCAAGTTTTGTTTGAGATGGGGAGACAACGAGAAACGGCCTGGGGCCAAGTCAGGACTGTAGGGTGGGTGCGGGAGAACTTGAATAGATTTTTCTTGTAGTTAGATCAAAGTGACCCTGACTTCATGAGCACTTACATTGTCATGTAGAAAGTAAACGTTTTGCTGGTATCCACATTTAGATGCTGCACATCAATGGACTGTACAACTTTGGGAATGACACCTATATGATATTTAGCAGCAAGGATAGACTTTTCAGTAATTGTTTTTGTGTTATTTCTTTTAACATCTATCCACATATGTGCTTTTAGACGGCTTTTCAGTAATTCAGGCAAAATAGTGACCACTACAGAGCTGTGAGAGTTGAAGAAAATGGAGAAAAGTCTCTTTGAGCTGTGAAAAACATGACTCCGGTACAACTGGTCTGTCATCATTTTTCCCACTGACCGTTGATTAGACTGCTAGTTCTTTTGGGGCCTCTGGCTCAAACATTTCAAACAATCACTTAGACCTCTAAACTGTCAGTTTTTTCTGGTCCTCTGTCAGAAGATGAGGTATGTATTTGGCAGTTTCTGTCTTCATATCAAGATCATACTGCAGGATCAGTACAACTGTGCCATATGAACATCACTAGTTTCACTTATTTCATGAACATAAACATGCGGATCTTTTTCAGCTGTTTTATTTACAAGCTAGTTCCAGGCCTCACTTAAACGTTCACATTGGTACTTGTTTCACAAGTGGACTTTTCCTCGTTTGAACCTACCAATCCAGCATCAAACTGTTGTATATGAAACACTTGTCTTGATACACAACTGTGAAATATCAGCATGGATTTTGATTATACCGTCCCCAAGTGTGAAGACATAACATTTAAGTTGGTCTGTGCTGGGATCCATTTCTCGGGCGCACAGTCAGTTACATCACATTTTTAATTGCCCAATGTGTCACGCAACAAGAACACAGACCCCATGGCAACCATCTTTCGAGGTAAAACAGTGGCAGAAAGAAAAAGGCAGACCTCCGATCTCATACATCAAGAACATAACCAACATCAGTGGCCTGAATATTCAAGAAACTGTCCACAAAAGTCAAGACAGAGCGGCCTCTGGAGGGAGATGGTGGTGTTCGGGTGTGCAGCCACACAATGTACCAGCCGGGTCCAGCCCAGCCATTGGACCAAGAGAGAACGAAAGAGCCCTCTCTCTTGCCTTACTCCAGGTCTTCATTTCTCTGTTGGGCAGCCCATCCCACAAGCTCGCACAGCTGCCAGCTCTTCTCCCCTTACTATAGTCTTGACACTCATCAGTTGGAAGCTTCTTACATTGTTTGAAGCACTTCACAATAGTGCATATTACAATTAGCGTGGAGGCAAACGATTGTACAGCCTATACAAAAAAGTTATGGGACTTCAAAGGTTTACAGTTGTAAAACAAGTATGCATAATTTCTATCCGCACAGATCAAACCTTCTTCATCCACTCTCTGTGTGTATGCCTGAGTGTTTTGTGTGAATGTATTAAATGAAGGAGCAGTGACAAACCTTGAATATTAAAAATGCAAAGCCATGAATCCAGTATGCGCTCCTCTCTCTCTCTCTCTCTCCCCCCTCCCCTCACTTTCTTCCTCTCCCTCTCATAACAGGAATGAGATTGCCTTGTCTTAGCCTTTTGACCCCACGCACTCTATCTACCTATTGCAAAAACTTAACCTTTTGAATCCCTCACCCTGTCCACCAGCTTCCTGCAGGAAGCTGGTGGATAGGATGAGGGAATCAAAGGATTAACTTTTTTGCCTTGCTAGCACGGTTGACAATACAGGATGCTGGTGGACAGGGTGTGGGAATCAAAGGGTTAGAGATGGTTTCTACAAATTCTTGACTATTACAACCAATTTGTGTAATTTTATTGTTATTAAAGAAAGACTGCATGACTCGCATTGTGTTTCCATAGTGTTCAGAACATGTATTATTGAAGAACAACTACTTGATTTGTTTTGTGTTTCCATGATGTAAATATGTTCACAACCCTGTGCTTGACATTATGAAAATGTATTGCAGACTGGGTAACTCTCAGCGGATCCGCTAATTTCAGTGGATGAACTCCTAGTTTCAGAGGGAAAAACATTTTTTTCAGAGGAAATATTACTGAATTATTGTATTTGCCATCAGGAAATGCATCCATTATGCTTCAAAATTACAGAAATTCTTCAGCTTCTGGGTGGCTTTGCCCCCCAGACCCCCGGCAGGGACGTTGCCCCTGGACCTTGGCCAATTTTCAAAGGAAACTATCTTCTTCTCTTACCCAGCCTGGTATTGTTTTGCGATCAGTATTTAACTCAAGAGGATGTTTGAAGTGTCTGTTTCCTTGTTTGTGTGACCTGTACATACTGTGTGTTGGACTGTCATTGTTTGTCTTTCATGTAACGGGACGAGACGGGTGAAAGTGGTGTCGAGAGAGGAAGGGAAGGGGAAGGATGTGCGCTATTAATAGCTGGCAGGGCAAAACCAAAAAATTGGCCAACTAAAGTGTCTGATTTGTGCGCCATGGCGTGAGTGTATGTGTGTGTGTGTGTGTGAGTGTTTGTGTGTGTGTGTGTGTTCAATTCCGTGGATGACTGACGAATATGTTTTTTATGATGTTGAATATTGTTATTGTTGTGAGGTGTGAGTGTGATTGTATGCATAGCCGAAACATTTTCCTTGTGTCTGTGCACTGGGCTGAAATAAAATCTTGTTATCTTGTTATGTGATTTTGGAAAGTGTTCTGTTCATTGTTCTACTTTTGGAATAACAGTTGGACTTATATTTGGATGGATTTGCCTGATTGTACTTGATAATAGTCCAGAACATCACAGTTGCTAATTTTGGTGTGTGTGTGATTTTGTGGTGTATGATTCATGGTTTGTTGTGTGTGATCTGCATGTGTTATGTGCTGTGATCTGCACATGTGTGTTGTGTGTTGTCTTTGGTCTCTTTCTCTCTCTCTGTCTGTCTGTCTCTCTTTCTCTATGTCTCTCTTTCTCTTTTCCTCTCTCTCCGTCCTAATCCAAAACTGTATGACTAAAAGTGAAAATACAAATAGCAAGTGGCAATCCCTGAGCCACACCATAAAGAAAGGAGACTCCCAGCAGAACAGACTGCTGTCTCAGAGCATAATTCATTTTCACAAAAGAAAATTCCCCTTTGGAAACACTGTGCTGGGGAAATCATCAGTGAATTGGTAATAGTCCAGTTTTTTTTTATCACTGTGTGTGAGCATGCCTGGGTGGGGAGTACGGTGTCTTTCTGAAATGTGAACATCTCTTTAGCCTTTGGCAAAGCAAGAACAAGGACAGTAAACGGATCTAACAGTTGAATACTTCTTTTTCATTTTAAATGGGGATGGTTGGGGGTGACTGGACATTATCAGCAAATGGCTAATGCACCTCTACCACCTAGCAGCAGTTGGGAGATCCAGTGAAATGTAACAGTCCATAGTATGGTATTTCATGTTTGCTTTATTATATCATGTATTGTTGGTCTGCAGGCTGTAGGCTAATCTTTGAACACATGATTTTAGTTTGAGAAGGACAGGGCAGAAAATATTGATAAGTCAGGTAAACTTCATTATTTGTCATTGAGAAATTACATTGTGGTCATCATTTGCGTGCGTGCGTGCACACACACACACACACATGCATGCACCCACCCACACACATACGCATGTATTTATCTCAACAAACAATTTGAATGTTGCTAATGATCACTTTGTTTAAAAAGGCAACTCACTAAACATTCAGCATAGTTTTATACCCATCCATTATCTTAATACGGGGTATACAATTGTATTATTATGACACCGTATACTCAGATGAGAAAATGATAATATGGGCCAGAAGCATTGTGAGAAAAAAAATACTGTTCATGAAGAAACAACTTTGTAATTCTTTGCATATGCTGCCCTGTACAGTTATAACAAACTGAATAAAAGCATTTTGCCTTTATACATGCTTTTATTTTACATGTTTGATTGAAGTCTATTTTGCATGAGAACGGAATGAATTTCAATCTGAGTGTTTCACGTGTTTGTGTTGCATTCTTGTGGAAGACCACAATGTAAAGTCTGTTTTGAAGATAGTAAAGTTGACTTGACAGCTAACACGTTTACATTTTATCCAAGACTTGCCTCACTTGATCAGTGCACACATGCATATGCACACATTCTCTCTCGCTCACACACACACACTCTCTCTCTCTCATAAACACACACACACACTCTCTCTCTCATAAACACACACACACACACTCTCTCTCTTTCACACATACACACAAACACACACACTCTCTCTCTCTCACACACACACACAGAGTTAATTGAAAAACATACTTTAATGAAAACTCGTGAAAATCAACTATCCACCAAGAACTTTTTAACATGACAAAACACACACACACACACACACACACACACACACACGTGTGTGTGTATGTGTGTGTGTGGTGTGTGTGTGTGTGTGTGTGTGTGTGTGTGTGTGTGTGTGTGTGTGTGTGTGTGTGTAAGAGACAGACAGACAGACAGAATCATACCAATCATGAATTATATTTGAAACAATAACACAACAATGAAAGAACTATTTTCCAGTACAAAAACAAGCATATTTTCAAGAGTACATATGCCCTGATATTACAAAACACACACTCTTATTACACCACCAAGTTTTAATCAACAATACAGAACTCGCCCCAAAACAAAAGAGTATGAAATGACCACAGCATAAGAAGACATAAATCCATACATGCTTCTCTGCTGATAGTACATTCACTCCCTCAAAAATAACCTAGGATGACTGCATCTTTGGTATGGAAAGTGTGCTATACCAAACCCTGCATCTTTTTCCAACACTTCAGACACCACCAACCCAATGCAACAAAAACAAAGTGAGGTATTTTTCATCAACTGAAGCATGCGCGTGTGTGCATGCAAATGCGTATTTGTATGCTCACAAATGAGTCCAAAATATTTCATGTTTCTTGGCTGCTTCTGGGTGGGCATTTAGCCGTTTCAAATTTTGGTTCCTAGGTGTCTTTGAATGGGCTGTCATGAGAACATGAACTTAACCCTTTGACTCCCGCACCCTATCCACCAAATGCAAAAACAACCCTATGACTCCCTCACCCTATCCACAAGCTTTCTGCAAGAAGCTGGTGGATAGAGTGAGGGAGTCAAAGGGTTACATTTTTGCTTTGCCGTCATGGTTGATACAGCAGGACGCTTGTGGATGGGCTGAGGGAGTCAAAGGGGTTAACAGGTACAATAGCCTGTTGAACCACGCTCTGCAAAGACAGCAAAAAATGAACAATGAAATGAGTTAACATGAACTGGATATCTGTTAACAACTCTGACAAAACAGAAGGCAAGTACCAATAAAGCAAAGGATTGGATAAACATTTCCTGAAAAAAAACAGTTGCCATGGTGTAATGGGTATTGCTACAGACTACGGACTGAAGGTTGTGGGTTCAAATCCCCATCAGTCCTTTCAAAATCATTGTGGGATTTGTTTAGCTCCACCTGGGTCCTACCAGAGTCGAGTGTGCTATAGGCTCACTGGGAAAACTGGGACCCACAGTTGAGTCTCATACACTTCAAGGATGTGTCATTGCGGGTGTTGCTCAAATATTCTAACCAACACCGCTGGAGCCTGTTATCTCTGGGGTCTGGTTGACACCAGAATATATGATAGTAAGCAAAGAGTACAGCCCTATCATGTAGTCTCAATCCTAGATAAAACCTCATTACATTGAATATGATTATCATCCTCATTATTGCACCGTAAAGACTGCCCCAGTTTCTGAGGCCATTAAGGTGGTGTAGAGAATGAAACAACAACAACAACAACGGGAAAAAAACAACAACAACAACAAAACAACCAACCAAACAAAAAATCACCAAGGAAGTTGCCTCAGTAAGATGATCCTTAAAACATGTGTTCCTTGAAAGGAAACTGATAAATTATCATGAGGATTAGTTTTAATGGAAATATAATACTGATCATACAGAATTATCCATCAGACTATTTTCATACATTTACAACAGTAACACAAAGATGTTTTAACCGTCATACCGTATTCCACAGATACTGAGTGTTTCGTTTCAGTAAAATATCAATGGTCCTTGCCGATGTCATGCTCAGTTCAATAAGAGACTGGTGACAGATCTTTCTCATGATTCAACCATATTTCTTGGAACAGTTTTTAAAATACATGTTTCCTCTTAGATTAAAAAAACCCCTAAAATATATCTTCAATGAGCATTATCATCCACAGCTAGTCTTTTGGTCTCTTTGTTTGATTCCTCTTTTCACTACTGACGTTTATTGTTAATGTACTGTTTGAACACCACAGGAATTTGTCCTGAGAACCCAAGGAGGGGGGGGGGGGGGGGGAGAGACGGAGAGAGAGCCTGTGTCATAGTGTGATGGTGAAAAATTATGACAAAACCCAAAACAAAAAACCCCAGACACTCAGCACACATAACTGTCACCTTCTTAATGGGCTATTAATGCATACAGAACAGTTCTTTCTATTCTCTAGAAAACTTTTATTGCATACAATGGAATAAAGAACACACCATACTAAGTTCCAACAAAAGCTTGCATAACGTGTAGAAACGTCTCCTCAACAAGAAACTGGCCTGCGCAAGTATAATCAGAACCCCTACAGTTTGGGGCGACACATTCTCCAACAGAAAGAGGAAAAAGATCCCTTTAATCAATACACACACACGTAATTCGAGGATTTGCGGTCACCTAAAAATAGACCCACATCATTTGCCCTGTGGGCAGCCCTCAAAGCTGGGACTTTCCAGTTGTTGCGTGTGTTACAACAAAGGTGACTGTACACATTTGAAAAGTAAAAGCTCTCTCTGTCTGTCTGTGTAACTCTCACTCCTTTGAGTTCTCAAGACAATCACATACGCACACACAGACAGACACACGGATACAGGCACACACACAGAGAAATGTATGCATGCCTGCACAAATGCAGTCATAATAATATCTGCCTCTTTCTCTTTGCGTAACTCCATACTCACACTCTGGGACTTTACATTATAGACTCTTTGGGGTAAACCTATGATCGAAAGGAAGGAAGGAAAAATCAGTCCTGGCTAAAACATTCTGAAAAATTTTCACACTCCCTGTTACTGTGAGAAAGAAAAACAACAACAACAACAACAAAGCAAAGAAAAAAGAAACCAAACCAAAACAAACAAACAAACAAACAAAAAAAGGGGGGGGGGGGGGGAACAACTGAAATGTAATGCCCCAAATCTAATAAAAAAACCAATCTTCAGAAATTATTGTTATTGTCGTTTAAAGCTCAGCTGACTGCGTAGAGCCATATCAGGGTTATTACCGCTTCAAAACATACAAAACTTCAACAGGATACAAAAACAAACAAAAATTAAGTACACATATCAATGCATTCATGTACATAATCTAAGGACAAGCCCCTGGCATTGACCAATTTATCGCAAAGGGATTTAGAAAACACACCTGAATACAAATATAAGCATACCAAAGGACACCAAACCACATATAAAAACAGGCATAAATTACCTAAAACTGCTTCCGCAAATCTCATTTCCCTAGATCCAAAAATGCACTTAATACATGTACCCATTATCAATCCTAAGAAAAAGTACATAACACTTTACTGAACACATACAGGTGAATGGACCATTAAGAGAGAATATGACAGGTAGAAATGACAGAAAGCAAAGGAACAAGGCAGAAACAAAGAGAGTGACAGAAAAAAGGAAATTTCTAGCACAGAATTTCCAGAAGGTGGGGATACTGTTCATACTGAAAGAGCCCCCGGCATCTCCACAGGGGAATTCTTCAGAAATCTGAACACAAAACACTTAACATTTTACATAACACAAAGCTTGGCATTTCTGATCAGTATAGAGTACACACATAATAGAGTACACACAATAACAAAGAACTTATTTTCAGTGAATCAGAATCATTTTCTATCATTCAATTTCAGTTTCTCGAGGTGTCTCCCGTTCAGAATAAATTCCAAATGTACTGACGCCTCCAATGTCATGAGATGGACAGGATCCAAAGTGATCATGGCATAAGCAGTGTGTAAGCCCTATGTGCTGGCAAGGTCTTGACGTCCTATTTATCATAAGGTTCTCTGTCTGTTCTTGAATCCATCTGTCACCGACACGACTTGGATCATATTCTTGTGAACGGCATGAAAGCACTGTACCAATGCCCCATAGATTCACATCATAAAAACCCATCTATGACCACCACCCCCACCCTACCTCACCCGTTTTTCACCACCACAATTTATCATCTCCATCACCTTCATTCCTCTAGCCCATTTTCCACCCTGGATCCACACACACATTCAGACACACACTCACATACACATGCACACACACGAGCATACATTCATTCTCTCTCTCTCTCTTTTATATCACTTTTATTCTGCCCACTACGTTTTTCTTCACTCCTCTTCCATGTATCTTTTTCATTTCTTTAAATTTCTTTGATCTCTGAATCAGGAAAAGCCTCAGAACTGTAGGAGTCTGCACAGTGTTCTTTTTGAAGAAGAACCACTGTTTGTCTACTTAATGATTGCTCCTTTTTTCTTTTCTGATGTGGATTTCTGGCCACTTCCTCGAACTATTCTTTTTTCAAAAGTAAGAAGATCAATGGTACGATGATCCAGATTTTGTTCAAGGAAGTACGAGTTTAGGTGCCAGAGGACCTCAGACTTTCTGAGATATAGATTATTTGTCACTTTTCTATCACACACACACACACACACACACACACACACACACACACACACACACACACACACACACACAAGGAGCCCAATACACATACAAGGGTCCAAGCATTGACAAAACCAAACCAATTTTCCGTTTCTCATTAAACAACCAACACCCACAACCAACACCCAGCTACACCCACGTATGAGAAACACTCATGACTCTAGTCGTTGTCTAATCATTATGGATGATTCTACACAAACATCAAGTTATAGAAAAAGGAAACATCATAAAGTATAGCAGGGCGTTTTGACAATAAACTAGCATTGGTTGACAGTCAATGCTTCGACATCAATGCATTCATACACAGGTGGGGCTAAACCCACATCATCCCTCCCTTTGCTAAAGCTGCACTAAGTCATAAATCTTATGGTTCATATCTAGCCACTGATTTCATCTTTTTTTTATTTGTTCTGATTTCATGTGTTCATTTTTTTATATTCTGGTTTCTACCAACAGGAAAATGTGTAGCAATGGAGCTATTATCTTCAAGATTGTCTTGGGGTTTTACAGATTTATCACTCTGTGATTTGGTAACATTTACCAGCTTACATGTGAGTGAGTGAGTGAGTGAGTGAGTGAGTGAGTGTGTGTGTGTGTGTGTGTGTGTGTGTGTGTGTGTGTGTGTGTGTGTGTGTGTGTGTGTGTGTGTGTGTGTGTGTGTGTGTGTGTGTGTGTGTGTTTATGTGTGTGTGTGTGCATGCATGTGTGTATGTATACACACAAACTATGAAAATGCATCATTTTATTTGCTTATTGATTTAGTAATAGTTACAAGGCTACATTTCATGTTCATGCGCACGTGGTGTGTGTGTGTGTGTGTGTGTGTGTGTGTGTGTGTGTGTGTGTGTGTGTGTGTGTGTGTGTGTGTGTGTGTGTGTGTGTGTGTGCGTGTGCGCGAGAGCGTGCGTGCGTGCGTGTGTGTGTGTGTGCATGCGCGTGAGTGAGTGAAAGCATGCGTGAACATGTGAACGGCTTCCAACATGATTTCCAAACTGGAGCTTATCTAACTCTGGGCATATAGCAATTTTTCCTCAAGCCACTAACTGACAAAAACAGGGCCTTTTCTTAAGCTTTTCTGGGCTGCAACTTACAATGTGTACTTTGATAATGGAAATGGGCATTCATGTGCATAGCTTTTTTTTTTTCTGGCCTCACTATGTTGAGTCATACCTGGTTGTGGAGATTTTCCAGCTACAGTAAGTCACCTAACACTGACACAACTTGCAAAATTTTTAACCCTTTGACTCCCACACCCTGTCCACCAGCATCCTGCAAGAAGCTGGTGGATAGGCTGAGGGAGTCAAAGGGTTAAGTTTTTGCAGATGGTGGATAGGGTGCGGGAGTCAAAGGGTTTATGTGCATTTTTGATGTTCTACATGTATACACCCATGAGGGCGATCAGACAGTAGGTCAGCACATATGTTGACTCGGGGGAAAAGAAAGAAAGAAACAAACCACTTTGGCCATTCAACACAAATGCTGACTTGGGAAATAAAACAACTTTTCAATCCTTTGGCCATCTGGTGGTACCAGGTACCGTCAACTTCTGACCTTCCAATTCCATGACCAACATCCTAGCCAAACTGGCTACCAAGCCCAACAAAATGGTGCCTGAACAAAGACATTCTAAAAAAAAATATAAAAAAATCTACAGAAGCTTTCCGATGACCTCACCTCCTCAACCGAACATAATTATTGTTACGGTTATTTTAGTTTATTGCCCAGCCAACTGTGTTGAACCATATCAGGGCTATAACCATTTCAAAATATGCACTATACTTCAACAGGAAAAAAAAAAGAAAAAAGAAAAAGAAATAAGTGAATCTATCAATGCATTTGCGCACAAAACCCAAAGAAATGCCCCTGGTATTAACCACTCCGTCCAATATATTGCAAAGGGTATTTAAAAAGTAAACCTGAATACACATTTAAACATAACTAAGGACACTAAAGCATATAAAAATGGGCCTAAATTACCTAAAATTGCCTCCACATACCTCATATGCCTAGAGCCAAAAATGCACTTCATACATGTACCCAGCTATCTATCCCAAGAGAAAGTACGTAAGACTTTATTGAACACATACAAGTGAATGGACTAACAAGACAGAAACTGATAGGAAGAAATGACAGAAAGCAAAGGAGCAAAGGCAGAAACAAGAGAGTGAGAGAAGAGAGGTGATTTCAGAGCACAGAATTTCCAGAAGGTGGGGATGCAATTTACATTGAAAGAGCCCCCAGCATCCCCACGGGGGAATTGTAAAGTGATACATTAAATAAATAAAATTAAAAAAAAAAAAAAAGAATGAATGAGTTCCAGAGTAACACTAATCCAATGTTTTCCAATGGAAAAATGAATCACCTCATCCTGCCAAGTACAACCTCATCCTGCCAAGTAAGAATCTTGACAATGGAACACAAGGAACACACAATCTAGACTACTGATAGGCTTCAACCTGTGTAATGGGAGTTATCACATAGAAGTGTAACAGTGTTCACATACTGGCCACAGTGAGCATTAACACAGGCAACACAACAAAGAAGCCATCCCTCTGTTTCGTCCAACAGAAAGACCAGTTACCTACAATAAAAACCAACGAGGGTCCAGGGAAGGGGGGGGGGGGGGCAGGGGAACAACAGACATACGGGAAAGGGGGAGAGGCCTTCAAGACTGCAGTGTATACTAGATTTTCTACCCTTGAGCTTGCCGTTTTCCTTCCTCTGTGTGTGTGTGTGTGTGTGTGTAGCTTCCTTGTTCACGAGACAGCTGGGGAAAATAAAATGACAACAACAACAAAAAGACCATTCAGGGCTTCCTCATTCACATGATATTTCAGATGACAGAACAGATCATTCAAGCCATATCATTTTACACACTATTCAAACTACAGTCTGACAATCTCTCCTTTTTTCATACAATGTAACCTTTCGCCTTGAAAAACGATGCAGTCAAATCAAACCCATAAAGCAATGAAAGAAAGAAAGACAAACAGAAAGAAAGAACGGAAGGAAGTACAGAATCATCTGATCCAATTTTGATACAATTCTATTGAAAAAAAAAAAAGCCCCACAGATCTTTATTGGTCCACAATGGACTTTTCAAACCAACTTAAGCCAAAAACAGTGACGGGGACTAAGCATTCACTATTTCCTCTTACGGTTAACTCTCTGACTCTCGCACCCTATCCACCACCTATAATAACTCTACCCTTTGACTCCCTCAGCTTATCCACCAGCTTCCTGCAGGAAGCTGGCAGACAGGGTGAGGGGGTCAAAGGGTTAAGTTTTTGCTTTGGTAGCATAGTTGAAAATGCAGTATGCTGGTGAGGGTGTGGGAGTCAAAAGGTCAACAGTCTGTGCCTAAGGTTTACTTTAAGCACACTGATAACAACCATGAAATTTCTCTCTTCTGATATTTTGAACGCTGGGGTCACTGTGACAATAAAAATGAATAAATATATACTAAAATAACCATGATAAAAGCGCTTTGAACATGGCACAAAAGATCATGTTCAACGTTGACAAGTGAGCAATCCTCGTCGACACAATCCCTCTACAGACACGACATGTCATGGCGGATGTTTTTAGTCAGTCCGATTCTGTCTTTTCTTTTTCAAACGTTATAGTTACTCCATAGTAGAAGACTCATACCTCCGAGAAAAATAACAGACCCACACATTTGAAACTACACACACATACACACACCACACATACACACACTCTCTCTCTCTCTCTCTTAAATCAAGCCACAACACAAACAAACCTAAAGACAACTGAAACTCTTATCTGAGAAAAACAACAAAGAATTCCATTGAAAAAACAGCTGGAGACCAAAGTTTGCCTCTGATATTCTTTTGACCATACGTGCAATAACAGTTCACTATTTGCATAGAGGTCTGCTTGAAGCAATGTTTACCATAAACTTACAAATTATACACACTGTAATTTTAGACTTGCTAAAGCTCAGCTCAGATCAGCTTTAAGAATGTGAAGCCCTCTTTGCATATGAAATGTCCTGAAATCATGGAGTTGAACCTGTAAACTACCCAGATTACAAATATGAAGCAACTTTGCATTTAAATGGACTGAAATCATGATTTTAAGTAGAAACAAGTTTTACCCAGCTTAGGAACATGAGGCCATCTTTACATATGAGATGTCCTGAAATTGTGATTTTTAAACTTGCTATAGTTCACCCTGAATATGAGACCATTTCTTGCATATACACTGTAATACATTTTGTGTCAAGATTTTATTTACGACTTGTGTTTAACATGTAAAACATCACCACAAATAAACATGTAAAATCTAATGGTAAGTAACAACAAATAATCAGCACTTTATCTAAGATTGCATAGTATAGATAGTAATGGCATATTTCTAATACATAATAATTTTCATTTTTTGCTTTTCATTATCCAAGCTGACACTAAAGACAAAACCACAAGTGCACAAATGTCTAAGGCAGAGTGGGTTTCCTCCATGTCTATGAATACAAATTCCCTGACAGAATACTTTGTCACATACTGTTATAAATAAAATGTAGAATGATTATGAAAGAATAAATACTTTGTTTTTCCTTTCACACACTGTCACTTGTCAAAAATGTTAGTCAACACACACCAATCACAAACAAAATAAAATTAGAGTATTATATACATCTGTCAATCAACAATATTAGACGTTTTTACAAAATCCACATATTACAGTATATGCAATGAAAACTTATTCACAACAAAAACATGAAATCACCAGGCCCTTGTCAAAACATTTCAGCCAAGTAATTATAATGTCTGAAGTCTGAAGACAATGTTTCTGCGCTGAAATTCCACATGTACCAATGCCACAAATGCAATGTAATGGAAAATTATTCATGTCTGAAGATTACTTTAACCCTTTCACTCCCACACCATGTCTGCCAGCATTTTGCATTGTCGGTGGTGACCGCAAAGCAAAAACTTAACCTTTTCACTCCCTCACCCTATCCACCCTTTCACTCCGTCACCCTGTCCACCAGCTTCCTGCAGGAAGCCGGTGGACATGGTGAGGAAGTGAAAGATAAGTTTTTGCAGCTTAGGGACAGGCTGCGGGAGTGAAAGGGTTAAGACTAAAAAATAGGTTTTGTACCCACTTGACAAATGTACCTAGAAGACAAGATAATGTTCTCAAAGGGAATAGAAAAAGATTTCGTTCAGATCACTTTTCAGTATGCTCTCATGGCATCAGCGACATCACCATGGCATTTCCACTGATGAGTTCACATGTATAACTTTAACATCACCTTTGTCATACAACAGCCATGGCTCACTTCTCTAATAACCTCATCGTGCCTACCTGACGCACTTTGCACCATTTTCAAGCTACTTTTCATTTGTTATCAGTTAGCCCAGTAAAATCTCAGCGCATGCTAGAAAATATCATTTACCTAAAATTCATGTAACATGAGGGCATTTACATTATCAGTCTATTTGCCTCAATTTCAGTTTCAATTGCACTGCATTTTTAAGAAGCCACTAACCATTTTCAATGTGTTGGCTTTAGTTCTGTTTTATTCTGCTCAATATTATGTCACTACATGCAAAAGAGAATGAAGGGATGTTACATGGGACATACATACACATTTCAAGGAAACAGTAAAGTTATGCTGGATGATAAAGCACACATACACATACAAAGTAAAGAAAGTAACGTTATGCTGGATGACAAAGCACACACACACATTCAAAGTAAAGCACACACACACATTCAAAGTAAAGCACACATACACATTCAAAGTAAAGCACACATACACATTCAAAGTAAAGCACACATACACATTCAAAGTAAAGCACACATACACATTCAAAGTAAAGCACACATACACATTCAAAGTAAAGCACACACACACATTCAAAGTAAAGCACACACACACATTCAAAGTAAAGCACACATACACATTCAAAGTAAAGCACACACACACATTCAAAGTAAAGCACACATACACATTCAAAGTAAAGCACACATACACATTCAAAGTAAAGCACACATACACACATTCAAAGTAAAGCATACATACACATTCAAAGTAAAGCACACATACACATTCAAAGTAAAGCACACATACACATTCAAAGTAAAGCACACATACACATTCAAAGTAAAGCACACATACACATTCAAAGTAAAGCACACATACACATTCAAGTAAAGCACACATACACATTCAAAGTAAAGCACACATACACATTCAAAGTAAAGCACACATACACATTCAAAGTAAAGCACACATACACATTCAAAGTAAAGCACACATACACACATTCAAAGTAAAGCACACATACACATTCAAAGTAAAGCACACATACACACATTCAAAGTAAAGCACACATACACATTCAAAGTAAAGCACACATACACATTCAAAGTAAAGCACACATACACACATTCAAAGTAAAGCACACATACACATTCAAAGTAAAGCACACATACACATTCAAAGTAAAGCACACATACACACATTCAAAGTAAAGCACACATACACATTCAAAGTAAAGCACACATACACATTCAAAGTAAAGAAAAAAATGTTATGCTGGATGACAAAGCACACATACACATTTAAAGTAAAGAAAAGAAAATTGAGCTGGTTAAACACATATTTAATAAGAAAATAAAGTTAAGCTGGATAAACACAGATTTAATACAAAATAATACCAAAGGTTACATGTCAAAATGGTGTATCTTAACAGGACTAAGAAAGCAGACACACCATTGGAAACCTGAAACCCTTGAATCATTAAACTGGATAACACACATTTAAGTAATGTTAAACTGGATAAGGGCACTCTGAAGACAATGACAAACTAGATAAACACACACTGAACTAAAACCAGATTCAAGACAAATGAACGAGAAAAACAAATAAATCTGAATAAATGATTAACCCTTTGACTCCTACACTCTATCCACCAACAGCAAAACTTTAACCCTTTGACTCCCTCACCCTATCCACCAGCTTCCTGCATAAAGCTGGTGGATAGGGTGAGGGAGTCAAAGGATTAAATTTTTGCTTTGCTAGCATGGGTGACAATGCAGGACGTTGGTAGACAGGATGCAGGACTCAAAGGGTTAAGTACAGGAACCTGTAGTTTCTCACAAGGTGCATGCCAACCAATCAGGAAGAAAAAAATCTGTCTTTGCCATTATGGACAATTCAAACAGATTTACCAGACAACAAAAATACACACAGGAAAAGCACACCAGCTTAGCAATACCAGATTCATAATAACAAGTCCTTTTCTGAACTGCATTTTCTTTCTGTTTGCTTGTTTCTTTACTTTTATTTCTTCTTCTGGCAGATCTAGTGTTTCATAGGTCAGCTAGAGAAAAGAATAAA
Source organism: Monoplex corrugatus (assembly GCA_030674185.1). Taxonomy (NCBI): domain Eukaryota; kingdom Metazoa; phylum Mollusca; class Gastropoda; order Littorinimorpha; family Ranellidae; genus Monoplex; species Monoplex corrugatus. Next base: position 16,290,894 of record CM060311.1, read on the forward strand.
GAAGAAAAATACACTCAATTTCAGTACAAATTTCAAATCCCACATCAAATGAAACAAGATGGTTTAATCATTCTTTAATCATTCTAACAGTTTCCCTTTTATATACAGTGTGTGTGTGTGTGTGTGTGTGTGTGTGTGTGTGTGTGTGTGTGTGTGTGTGGTGTGTGTGTGTGTGTGTGTGTGTGTGTGGTGTGTGTGTGACAGAGAGAATGACATCTTGGGTCAAAGATCATTTGCCGAATAGGCCTGTGTGTAACTTATCTCAACATCCTGTGTGTGTGTTTGAATGAGTAAGACAGAGGGAGGATGACGGCTTAGGTCAGGGGTCACACGCCCTACTCCCCTCCCGTCTTCCCCCTCCCAGTTTGCATATACTTTATGCCCTGAAGATTTGGTCACTGTTGGTGATTGCTTTGGTGAATGATGAGAGTGTGCGCCTTGGTTTGATTTTTGAATCAAGATTTGGCACCCCATAAACGTCATTATCATTATTACTATTGTTGTTGTTATTATTATGATTATTATCATTATAACTATAAAAACAAATGTTTAAAAATCCATATTTCTTACTTCTCAAGGTCACTGTGATCTTCAAAACGAATCATAAAAACAAGGAAAAAAGAAAACTTGACATGAGGGTGAGGACAATGGTACACTGTCCTAAAAGTGAAAGAATGTATATACTGTAAGAAGTTACAGGGAAGTACTATTCACACATTTTCCTCAAAAAATATTATTTTAGGCACTATTTTGTCCATGTGATCTTGATTTTAGAACCATGATCTCCAAACTTAAGCACCTGTGAACAGGAACCAGGAAAAAACACAAAAATAGAATGACAACACATATTTAATACAACCCGACAATTTAGGCACAAATTTTCGGCCAACTAGCCTTTGTCAAACGTTAACCTAAGATCACAAACGAATAAACACCAAACACAAAAATTAGGAGAAAAAGACTAAGCTGAACGAAGCAAGAGGGAAGTTTAGTCTGTTTTCCCTAATTTTTGTATTTGATGTTTATTCCCTTGTGATCTTATGTTTACGCTTGACAAAGGCTAGTTAGCTGAAAACTTGTGCCAGTCTTATCTGGTTGTACTGAATACATGTTCTGATTATATTTTCTTGTTTTTTTCTGGTTCCTGTTTACTTGAACGTGGGCAGTTGCACTTGTTTCGGATTCAAGCACTTGTGGCTCTTCTACAATCCACACCTCTGTCTCAAATTTGGCACAGATCCATTCAGAGACAGCTGAGAAAATCTTGCCAGCACATTTTTGTCTCATATGCAGATAAAAGACATACACTTCTGCCCAGTCACTGTGAAACAGAAAAGGGAGAATGAACAAAAAGAAAAACACAAGACAGATGGTTTGTGAACAGTGTACTCCCAAAATTATTTAGGCATCAGATTGGAAGTTTGGGGGGTTCGTTTTAGCTGAGAAAAGAGATGAATACTCCAATTATTTAGGGATCATTGGAATTGGGGTGTTTGTTTAGTGAGGAAAGAAAGAATGAATACTCCCAAAATTATTTAGGCATCAGATTGGAAGTTTGGGAGTGGTTCTGTTTTTAGCTGAGGAGAAAAGAAAGAATGAACACAAAAAACATGAGACACATGGTTTGCGAACAGAACACTCCCAAAATCCTACAGGCATCAGATTGGAAGTTTAGGAGTGATTGTTTTTAGCTGTGGAGAAAAAGGGAGAATGAACACAAAGAACATAAGCAGATGGTTTGTGAACAGCGTACTCCCAAAATCATATAGGCATCAGATTGGAGGTTTGGGAGTGGTTCTGTTTTTAGCTGTAAAGAAAAAGGGAGAAAGAACAAAAAGAACACGAGACAGATGGTTTGTGAACAGCGTACGAGTTCACAAAATCATACAGATGTCAGACTGAAGGTTTGGGAGTGGTTCTGTTTTTAGCTACACACAATCCAAAATGTGCATTGTTTACCTGGCTGCAAACATCATTTTAACTCTTTGATCTCCTCACCCTATCCACCAGCTTCCTGCAGGAAGCTGGTGGGTAGGGTGAGGGAGTTAAAAGTTTGTTTTTGCTTACCTATCAAGGTTGACAATGCAGGATGCTGGTGAAAAGGGTGCAAGAGTAAAGGGGTTAAGAGGTAACGACTGCTGTCTGTAGTACAAGAATTAACACAGGAAAAACATGTGAAGCAAATGACCAGGACAGTATACCGTTTAGTCATCAGTTTTAACAAACTGGACATACCAACACATCAAACCCATTGTCCCCTGTTTTCACAAGGAAGGAAACTCCCTAGATCAACAGAACCTGAACATAGGTCCCATTGATTCAACCTAAATAAAGCACACTGCCTTGTCCTTTTTGGCTGTATCTATACATAAACTTTCATGAAAACGTGTCCATTAACAAAAATCCATTCTGTCATATTCTGGAGTCAATCTGTGATTCTGGCATTCAAGACTTTTGATGCTGAGCTGGATTTATAATCCAACGAAATAAGAGGGAAGCAGGGAGAATTTTTATATCAACCAAAGGACATAACTCTTGAGAGTCACGTAGAAATTATCTCCCATGTTGTTGAACCTCTCAAATCTAACATAGTTTGCGCTACCCATTCAGCTAGCATAGAAGCAGATACAAAGCACAAAAACCATAAGCTCAGAACACTCCTCCAAATTAGAAAAAAGTGTATAGTGCTATAACACAACATACATCAACAGTTGCAGATAAATCTTAATCTCAAGAGCATGGCTTTATCTTGCATGGATCTGAATCAATGACATTTGTTTGGAAAACGAAATTGGAAAATGAGAAAGACACTGACACATGGCTTACTGTGAAAGCTAGTGACCCATCAAAACAAGAACAGAGAGAGAGAGAGAGAGAGAGAGAGAGAGAGAGAGAGAGAGAGAGAGAGAGAGAGAGAGAGAGAGAGAGAGAGAGAAGAGACAGACAGACAAACGAACAGATAGACAGACAGAGCTAAAGACAGCATATGACACACATGCAGACCAAAAATACACATGCAGAACAAACCATACCACAAAATCACGCACACCAAAATCAAGTCAGATGCTATGGACTATTATCAAGCACAATCAGGCAAATCCATCCAAATATAGTCTAACTGTAATTCCAAAAGTAGAACAATGAACAGAACATTTTCAAACAGACCCAACATCACAAGAACAACAAACAATAACAGCCCACAACACAGTATGTACAGGTCACACAAACAAGGAAACAGACACTTCAAACATCCTCTTGAGTTAAACACTGGTGGTCATAAAACAAAACATTTTTAATAATGTGCAAGCACATGAATTACATATGATTTAACATTTCATTCATGAAACAATAGGAACAGTTATGCACATATATATATATATGTGTGCGTGTGTGCGTGTATGTGTGTGTGTGTGCGCGCGCATGCGTGCATGTATATGTGTGTGTATATATTTGTGTATGCGTGACTTAAAACAACTGTGATCTTACACAGCAAATGAAAATGCACAAAATCATCATACGGCACAATGTATGGCATGATATGGAGGAGAAAATAAACTGTATTTATATATACATATTGTGGCACACACTACTTCTACTGTCTATTGCATAGTGCGCCATTTTCACATCCTCAAGTGTTTAAATAGCATGTGAAAAATAACTGAACAATGCCAACAAGTACTGTCACCCATTTGAGCCAGTGCAATAATGCCAAGCTGCAACGAATGACAAGAACAGGTAGTCAACTTGTGCAAGTTGATAAATCTCTGTTGATACACACACACATACAGAGAACATGCATTGCACTCTCTCTCTCCCTCTCTCAAACTCTCCAGATCACTGCCGTAACCTGCCTCCACTGAAAGCAAGGGCTTATGAGACAAATAATGTATGATACAATAATATACACGATTCTCCTCAACAGTATGATTTGTTGCCCATTTTTTGATCTTTTAGAATCTTGGCAGTCTGTGTGTATGCTTGAGCATATAAAGTACACCAGATCTGCCTCTTGTGTATGTGTGTACACTCACTCCCCCCTACACACACAAAGACACAAATACAAACAGCTAAAAAAACAACAACAAAAAAACAACAAAACAAAACGGGCAAACATCAATGACCCAACAACAAAACCCCACAAACACAGGAATCAAAGTGGACACTGCAATCAAAATGATGACTGCAATACAACCACTACAAACTGAGTGCGTGAGTGAAAATGGAACACATGAAACTACACCCTTAAAGCTGTCCAGTGGATCTTAAACGAACGTACAACATAACAAAAAACCAACAAACGAGAATCTACTACATACACAATAAATGTACACAGCATAAGTCAAAGAGGGCTATTCAAACTCATGAGACAGTAGTCGTTATGCAGCAAAACCACTGAATTAAACATTCCCCCCTCCCTTCCATACAAACACCCAAATACGTATCGCTGACAAGACCTGAACAAGTTCGTTTAAATATCAAATATATACAAATCACATCAGACAAAATTTTGCTCCTAGCATCTTCTTTGTTCTTGAATGCATCAATTAGTGTTCTCTCCTTGAGCCAAAATCCGAACAAGCAACCTTTCACCCTTTGACTCCCACACCGAATCCACCAACTGCAGAAACTTAACCCTTTGATCCCTTACACTATCCATCAGCTTCCAGCAGGAAGCTGGTGGATAGGGTGAGGGAATCAAAGGGTTAAGTTTTCGCTTTGCTAGCATGGTTAGCAGTGCAAGACGCTGCTGGTGGACAGGGTGCAGGAGTCAAAGGGTTAAGGTACAAGCCTAGCCAGAGACCTAAGAATTGCATCTGAGTCATGAATACTTTGTTCACAACTGTGTAACAGAAATGGACTTCAACAATGTAAAAAGAAATAAACATTTATTTAAAATAAAACAAACAAGTCAATAAACTCATTTATTTAAAATCATCACAGTCTGAATAACAATCCAGATCACTCAACCTGTAAATGTGTAATTGGGCTGGATGACATGCACAACTTAAACAACTGTTAAAGCAGCAACTTGCAATATCAAATCATTCCAAAAGTTGCGTGTCTGAAGTCATCAGGATGTAAGCTGCAACTCAAAGGTACCAATATCCCAAAACATTAACATGTCAGTCCTTGTCATTTAATAGTGAATACTGATCTTGCACAGAATCGTACCCTGAGAATCTCCAGAAGAAAAATTTCCAAAGCAAAAGCAGCAAAAACTTGACATGTGTAAAGTAATATTTGATTTTCTGACACTTTCTTGAAGGTGCATGATGTGATCTGATCTCAACCGTTACTTCCAACAAATTCATGTTCGTAAGCAGCCCAATCTTTTTTGCGAGTTTCTTGCAGATTGACCTCTGTGGAAATACCTCCCCACATTGTAAACTAAGGGCAGCCCTATTTATGTTGCAGAGTCGTGCTAGAAAAATATCAAGAGAAGAAATCCTTTTATTTTACCTTGCTTCACTTTCTCCATCGGTTGCCCGTTTCTCAAACAAAATTATATAAAATCAATACATTATGTTACAAGTGTATCAACAGGCTGCATCTACTTATCTTTGTGACCATCACCAAATGTACACTGCTGCCTGACCTCTTCATTCTGCTTCTGATACTACTTGTTTACAAATTCCTTGATACAGATGTTCCACAGTTGGTCGCCGCCCATTTTCTGTGTCTGGTCCATACAACTGGAACAAGCTTGCCCTATCTATCTGACAGTCACACACTCTGTCTTCCATCAAGTATATACTTGGAGACATACCTTTTTGTCCAGAAGCGATTTCCTCTGTATGTGCCCACCCTTCTGTCGTACACCCATCCTATCTTCCTCCTCGTCTGCGTGTGTTTTGTACCCTTGAGTTGTTGTCATTGCGAATGAATGTTTTGGTGAATAACAAGACTGCAAGCTTTATTTGATTCATGTATCAAGATCAGGTGCCGTATAAATGTCATTATTTTTATCAAATGTCAATGTCATTATTATACCACAAGCATAAGTGTATCAAAGTGTTATGCTGTGTACATGTCTTACAGTCCACAAGATTCTGTGCTCACTTGATAAGTCTGGTGGATATTACCGACAAATTTGGGTTGAGCACATACGCAAATATCTGAGCGCAGAGAATCTCTCTCAACAAATACCAATTTAAACTAGTATGGCTGGAATTCTCTGCTTCACATTTCAACTGAACTTAGGACAATTGTTTGTATCAGCAACTTACAAAATTCTAAGGCTATGTAGGACACCTAGTCACAGGTTTATATGTGACAGATGAAATAAACTGAATCCTAGCTGTTGTTTCCTCAAACCAGGCTTCTTCCCACCATCATATTCAATTGTCTTTAAAAAAGCATTTACAGTTAGTTACCTGTGGTTTTACCAGGATAGGTCAGATCAAGCTCAAGGTCCTGCAAACTGTTTCAACACGCATGCCTGTCTGAACAATTTGTATTTGCACATATCATATAAATCATCACAACACACAAGGAAAGAACAATGAAGCTTTTTACCTGACTACAGCCACAGTAAGTACTGAGAGAAAAACAAGGAATCATGAGAAAAACTAATGACATGCCCAACAAATGGTGCCACTAACTGATTTATGAACTGCAACTCTTCCAACAAATGGTGCCACTTACTGATATATGAACTGCAACTCTTCCAACAAATGGTGCCACTTACTGATATATGAACTGCAACTCAAACAGCATCTGAGACCTGCACACCAAAAGGTACAACTGTTTCACAGGCCAATATTCTCCAGTATTTGACCAGCTTTGACCACATTTGAATGTTCAGCAACAGCTGACCTCAATGAATTAATCAACACTAACACAAAGCCCTGCATAAAGGTTAAGAATTCCTCCACAATTCTCAATACATTACCAGAAACAGCTTATTAGGGAAGGTAGCAACTCATACCTGCTACTTCTTACATACTCTTGCTATTTTGATTTGAAAACAAACCAAGTAAGCAACTACGTTAAAAACATAGGTATTCGTTATTTTGATTAAGAGGCAGACAACCTGATAGTGATGTTGTGATACAATGAACGTCTCTTCTCTACTGTTGATCCACTGATCTAATCTGGACAGTGTGTCTGTGTAATCTTTCAGTGGTGAATTTTCAATCATGTCACAGAATTCATAGTCAAAAGGTCAGGAAATGCCAGGCAATATTCAAATGTACACAACCACTTAGCTGTACAATGTATACAGTTCAAATGGCACAAAGAAAGCACAAGAGGACATGCACCTTCATTTACTCTTCTTCAAAACATTTAGGACAAAAACATCTTCAATAATTCTGAAGAAATTCACTTCACAATATTGCTTTACCTAACAACAATATCATGAATATGCATTTAACTGAAAGTATTAAAGCATGAATAGTTGTATAAAATGCCCACTTTAAAGCAATATCAATACTTGGCTGGAATGCCTACGCATGCTAACTACAAAGCTTGTTTAAAGTTGAGTACATACACTACAGACAAAAGTATAATTACATGACCAACAAAATACAGACAAAAGTATAATTACATGACCAACAAAATACAGACAAAAGTATAATTACATGACCAACAAAATACAGACAAAAGTATAATTACATGACCAACAAAATACAGACAAAAGTATAATTACATGACCAACAAAATACAGACAAAAGTATAATTACATAACCACCAAAATACAGACAAAAGTATAATTACATGACCAACAAAATACAGACAAAAGTATAATTACATGACCAACAAAATACAGACAAAAGTATAATTACATGACCAACAAAATACAGACAAAAGTATAATTACATGACCAACAAAATACAGACAAAAGTATAATTACATGACCAACAAAATACAGACAAAAGTATAATTACATGACCAACAAAATACAGACAAAAGTATAATTACATGACCAACAAAATACAGACAAAAGTATAATTACATGACCAACAAAATACAGACAAAAGTATAATTACATAAACAAAAAAATAAAGACAAGTATGATTACACAAACAACAAAATCCATCTGAACAAAAAACATCAGAACAGCGTATCATACACAAACAAAAACATCAAAATACCAAAAACAACCCCCCCTCCCCCACAAAACCATCAATGATTAACCCTTTGAGTTCCGCACCCTATCCACCAACTGCAAAAACTTAACCCTTTGACGCCTTTACTCTATCCAACAGCTTCCTGCAGGAAGCTGGTGGATAGGGTGAAGGAGTCAAGGGGTTAAGTTTTTGCTTTGCTAACATGGTTGACAATACACGATGTTGGTGGACAGGGTGCGGGAGTCAAAGGGTTAATACAAGCAGACAGAAAAAAAAAATGTACACATCCTTAAAAACACACCTGCTCCCCACCTCAAGCCCAACCTCTCTTCTCTCTCCCTCCTGTTGAGCATACATGACAGGAAAACAAATACACTGAGAGGAAAACAAACATTGTTTCCAACACTATCAGCACAGAAGAATTAACTCATAAAATGCTACACAAAAAGAGAAAGACACTTAAGCTGAAAGCCCCAACAGGAAAACAAATACACTGAGAGAAAAACAGAGTTTTGAACACTATCAGCACAGAAGAACTAACTCATAAAATGCTACACAAAAAGAGAAAGACACTTAAGCTGAAAGCCCCATGCCTCCCCCCCCCACCCCCCCGCCCAAAAAAAACAAAAACCAAACCAAAAACAATCTAACTGTACTGAAAAAAGAAAAAGAAAGCACACCTTTTTTTTCATTCTTGCAAAGAAGGAACTCTTTGTTTTTCAAGTGTGAACATTCAATACAAGTCAGATGAATAAATTGCATGTAAATTCAAACTGACAACACGATATGAAAATTCACAACAACAGTTACAAACATCTGCTGAACAGTTTAAACATCTTAATCTCAAGATCCTAACAGTGATTAAGCTGAACAGAAAGCAGACCACAAAACTCATTCTACAAAACATACTTCACTGGTATGTATAAACTTAACAGCAGACTACTACTCTTATATTTGCTGATGAACGGCCTGTCTTTGAGTATACTGCTCAGTACGTGCATGTTTGTGTGAGCAACACGCATGAGTGTATTCATGTGTGTGCACATACAAAGAAACATCTGTTAAAAGACAAGCTGTAGAAGTACAAAATATTGGGGGGGGGGGGGGGGGGGGGGGTGACGGGTTGCCAAAAATATATTCAAGAGATACAGAAGAAAAGACACACATTACACTGATTTTCATGAACAGATGCTACATCCTAGTTTTGTCATAGTTATCCAGGCATCTAATCATATAGTCAAGTGTCGGAGTGGATGAACAAAACAAATGACAGCTTCTGTCCTGCTAAAGACAAACCAGCCATAAAGAAAGCATATCAAAGTTATCTTATTTTGACAGCACAGCAATTTCTGTTGAAAGTACAAGGACCATAGTGGAAAAAAACCCCTGTCAGTATGAATGTTGACTTCTGATTCGAAAACAACGCTGATCAAACAGAAACTGCAGGAGAAAGGAAATATGAAAATCAAAACTGCCCCTTGATTTCAGTATGCTAACCAATGATAGGCCTACTGCATTTAAGCCATGATGCTGTAGGAAACTTACAAACTAACTACACAATTTTTATAGCTGTTTGTGCTGCTATTCTTTTGGTTTATTTTTGTTTTTCCACCAGCCAAATAAAGGAGAAACTGACAGCAGCTAGCCAACAGTTGTAAGACAATAAACAATCTTTTTTTTCATTTGCCCTCTATGGTCAGGCCATATGTAGTGATGACTGTGGCCAATTTTTCCACTTCCTGCTGGCTGATATTGTGCTTGGTCATCAGAGGGACAAGAAATAATGACATGGAAAGTAAAAAAGTCTGATCATTTGTTATAACAAGATAACAAGATTTTATTTCAGCCTAGTGCATAGACACAAGGAAAATATTTTGGCTATACATACAATCACACTCACGCCTCACAACAATTACAATATTCAACATCATAAAAGACAAATACGTGGGTCATCCACGGAATCGAAGAAACACACGCACACAACACACACACACTCTCACGCCAAGGCGCCCATATCCACTAATCGTTGGTTCTGCCCTGCCAGCTAATTAACAGCGCGCATCTGTCCTACTCCTTCCACTCTCCACGCCACCTTCGCCCATCCTGTGGAGTATAGGCCTACAGATTGACGTAGATTCGATAGGCCTACTCTGTGCCAGTATCAGTCACTTCCTACACTCAGACCCTCCCGAAAGATCGCAGCAGTTACAAAGCACTGCTGTAGAGTGAAGGACTCTGGTCAAACCTGCCTGGCTAAAAGTAGTACTCGCAGGCGATGCCGGCTGGCAGAAAGGTAGTAACTGGAGGCTGTCAGAATGGCTGGGAAAATGCAGCCGTACACCCACACACGCACTCAAGCACACACACATACGCCCCCCCCCCCCCCCCCACACACACGCACTCATGCACACACACATATACAGCCCCCCCCCCCACACACACACACGCACACAGGACTTAAACAACATAAGGTAAAAATTATTCTCTTACATTCACTCCCCCTCCTCATCTAATACATGCAATACAATACTCTTGGATATTTTTGTTAGCAAGTCATCATGTGAACACCAAAGCGTGCGCGCACACACACACTTACACAACACACACACACATATGCATGCATGCATGTATGCGCATCTACTCTTACACATGAACCAGCCGACAACAAAGACAACTAAAAAGTCAACATACTTCCAATAAACCAAACCACCACAATATGAAATTAAATAAGCTATACAAAATGAAATTGAATACAAAAATTTCAAACACAGTTGAACAAATAAGGCATTTTAAAAGGTGCCTTAAATAGCAAATAGAAAAGTATTAAATGACAAAAACAACCAAAAACGGACAAAGTTGGGGTGAGAGCGAGCAAGTAAGATGAGACAGAGACAGAGAGGGAGAGGGAGAGAAAAGAAGTTGGTGGGCCTACACAAAGTTAATAGATTGCTACACATCAACCTTCCACAGAAAGCAAACTGTTTAACAAAGCACACAGGTGTTTTTCTCACATTCATAATACGTACCGAAAGTTTCTTAAGCACAGCATTCTGATCAAGTGCTTTATGACCGTTGGAAAAACAAGAGAGATTTGAACAAAATTTTGATATATATATTTACAACTTGAGATGAGATGAGATTTGAATTAGACATTTGCATGAATGCAAAGTATGTGTAATTAAACGTGATATTGTCTGTCCAAAACAACCAACAGAGCAGATACCGTTCAACATGCCAGCAAACAGAATGATCACAATACTGAATAACCGCCATCTTGGTCACACATTTCACCTTATCTACCATCGGTTTGCAAGTGGTGTGAAACATGCCATTTCCTACAACAAATGCAAGAACACAGTATGCAACAGGGTGTAACAATAACACCAATATACATATATACATACATAACTGACCATAATTTTGCTGGACATCTACACAACCCTAAACTCACACAGCACACAGTTCCAGCCTAATTCCTAAATACAAACATGGATTTTAAGTACTTTTTCACTAATACTTTCCATACACAAAAGCGATTTAAAAAAGTAATAAAAAAAATCCAAAGAATACAGGGGGAAAAACAATGTAACATCTTGCCAAACAAAAATAATATACAATAATCAAATTCAAGAATAATTTTAATCACCAACAAATTAATGTCTCAGTATTGTCATGACATATTTTCAAATTTTACCCTGAAAATGTCATGGTGAACAGGATGAAACTAGAAGTGATTGGAGGAGGGACATGGTTGGATTGTGCAGAAGGATAGAAAATGGATGAGAAGGTTTGAAAAAAAGATGTGACAAGCTGGATCGTGGAGAAGGACAGAAAGTGAGAAGTATGCCACAACTGGATTGCGGAGGACAGAAAGCAGAAAAGTATGTCACAAACAGATTACGGATTAGTGGATAACAGAAAGTGGAGGAGTATGTCACAAATGGATTACGGAGGACAGAAAATGGAGAAGTATGTCACAAATGGATTGTGGATAACAGAAAGTGGAGAAGTATGTCACAAACGGATTGTGGAAGACCGAAAGTGGAGAAGTATGTCACAAATGGATTATGGAGGACAGAAAGTGGAGAAGTATGTCACAAATGGATTGTGGAGGACAGAAAATGGAGGAGTATGTCACAAATGGATTATGGAGGACAGAAAGTGGAAAAGTATGTCACAAACGGATCACTGAGAAGGACAGAAATTGGGAAAGTATGTCACAAATGGATTATGGAGAAGGAAAATGGAGGAGTGTCACAAACTGATTGTGGATAACAGAAAGTGGAGAAGGATGTCACAAATGAATTATGGAGAAGGAAAATGGAGGAGTATGTCACAAATGGATTGTGGAGAAGGACAGAAAGTGGAGAAGTATGTCACAAATGGATTGTGGAGAAGGACAGAAAGTGGAGAAGTATGTCACAAATGGATTGTGGATAACAGAACGTGGAGAAGTATGTCACAAATGGATTGTGGGGGACAGAAAATGGAGGAGTATGTCACAAATGAATTGTGCAGGACAGAAAGTGGAGAAAGTCTGAAAAAAAATGTCACAAATGCAGATGGCTAGAAGGCTAGAAAATGGAGAGGGTCTGAAAAAAAAACACCTCACAAATAGTGAAAAATGGAGAGGTTTGAAAAAAGATGTTACAAATGGATTGTGAAGAAAAATGGAGAAGAAGGTTAAAAAAAATATAAACAGATTGTGGAGAAACGCGGAGGAGAAAGTCTAAAAAAAAGATGTCACAAATGGGTTGTGGAGAGAAACACAGGAAAAGGTCTGAAAAAAAAAAGTCACAAATAGATTGAGGAGAATGACAGAAAGCCAAGGAGATGGCCTGAAAAATGTCACATGTCATGAAAACTGTATTCTATCTAAACAGAATACAAATGTCACATTCAGTTAGAATGATTTAAGTTGCTTTACAGCCTCAGTAAAACTGATTTCTTTATAAGGACCTATCCTTGGTAAGATTTCGCAATACACAAAAATAAAGCTTCCATTTTCTTATGTACACATTCACAATGCTTTCAGTAGTAACTACTCACTCTTTTACATGGAAATCTTGTGCGCAATGGACGTTTAGTCATTCAAAAATAACATCTGTCAGCAACATCATCACTCTTTATGGGCAAGAAATGTCAGCATCACGATGGGTTCCTGCTTCCCCTGATTCTCAAAACATTGCAGACACATCCGTGGATGCCATAAATCACAAATACTACATGTACAATGGCACATATATTTATAGACATACATTCATGTAACATGCTGCCTTGTGTAAGGCTTAACTTCAAGCTTTGAGGCTCGTATCAATATAAAGAAAACAGTGTCCTGCATTCATTTTGTATCTGAATCAGACAGTCTGTAATTAACACTGTCCAAGATCAGCCCAGAAAGAATGTATAACATTTAAACTCAGAAATACTAATACTCGCTACTAGAAACTCATGTTCAATGCCGAGAGGCAAACACAATTTTATCAGCACTGTATGGATGTGTTTGCATGCTGATGGAGGTTATCTGTCCAGTTGTGTGTGTTCAATTTTCCAAGTCAAAAGAACACTGAAATCACTCCATCACCACACAACCACTGAATCAAGCTCTTCCAAAACATCTCACTCCTGTTTCCCAATGGCAAGTCGCCGCAAACCAAGACACACAATGGAGTGGGTCAGTGTCACGGCCATGGAGGAAATAGCTGGATAACAATCTACACACTGAATTACTTGTGACCGCCAGCTGTCTTGTTCATTGTCAACATCCCAGTCGTGCTACAGCCATCTGCAGTCGTAACTTGACAATCTCTTGAAACATGTCCTTGTCTGAAAGAAGTGCAGAAAAATATGACATAGAAATGCACCTTCATAACCAAAACATGACAAAATATGCTGTTAAAGCATAATGTAATCCATACCTTTAAAAGGTGCTGGCATTTATGGGGCACAAGTATTCGTAGGAGCTGTTATTTTTGCTGCTAATTTTGTTCAAAGCCCAGCTAACTGCGTAGAGCCATATCAAGGCTATAACCGCTTCAAAACATACAAAACTTCAGTGGCAAAAAAAAAAGAAAAGAAAATTAAGTACACATATCAATGCATTTGCGCACATAATCTAAGAACATGCCCCAGGCGTTGACCACTCCATCCAATCTATCACACAAGGAATTTAAAAAAGATACATAAATAAAAATTTAAGCATACTTAAGGACACGACAAAACATAAAAACAGGCATGAATTATCTAAAACTGCTTCCACATCTCACCTCCCTAGAGCCAAAAAGGCACTAAATACACATACTCACCTATCAATCCTAAGAAGAAGTACATAAGACTTTATTGAACACATGCAGATGAATGGTAAGACTTTATCGAACACATACAAATGAACGGACCACAAGGCAGTAAATGATAGGAAGAAATGACAAAAAGCAAAGAAACAAGGCAGAAACAAAGCGAGTGACAGAAAAGAGGAAATTTCTAGCACAGAATTTCTAGAAGGTGGGGATACTATTTATACTGAAAGAGCCCCTGGCATCCTCACCGGGCTAAGTATTGGTAGGAACAACTCTTTAATTTGGTGGTTTGCATGGTCAACAACATTTGTGTAACACACTTTGTGCATGTGTGTGCGTGCGTGAGCATGTCTACATGTGCATACATTCATGCATGTGTGAGTGTCTATGCATGGATACATACATAAATATGTGTGTGTGTGTGAATGTGTGCATTTATGCATGCATGCCTGAATGAGTTAGAGTAAATAAAATATTCAGGAATCCTGATCTATTACGTATTTTCTGAACAGTGACTATCCTTTGCGGAAAGATGGTGGATAGGGAGGTAGTGAAAACATTAAATATCACATCACTCACCAGAACTTTTGACCAGGCCCTGGGAGATGTAGCGTATGTATGTGTAGAAGTCACACACAGCTGCTATCTGTTCAAACACATGGCACAACACAGCTCATCACACTTTTATTTCAGAGGAGTTACTGTCTAACCATCCAATGTTTGTCTATATCTAATCATCTACCACACAGACACACGCATTCTCTTTGTCTTCAACTTCACTCTCATACATAGATATCCCATTTTTCTTAAACTGTATTTGCCTTACATTGTATACAGAATTTTTGGAATCAAATCCACAAATCAAAATGTCCCATTAAAACCAGGAAATACTAAACAGAAAAACACAAAAATAGAATTAAAACAGAAAAAGGCACAAAAGACAAGAAAATAAATAAATATAAAGAAAATGTATAAATGCACAACACTTTGCACAAACAGGAGATACTTTCCCAAATATTCTGTCTGGCAAGAGAAAATATCATGTCTATTTTCTCCTGCCCCAAGCTCATTTGGATGATTTCTACTGTGTTTTTTTTTTCTTTTCTTTTTTGTGGTGCTGTGTTGTACAGTCATTCTTTTTTGTCTTTTATACAGTTTTGACAAAGGGCCGTTGGCCAAAAATTTGCGCCTATCTTGTTTTATTATATGAAATATGCGTTCTACTTTTGTGTTTTTCTGGTTCGTATTTGCTTGAACGCTGGTAGTCACTTTGATTAAGATGTCATAAAAACCAGGTATCAAATCTTAAAGTTAAACTGTCAGTGAAGAACTAGATATCTTCAATTATTGTGTGAGTGTATGTGCATGTATCCACATACACATGTATGTCTGTGTACATGTTAAGGGGCATGCCTCCCTCCTAGTGTATGTGCATGTATTCACATGCACATGTATGTCTGTACACGTTAAGGGGGCATGCCTCCCTCTTAGTGTATGTGCATGTATTCACATGCACATGTATGTCTGTGTACGTGTTAAGAGGGCATGCCTCCCTACCCTATGCTCTAATTACATGACATTCTAATGGCATCAAGTCTGTGATCATACACTTAAATACAAATATCCAATGTTTATTTCTATAAAAATGATAATGACCTGTGTCAGTGTTCTGATGTATCAAGATTTCCAAGACAAAATATATACTTAGTGCAGAACTAGCAGCAACTATCAACGTGTGCACCACAATTAGTTTACCTCACCTTCTGATGGCCAGAATGAGGAAAATGACAAACTGCTGCGAAGAGTGTCTTCATTTTGCAAATTACCTCCTTGGGTGAGGATAAGATAGTAAGAATTTCCTGATACTTATTCCAAAAGTTTTTTTTTAAGAATTGATCTTATCACATCAAATCTCCACAGCAATATATATTAAGGCATGAAATCTGATAATGCAGAACATCATATATGTATGTCAAATATCATGTAAGCCATGTCAATGTTTAGAGGTTAATGGAAAATTTTCATTTTGTTTTTCTGATTTGTTGTTGTTATGAATAAATTTACAAGTAGTTTCAGCCCGCAGTACACACGAATCAATTACACCATGGACACAGACATTTACAGAGATTGATAAGTGGGCCAAATTCTGGCCTGTGATAACTTCAACACCGATTCCTACTTGTTTTGTCGAATCAACACCTTTACATCTGAAACTAATGTTGAAACAAGATAAAGACTATTGTTCAGAAAACAACATATCTATGTGGTAGATTGGACCTATTGGTAATTACTGGCGGGAGCTTTTTCTCAGATCTCTTTTGTTTCCTTTTCCAGTTTTGAGCATTTTCTACCACATACTTTGTTTAGGGTAAGTTGATCGATCTGTTTCTCGATTAGCTACTTGAGAGCAGCAATGTCATTTAGCTCTGTATAATGTAAGCCCCATGGTACAGCAATGCAATCCTGTCAAAGAGTGCAACAGGCTTAGTTGCCTGTCTCCCTATCCATGGGCTTATGAAGACATGAAAACAACCAGCATGCACACCCATGAAGTCAGAGTGTGCAAACTGTGCAGCAACATAACACATACCAAAAAACAACGAAAGCATACCTTGGACACACACACACACACAAAAGAGAGAACTTTGACAAATTGTGATTACTGCACCTAAAACAGTACACCAAGGTTTACATCAACTGTTTTTTTCTGTTCCCTTTGTGATATACCATTCTGGTAGAAACCCTTCAAATAAACACTGTTTCCGGCTTTTTCCATGCACTACAACTGACCCTATTGCGGCAGAGCTGTGATATAGAATGCCACTCATCGTCCTCTTCCAGCCGGATCTTGTAATTGCACAGCTTGTGCATGTCAGATAGACTGCATTTTCTGCAACAGTCATGACAGAAACAACATTAGTCCAGACACATCATGTTTATTACAGTTGGCAATATAATGACACAACAAACATATCATGCAAAAGTTTTCCCCATAAACAGCTGTTGGGGAATGAAGTGTCGGTAACATACTTCTTCTCAAGGCCAGCACTATCAGAATGGTGTACTCATCTGCTCTGCCCAGCTGCTTTACTGGGGGATTTTCATGTAAATCCTCTTAAAATAAACATACTTAGGCTCAGCAAAAACTGTTATCAGAGACCATACTAACTGGGCAGATGTGCTTGGCAACCACTCAATCAAGCCTAATTTCTGTTTTACAGGGCATATGTTCTAACCATTATGTTATCCCACTCACAACTGTTTAACAGAAAAAGAAGGGGAAAAAAGGTTAAAAGAAAGCAAAAAAAGAAAGTTTAAAAAATAGAAAGAAAAAAACCCCAAAGATGAAGGCTATCAAACTTCCCTTTATAAACAGAAATTATGACGGAAAATCCAGATGTTGTCTTTTTCAAGGTCACAGTGGCCTTGAAAAAATTTCACTTAAAACAAAACCTGGTGTGCATCTAGGCCAATGGTAGACTGTTATGACAGTGAAAATAGATTTTAATTACTGTAGAAGCTCCTGACAAAGTGTCAGTCACATGCATTTATTTATAAATGGCTAAATTTAGGCACTTTTTGGTCCCTGTGGTCTTGACCTTGGTGCCTTCAATTATGCTTTCATGAGTCCTTAACAGTCTGTGCCTTTGACCAAAGTCTGGTAAAGATCAATCCATAAAGAGCCAAAAAAATCTTGGTCACACATTATTCTCAAAGAAGACATAACCTCTCTCCAGATGATATGGAAGAATTTTCAATTTTCTTAAAAAAAAAAATTAAAAAAAAAAATTGACTCTCTGTAGGTGCAGTGATTTGTGTCAGAATTGCCCTGGGGATGACATTTCTGGCTATTTTTATAATACTGAAAACAAATCTGGTAAACTCACAAAAAGGAAAAAGTATTTTTGCAAAATTTGAAATGCATGCTTTCCAGAGGACCAGTACTCAAGTTGTTAACAAATATTTTGTATTCACAAAGTGATGCTGAAACGGTATCCAACAGAGTGTACAGAAATACTTTTTGCACAAGGTGTGTAAGTAAACAGTCACCCACATGTGCTAAAGTAATACTTACATTAGATGCAGTCTATGGATAGTCAATGAAAGCTATCCAATGTGTTGTTGACTAGGATAAGTCATGCTTGGAGTCGTAGACATCAAAGCAAGGCTGGCACAGAGCCTTTTTGCATTTTGCATGGGATATGTTTCACATCGCGGCCTCCACTTTCTCTCTCTACAGCTTTGAAAATCATGGAACTGAAGAAGCACAGCTTGACAAAATTGTGTTCTGCACAGGGGAATAAACCATCGTGACTTTCCACTTTTGACAAAAATATCAAAGCTGCTTCCCTTTATTTATTCTTGGTTTTTGGGAAATCGATGAAAATCAGAGACGCACATCATCAGGGGATTTCCTAGCACCATTTGGAGGCTCCAGCATCTGCATTTCATCAAAGAGTCATCATCATCATCAAGTGCCCTGCCGCATGGCGTTCGTGATCATGGCCCTCCATATGTATCTATCCCTTGTTGCCACAAGCACATCTTCCACCCTCTGTCTTCTGCCACCCTGCAAGTCCGTCCAATATTTTTCCCTGGGTCTACCTGGTACTCTCTTTCAGCTCTCCTGTTGTGACCAGGTGCTCTAATTTCTCTTTCCTCATAAAATGGCCTATAAATGTTGCCTGTCTTTCCCTAATCTTCCTTATGAATGATCTTCTTGTGTCTGCCTCCATCAAAACTGTCTCGTTTGTTTTCTTTGCTGTCCATCGAACTCTCAACATTCTTCTTAGAAACCACATCTCAGCTGCCTCAATCTTGTTCTGGCTTTGCTTGTTGACTGTCCAAGCCTCACAACCGTATAACAGTATTGGTTCTATATAACATCCAAGAACTCTCTTCCTGATGTTAATTGACAGGCATTTGTTGGTAAGAATGCTTTTCATCTTCTTAAATGCTGTTTTGGCTTGGCCGATTCTGCTAGTTATTTCTGATGTGCATCTGCCATCTGGTGAGATGATCGTTCCCAAATACTTAAACTTATCAACCTGTCTGAAGGTTGTGCCGTTTGCTGTTATTTTGCATGAGGGGATATCATCTTTTTTTTTACTGATTACCATAACTTCAGTCTTCTTGCTATTTAGCTCCAATCCTTTATTTTTGCTTTCTATTTCTATTATATTCACAAGGTTTTGTAGGTCCCTTTCATTTTCTGCAATCAGCACGGTGTCATCTGCGTAACGAATGTTGTTTATCATTTTTCCTCCAATCTTTAATCCAGGGCATTCTTTTAGGTTTCTCATGATGTTTTCGCTGTAAAGTGAAAACAGATTCGGTGACAGAACACAACCTTGCCTGACTCCTGTTCTGATATTTTGGAAAGAGCTTATATCATTTTCTATTCTCATTGCAGCTGTTTGTTCCCAATACATATTTCTGACTATTCGTAGATCTTTTCCATCAATATTGAGTCTTTCTAGTTGGTTGATCAATTCTTCATGTCTTACCCGATCAAAAGCCTTGGTATTATCAACAAAGCATAAATATAAATCCTTATTCAACTTATGATGTACATGGCATTACTAGTGACTTTCCCTTCGACACCACACTCTTCTTCTGCTATTTCTCTTTTGATTCTATTCCTTGCCCACTGCCTTACAGCCAGAGCAGAATCCCACCCTTTAGTTCACTGGCTGCAGACACCTGATACCCTTTTATCTGGCATTCCTTTCCCTCATTCAGGCTGGGCCACACCGCTGCTACCGGCCAGTAGGCCTACAGGCCCTCTGTGCAGTCTGTAAAAACTGCTGCTTTGTTTACAATCTGTAATTGCACCTTGTAGCCCAGCCTAGGAAAACTGGGGAACAGTCTCTGGTGTGTTTAAAAGTAAAAGTGTTGTTCTTTCATGCTGTGAGAAAACCGTTGGGTTGACTTTTTTCTTTAAAAGGTATTTTGTAACTGATTGAGTGGGGTTCTGTCTGTGATTCACTATGGAGACTGTACAGCAACACACTAAGACAGTGCATTGTGAAAGACTTCATGCTTTGTGCCTTGTCTGTAGAAACAGATCAAAGAAGCTTAGGATTTCAAGGTGAGGAGGGTGGTGAAATAATTTTGATGAAGGAACAGTTGACTATCAGTTCACCTAGACTCAAATCTGTCATGCCAACTTCGACCAGAAAGAAGAAAAAAGCACAATAGTGTAAGAATAGAACTTAGAAGGAGAACCATAGTATTTTTTCCTGCCTGTCATAAGACATTTAATATCACTGTATGTATTATGTGATTTAAAATGAGATTAATCAGAGACTCGCTAAGCATTGCAAATGGCATAGAAGACCTGCATTGACGTTCAAAAAAACAAGTGTTCATTAGTTGCCATCATCTTACAACTGTCTAAGAAGAATGGGCTTTGGACATTTATATGCATGAAATACAACACACTCAGTCTTTTTTAAAACTGTTTAACATATGGTGTACCTAACTAAGCACTTGTGTGGATGCTTTGGAGTAACAACTGCTGTCTTGACATTCTATTGTGGAATACAGTACCATACTTTAATGTCATCTCATTCCAAGCACAAAAAAATCAAGGGCATGTCGGAGAGTGTTACGCATGCGGAAGATGTTGTACTTTTGCCTGTATGTTGTGGTTGGTCTCTGGTAACCTAGATGTTTGTGTAATTGCTGTTTAGAAATGTATTTTGTCTGTATTTAATGTTCCAAGTCATTATCAACACTAACAGCCCCAACTTTTAAAGGGTTTCTCATCAGAACCTTTTGCCATGGATATTTAGTGTTTGGTCTTTTTGAAAAGCTTATTCTTTCCTCTTTAATTTCATTTGGTTGATACAAAACCTGTTTCCTAGAGCTGAGACAAGAGCGTCTGTAAAACAAGTGTGTGCATTTCCTCCCTGGCACTGCAGGCAGAAGTTATCAGCACTGCCAGTGGGGGAGAGTGTTATCTGAGCTGCTGTCCAGCTGCCAGACCTCATTAATCACAAGGTCATGCGCCCTGGCTCTGGGAACTAAGTGGACGGCTCTGCAAGGCAGTGTGTCCTCACATGATTATTCTTAATACGATTTTGATTATTCTTAATACGATTTTTGTTACATGACTCATCAAGCTGATTGTGCGATGGAGTTTGCATTCTATAGCCCCTGTTTTCTTTGAACAGCAATGAAAAGAGTAAAAAAAAAAAAAGACAAAAAAAGACAGAAAACCAAAAAAAAAAAAAAAGAAGAGTGAAGGAACGTATATTCCCCCTCTCACAAACATACATCACCACCAACCATAAGAACGAAACAAACATATAAGGAGACATGAGATCAGACCTGGGAAAGGAGCTGTCCCCAGGGATGGGTTCAATGGTCAAGTAGTTCCACTGGACACATTGCAGCACTCGCTCTGCCAACTGATCATAACACACACACACCACACACACACACACCACACACACCACACACACGCATACACACACACACACACACACACACACACACAGAAACACACACAGAAACACACATCAACATCATCATCATTATCATCACAAACCATTCACTTTTGCTTGGTAACACAACTGTTGTACTGACATTTAAAGAACAATAGTAACCAAATCAAACATTTTAAGACTCAGTTCACTATAGATATACTTCAAACTATTTCAGAAAGTATCTGATTTCACAAACGAAGTTACGAAACAAAGTTATACTCACACACACACACACAAACATACACACACACACATGCTGATATATACACTGACTGTACATTATAGCTGTAATTCTGAAGAGGTTCAGTTTAATTTGCTTGTAGATCAACTAAGCATGAGCCTGTTTTACAAACAGCAAACATGTGGAAACTGAGGTAGAGTTTTATCATTTTAAAGACCTGTGCTTTCAAAGGGGAAAAGAAGAAAAGAATGGACAAAACAATGAACAAGAATGAGAAAAAAAAACTGTGTACTGCTGTACTCTTACATAACCATAATGCAGTCGCTCACATTAGCATTCACTTAATACAGATTATAACTTGGAGGCATGCACTCATATGTAATGCATCACATTCAGTGTAGACAACCCTGGTCACACATGAGCACAGAAATAGGCATACAAATACATACACACCAATGATCATATCAATACACGCAAATTTGTGCATGAACTGAATATGCAAACAGTAGTTAGAAAGTATGAACAACAAAAAGCCTTGAAGAATTGGGAAGCAGAGGAAAAATGGGCAGATTCCAATACAAACATGCACTGGATTCCAAGTGGTAGTAAAATGAAATTAAAGTTTTAATGTTTTGGTACTCTCCACACCTTAACTTTTGAGGATAGGATGCTTTGTATGTACAAAAGTCAGATAAAAGGCAAAAACTGTCGGTATCCATGAAAATGGCAATATCCAAGACTGTAATTCTATACAAGCAGTGAAATTCTGTGAACAATGGAGTTACAAGCTTAGTTCTTCTTCATGAAAGAAAGCTACTCACAGTTAGCTGGCTTGCCAGGGAAGCAACGTTTCAAACCTCTCTTGCAATTCTTGTAAGTCTACAGTCTCAAATTCATTCTTCCTTTTTGTAAATGGCTGTGTTCTTAATTTTCTTGCACAGTGTTAACAAAGAAAAGTACAAGAAAAAAATTGTAAACTGGAAAAAAAAAGGAAAGAACAGAAAGAAAGAAGGTGAATAATCAAAATGCTCATATCAACAGAAGCTACATCACCATGATGTCAATGCAACAGCATGTCCAAGACCATCATCAAGACCGACACAGAGCCATGTAGAAAACAATAGAAATAATCAGTTTGGGCCACTCACTCATAGTAACTCACTGGCAATGAAACAGTTAACTAATTACAGTGTGGCCTGTGCTGTGCCTGCACAACAGGAAACAAGCAGTCACCAGTGACAATATCTTACCCGTTTATTGTGGAAGTTGAGACATGGCTGGATGTCCTCCATCAGGATACGACTGAGAAACGGAGACTCTGCATTAGTGACTGACGGCTGCAGCTTCCAACGTTGAAATTCGTCAAAGCACAACGTATCCATCTGAAGACAGCCATTTAATCTCATAAGCAACAAAACATATAACACACTTGATCATATTGGAAGGCATTAGGTGATAAAAGGACTCTGATCACAACAGTTTGTACAAAGTAAATATACATCAAACATTGTTTTCAAGTGTTATTTTTGTTACAAAGGCAGTCATCTGTTTAAAGAGCCAGTTTTACTTCAAGTAATGATTTGTTACACAAATAACATCTTGTCCCAAATCATGTAAGTGAATGATGTAAATAGGAGCTCCACTGGAGCACTTTCATCTGGTAAAGAAGTCAAGGTAAGCAAGTGACACCAGACTGTAATCAAGCTATTGTTATTTATTAAAAATAATAAGAGGTGCAACATGGAATGTTAGAACAATGCTCTAGAAGGGAAAACGAGAAAATGTCAAGATAGAAATGGAAAGACTGAACATCAATAATTTAAGGACTAGGAGAGATGAGATGGAAGGCAGCAGGCATGATGACATCAGCAAAGCAGAAAATTATGTATCCTGAGGAGACACACATGAAAGAGGGGTAGGTATCATAATGGACAATGACAAGTCTATCAAAGGATACTGAACCATATCAGATCGCGCTTTACCACTTAGGCTGGAAGGTAAGCCATTTGAGACCAACATCATCCAAGTATATGCATCAACAACTGCTAGTTCTGAGGAAGAAACTGACAACTTTTATGCAGAATTGGAAACAGCCAAGGCTCAATGTAAGTCACAGGACGTTACAACTGTAATGGGAGATTTTAATGCTAAAGCAGGACAGGAAAAGTAGACATACTTGGACCTCATGGCCTGGGAACACAAAATGAAAACTAGATGAGAGAACATGTTGAATGGGCACAAGTAAATGAATTCATAACAAGAAACATTTGGTTTGACCAATCAAACAGAAAAATATGGACACGGATGAATCCAGGAGACAGCACAAGAAATCAAACTGATTACATCCTGATAAATAAGAGATTCAGAAAGCAAAAATATTGCAAGGTGCAGGTTGCAGCAGTGACCAACTGGAGAAAAATTAGGCTGAAACTAAAGAGAAGAAAACAAACCAAAAGTAACATCAAACTAAATATTGGCCTCTTCAAAAAAGATGAATCAACTCAGGCAAAATTTAGCATATCCGTTCAAAACAAATTTAGTGTCATGTTGGGGACTGTAAGGAACTATGGACAAATTTGAAAAACTCAATGAATGAAGAATGAGAAGAAATCATTAGCGTTAAAAGAAAAAAACAAAGAAGAAATGAATGACTAAAGAAATTTTAGACTTGATGGATGAACATAGGACGGTAAAAGATAAAAGAAGAACACAAAAAGACAGAAAAGCAATCAGGAATAAGTGGAATGAAAATAAGGAAACTTGGTCAGAAACAAAGTGCAAAGAAATAGAAAACCAACACAAAACAGACCCTAAGTTTATGTGCAGAAATACTTAGGAAATTGCTCACATGAAAAAGATGTGCACATCAACTGGTTGCTTAAAATCAAAAGATGGTATGATTATTATGGAAAAATACAATCTTGGACAGATGGGGAAAGTACATTCAAAACTAGATGGCGACATTACATTCAAGACTTTGATGATGACAGAAAGGAGAAACACATCATTAGAAAGAATTCTTGCCAACAAATGCCTATCAAGATATCAGAAAGAGAGCTTTTCAGCATTACATAGAACCAATACTGCTTTACAGATGAGAGGCCTGGACAAACAAAAAACAAAAACAAAGTCAAAACAAGATGGAGGCAGCTGAAATGTGGTTTTTAAGAAGAATGTTAAGAGTTTAATGGACAGCAAATAAAACAAATGAGACAATATTGAAGGAGGCAAACACAAAAAAAGGGCATTAATGGAGAAGATTAGGAAATGACAAGCAACATTTATAGGACATTTTATGAAGCAAGAGAAATTTGAACACTAGTCACAATAAGAAAGCTAAAGTAAAAAAAGAGCACCAGGCAGACCCAGGGAGAAAATATTAGTTTTGCAGAGTGGGAGGGGAAAGGAAGGGTACGAGATAATAATCGCAGCAAAAAAAGATAGATTTGTATGGAGGGCCATGATCGTCAACACAATTGGGCAAGGCACATGATCATAATTCATAATAAATTATGACCATTTCCACACTCAAACTTTTGCAAAAGTCATAATCTGTACTAAATCTGATGCCTGACAACTACAATTATTCACTTATTCCTCAAATTATTCAATTATTCTTTTGCTTAAATCATTTTGGGAAAATTCTGAGATAAATGCCTGACAACCACAATTTTCCCCTTATTCCTCAATTATTCAGTTATTCCTTTGCTTAACTCATTTTGGCAAATTCTGAGATAATTCATAATAGCAAGGTGTCATTCAGCTCCAACTCTTGAGCATACTCTTAACAGCAAACTCCAACTCTGAAAATCGTTCTTATCCACATATGCTCATTCAATACTATCTATTCACAAGTTACTGCCTTTCAGTTCACCCGACTTCTGTCCTTCATTTACATGTAACTGTTCAAGCTTAAAAAAGTGAGTACAAGCAACTCATGTAATAAATGATGCCTTCTTGTGTGTGTTTGCGTGTGTTAACTATATTTACATGATTTTGGCATTTAATTCTATCTTATTCACTGACAAAACAATGCAAACCTGTTCATAAAATCTTGCCTCTTTCCCACAAGGCTGCCACTTGGTTGCTATGTCAAAATAAATTCTGATTACACTAAAAATGAAAGCGTAATCCATCTCCTATCATCATGCCAAGTTTTATGCTGATCTGTCTACAACACAAACCACAGAGGTGCTTTTTGTCCCACTAATTGTTTTCTAACCAATTTTTCCAGGCAGCCTTAGGCAAAGAGTGCTTGTGGCCTGAGGCAACAATGTCCTGAATGCTTTAATCAAACACAAACATGCAAGTGTGTATTTTCACACCAGCACTTTCAAACGCCGACACGTAAAGTATGACTACATTTCTGAAATAGTCCTTCAAGTTACAGCTCACATACAACATTTGCAGGACTCTTCAACATTTCAAATCAGACTGGAATGTTCAATTCTAAACGAACTGTCATACACTGAAATCAACACAATAATAATTTCATGCTGCAGGATCAAACCATGGCAAAGTCACTGAAGATAAATCAAAACGACCAACCAGAATTCAGTAACTGATTAAACCACGGCAAGTTCATTTAAATAAAAAAAATTCAGTAACTGATTAAACCATGGCAAGTTCATTGTAGATAAAAAAAATTCAGTAACTGATTAAACCACGGCAAGTTCATTGTAGACAAAAAAAAAAAAATTCAGTAACTGATTAAACCACGGCAAGTTCATTGTAGACAAAAAAAAAAAAAATTCAGTAACTGATTAAACCACGGCAAGTTCATTGTAGATAAAAAAAATTCAGTAACTGATTAAATCACGGCAAGTTCATTGTAGATTTAAAAAAATTCAGTAACTGATTAAACCACGGCAAGTTCATTGTAGATTTAAAAAAATTCAGTAACTGATTAAACCATGGCAAATTCATTGTAGATTTAAAAAAATTCAGTAACTGATTAAACCATGGCAAGTTTATTGTAGGTAAAAAAAATTAGTTACTGATTGAACTATGGCAAGTTCATTGTAGATAAACAAAAATCAGTAACTGATTGAACTATGGCAAGTTCATTGTAGATAAACAAAAATCAGTAACTGATTGAACTATAGCAAGTTCATTGTAGATAAACAAAAATCCGTAACTGATTGAACTATGACAAGTTCATTGCAGATTAAAACAAAAATTCAGTAGCTGATTAAACCATGGCAAATTCATTGTAGACAAATAAAAAAAACAAAAAAACACAAGAATTCAGTAGCTGATTAAACCATGGCAAGATCATTGCAGATAAATCCAAACAACCAACCAGAACTCAAAAAACGTATTGTCATTAAACATAAACAACAACAAAACACTGTGAACAATCTGAACTTAACATGAGTTATAAAAAAAGGACAAACTGAACTCAGCAGACTCTCACAGACCTTGGTATCATTCACACTATTGTCATCTCCAGGACAGTATGAAGCGCTCTACAGATACATGAAATATGTGTAAGAACATGTAGGTACTGAAACCTGTATAAAATGATTGTGGATGTGTACATAACGCCATCACTACCAAGAAAAGGAAAACCACACACACACACACACACACACACACACACACACACACACACACACACACACACACACACACGTGCGCGTGCACGTAAGCATGCGCGCATGTAATGGATTAACAGTCATGTGGTTACATACTGGACTTCTAAATGCAAGGCGTATGTTCAATCTGCCTGACAGCCTTTGGTGGAAAAAGTGTGGAAATTTTCCTGATCTGTCTTATCTACCTTCGAGCAAAACATCATGTGTTAAAGCCCCTGTAAGCTATGTTAGTAATGGTGGCTTCTGGATATAGGATAATGCAAAGCAAACCTCTCATCTCCACATCCTCCAAAATGGAATATGATTACCTACTGAGCAGGCTGAAAAATAGCTTCATATGTAAATACCCACCCATGTATTTTACACACTTGGGAGTTGCAGCACATGTGCAGAGAGGACAGGAAGAAAAAAGTACACACATGTAAAAGCTGACTGGCTCAGGTTTATCAGCTTTCTAACAATATCTGCCTGCATTATCTACACACTCACACACACACACACACACACACACACACACACACACACACACACACAAGCAAAGTGTACCAGCTTAAAAGAGTATACCATTTACAGGTTGTCCCATATCCATTCAGAATATAAAGTGAAGTGTTACATTTCATGACTCTCAGGCAAACACTAAAATAATGGTACCCACATAGAAACTATTTGCAGAGATTCAGGCTTTGGAACATGGTTTAACCAACGGAGCTGGAAAAATCTGGTGAACAGTTCTTCAGTGTAGCCCCCCGCCAATGACTCTTCACAGAGGTAAGCGAGGAGGAGGAGGAGGAGGAGGAGGAGGAGGAGGAGGATTATGTTAGCTACATGTTCTGATTCTATTTTCTTTTTTGAAGGGGGGGGGGGGGGGGGGGGATCCTGATTACGTTTTTTAGGTCTGTCTAACCCAAAGAGGTGAACTGTATCATCACAAGTAAGTAATCAGAAAAGCAAATACCACCCATTAATTCCTCAAAAATTGACATCTGACCCAAGGAGCTGACCTCTTTTAGTCTGGGAGAGTCCTTCTGGGCCTCCTCGGCCTGCGCTCGTGCCTCTTTGGTGAACTCATGGTGGGAGGTGGAGCGACGATGTGACCTCCAGAAAGGCTTGGAGCTCTTCTCTTTCTTGGGGCTGGCATCACAGATCTGGGGATGCAGGTGTTTGTTGGGGGTGCTGGGGGTGGAGGTCACCACCAGGTGTTTCAGTGCTGCTACTTCACTCTGAAGGATATCAATCTGAAAAACAACATAATCAGGTCAACAGTCTGTATTGGAATTTGCTGTATATCAAGGTGTGTATGTATGTGGATCAATCAGAATTGATTCTAACTGTCACACAAAAGTCATGTTTTGCCAAACATTTATAATAATATATATACAGTATGCATGCGTACATATGATGTACATGTATTGGATTTGTGAATGATGATAATGATGCAAAATTAAAGTTTAAATTTGATACTGTGTTTTCATTTATTCTAATTTGTAACTGTTATACTGCTTCTGTCACACTCAGGTTGCAGATGGATTACAGTTAGAAGATTCAATTTGTAATGAGATGCACCTGAAATGAACTATTTCTATCTGGCCCAGCTCCCCTTGAAATTAATCCCTTTTTTGCCAGGGCTTTTTGATGTCCACTGTTTCTCATACACCAAGAAAAAAACTTGTATCACTACCATGTTCACTAAAACTACTGTAGTTTCTGTATTTAAGGGAATCTGTGCATGAAATTACACAGGCATTACACGCTGTACTTTCAAATTATTTGTTCAGTAAATTCATGCAATTTCTACATATTTGCAACATTATGTGAATATTCCCACAAAAAAACTCAAAAGCGCTCACAACAGAAACAAACAAACAAAAAAGAGATATGGCCCTTCTTGATCTTGACAAAATCTGAAAATGTTCATAGACTGTGAATGACCACCTGCTGACGGATCACTGACAGCTGATATAGTACCGAAAAGAACGGTCTAATTAGTGTACAAAATAGCTTGACTGGGTCACATAATAATAATAATAATAATAATTACAATATTTATATAGCGCAAAATCTTGATAAAATCAAATCTAAGCGCTGAAGCAGACACACACTCACGCACGCACACGCACGCACACACACACACACACACACATACACACACACGCATGGCTATAAATGGGGAGAAAGAATAAAAGCAATAAAAGCAAGAATAAAAGCAATGGAAAATTATAGAGAGCATAGCATATACAATTATATATTATAACCATGTGATTCCCCTCCGAGCGGAGACAGGCTGGGGGGGGGGGGGGGGGGGGGGGGGGGGGGGGGGGGGGGGGGGTTTGAGTGAGGTTAGGATTTTATGCGGAGGAGAAAAGGTGAGTTTTGAGAGTGGACTTGAAGGAGACATCATCTGCTGCCACTATGCCCCCAACCACCACCCTACTCCCTTCCTTACTGCTAGTAACAGTACTCTCTAGAAACCATGAGTGATTTCATATTATTGGGACTGTGTACTTTAACACTTTGAAGTTGTTGACTGGTTGCCAGGATTATCTCAGGTCATAGACCCTTTGCCATATGCTTTTGAGTTCATTACTTTCGATGTCTGCTAGTACAACACATATTTCACGCTGCTTGATAATCACCATTTTCAATCTCTTCTTTACAAGAACTGTCTTCTGCTGAACCGTTGTAAAGTCATTCATGCTTCCTTGAACCATCTCAAATGCTTTCAAACAACAAAAAATGTGCAGGACTGAGTGACAATCCTGGTGTCACCATTTCGGTGAAAAAAAAAAATCAATTCTCAGGAAAACTAAAAAACCATTTGGTAAGAGTTGCATAAGTCACTGAGTCTTATAAGGCAAATCAATCACTTTTAGGAACCTTCTATGAGACTGGCAACCTCAGTTAGTTGTTCTCTCCCATTTACATTACGCTGAAACATGACAGACAAACTCTGCTAATTTTATGTTTGTATGCATCATGGAAAACTCTGAGAGGTGTAGTTTTTTACATTAACAGCAATCAAGGCATTAAGCACATGGAACATTACATTTCAATTCATTTTTAAAAGATCATACACCTAAGACATTACACTTTAATCATGCATCAAAGACATATCACTTTATCTCATCAAAGAAAGTATATCGATGTGCCTCTAAAACTAGGCATACAAGACATGACATCTTCACTTATGTAAAAAAGTAAACATGGGTATAACAAGTAATCTTCTAAAAGCTTTGATCATCAGAGTATTTATTACCTGGAGATTGGCATCTTCCAGTCTTTTTTCCACATTTATACGCCTGACATGAGCATCTTGAACCATCTTGTTGGCCTCCTGCAACCCACATGCACAAACTTAACTGTGGATTATGACACACATGCCTCACCTGTATCTAATATTCACTAAACAAAGGATTTCTATTGTTCTGTTCTCAGATGGTAAAAGATCTGTCTCTTCTCCACAAGTATCTATACTTTTTCTCTTAACCTTTTCATTTCATTAATTCTATCCTTTTTGCATGATCTTCAGTAAGTAATGACATTTGTTTGTTTGTCTGTTTGTTTTTATAACTCTTTTAAAAGCTACACAACAGTCCAGGCATTATATCATTTTCCTTCTGTCAGTACAAATCACTTAATCTGACAATTAAGTTACTGAATGTGACTGAACTTTCTTTCCTTCATGACAAAGTCATCAGAGGTGGAAGCTAAAGTTCAAATAAACATTCAAATGCAGCATATAAGATTGCTCATATTCAAAATAACTTTCTGTTTGAATGTCCAAAGCTCTTATATGGTCTAATGTTGTAATGTTGTAAATTTAAAAATAAATCCTCAAAGTCAATTGCGATCAATCACTATGAAGAAATAGGTATAAAAGTTGTAATACATAGACTTATGTCACTGAGCACAGAACAGCAGAGCTTATTTTTCAGTCCAATTAACCTTTAAGGCACCACGCTAGCCACTCTGGAAAGGCAGATAATTCACACACTTGTCACTGCCATGATCGCCATTCAGGAATGTCTGTCATGATCTTGTGAATTCTTCTTGTGAATTTTTACTTTGTTTGGGAATCATGAACTTGGTAGCTTTAGACCGGTGAAAGTTCCCTTAAATGTAACGATAACTGGGAAACCCTCCATATGTCACACTGAAGAATATTATTCAAGCAATTTTACTGGCTGTATTGGAGTATGAACAATTATGTGAAACAAGTAAAATGACATTTCGCTTAAGTGCAAATGCGGGCAGTACAAAAAGCCTTGAATGTAAGAATTAGAGTGAATGGCTGATGAAGATTAAAAAATAAACTGCAGTTTGAAGACTCTTTGGAAGAGCAACTGTAAGTTCAGAATTTAATCCTGTACATCTTTTTCCAACAGCACCTTTTTTCCCATGCAAATTGCTTGGCAAATACATTTTCACTATCTGCCATACTGCACTCAGAGCCCAGTTGATCAATACTTCCATGACTGACCATCAGGACAATTGGTTTAGTAAGTTTTAATTCCTCAAAGGGTATAAAGTAACAACAGTATGATGAAATGCACTGAATAAAATGCACAGCTTATGGCACGCTCGCAATCCATAAACATCAGTAACACTAATGTGAACATGAGCAGCACAGCGTTTAAGGATACACCATATTTCAACATCAGGTTACCACTGACCTCAAAAAGAGCAGCACTCAGTTCATCAATCTCATGTTCCATCTGTGTACGCAGCATACTCAGCTTCTCACACTCCTCATCTCGCAGCCTCAGCTCCTGCATGCATTCACACATCAATTATAACACTAACGCAAGACGAAAAACTGCAATAATACAAATTATACACCAAAACAAATCGCATCAGGTTACATTCAATTTTAGTTTTTTTTACACACTTGCTGAATAAGAAAGTTGCCACAGTTACAAAAATTGTGCCTCACAGGTCTGAACACATGGAATACAAAGAATTGTTATTTTCTATTATCTGACAGATATTACAGTCTAAGTGTAAACATCATTCCGACACCATTAATGAAGACATCAAGTTCCAGTTCATATTGCTCATAGCCCAGGGAACTACTACAGCCATATCATCAAATTTTTATTTGTAGTATCAATAGGTTAAAAACATTCAGCTGTCTCATCTCCCCTTTCTGTCCTTGTATTACATTTACTGAAACATTTATTTATTTAAACACTGACTGCATATGATGGGTATGATAATCACATACCAGGTAGTCAGAGCATCAAAACTTAATGGGAGTATGTACGGATTGGATCCTGTCTGGGTCTGATGGATAAATACTGAAAGGTGGAGATATTCCCCATCTCCAAGGTGAACTTAACTGCAGACCTGTTAGTGCCTGACCACCTCCGTGTGTAGGCATGCAGGAGATCAAATCATGTAGAAGTTATATACATATTACTGATCCCATAATCCAAAAACGGATATGACTTCCTACTTGGCTGTTACGAGCCATTAATAAAAACACATATGGGACTTGCAGCTCATGAACACAAAAGATTGTCAGTCTTGTATTCAGTCATTTCTTTTCCAACAGTTCTGAGACACACATGCAGTACAAATCTGATCTCTCTCCATCTATACACGTACAATAACAGTCACTAAGACTGTCTTCCTCTATGTCACCAGGTGATGCTGTTGATGGAGCAGGGCATCAAGTCATTTGATGAGGCAGCACAGTTTCTCCAGCAACTGTTTCCACCTACTGAAATTTCCAGACTACGCTATCTCCATCAAGGCTCTGAGACAAAGTTGAAGACTACTCTACACACCCATCTCAGAGAACAGCTTTTCTTTCTCAGATTGTGGAGATAACTCAGTGTTAGCCCTTTCCTTCAAGAGACTGGACTTTCACGTTTACAGCTTCTTTCAGGATATCCGGTGTTGTCTTTTGTGCCTCAGTCTTTTGGTCTTCTCAAAGACATAAATTCTCTACGAAAGAAGAAAGATAAGCCTTTTTAGGTGAGAAGAACATGATGTAGTCCACAAAAAGTACATCATTTCGTCAGACATAGAGTTGGTCCCCTCATCAAACAGCAGAGGAACCTGGTGTTTGGCCAACTTGGATTTTACATGATCCTGTTTTGTTAAATAAGAAAGCAAACTAGTACCACATGTATTAGTATTACTCTAGTCTAGTAATAGTACAACTCTATGCCTGTTGCGTCAAAACAACTTGTACAGTCCTTTTTCAACACTGATCCCTTTGGAACCCTGACATTTGTTTATGAAATCATTTATAACTATAACATAAACATTGGCACACTTCATCACTACAGAGTGGATATAAGTTTATATTGCTAGAAAGCAGGCAAGCTTAAAATTTCAGGTTCTAGCTTTTATAGTGGCCATCTGTCATGATGTGACTAGCATTACCTCACATTGGGCTCATGAAATTTGGGTATTTTAGTGAGGGATTGACCTCATACCTTATTCTAATTTGAATACATGTAAATAGTGTAAAAGAGGACAGCATTCTGTATATTGTGTCCAAATATGTAGTCAATCCAACAACTGGTTCAAAAGTTACAGTCGTTTGTACTCCTATGTCAGCTTGGTGCCTCCGTCACAGGCGATTTTGGCAATTGCATAAAGTTTTGATCTCTATAACAAACAAATGTGGCTATTTTTCATCTTCAAAAAGATTAGACTAAGTCTATATAGACAGTTGTACTAAAGTACAAACACAAGCTGCAATTAATTAAATCACATCTTCACCAAGATATGAACCTGTAAACATACCCTGCCATGCTAATCTGAACTTATGAAAAATACGCATTTTGCTATTTTTGCACCCTTATAACTCTCTTTGTAACTGAGTAAATGTCCTGCTTTTCTGTTTTTATGTAACCTTATACAACAAAGAATCGGTTCTTTTAAAATGAAATCCCTAGTTGTTGGTGTTTTTTTTTAATACACATAATCAAAAACAGCTTTCCGTAGTGTTTTTGCTTGTTACGTCAAAGGTATCATCTTAAAACGTCATTCTCTCAGGAAAGAAAAGAGATAGAACGTTACTCTTTTCTTCATTTTGTTTCTATTAAAAAGTTCTATAAGAAAAGTATGAAGACTAATCTCTTCATTCTAATTTTGCCTGCTGGTACCTACTTTTAGTATACTGTTTTGGATATAGAATCATGTGACAGTGTGAAAGACAACATCAATAAAATTAAGAGCATTGTACAGACCAATCATCTGTCTGTCTAAGGCAATTTATATCAAGTTTGTACTGTGTGTGCTTATTTTTGGTACATATCTTAAAAAAAAACCTTGGGTGTCTGGAACATGCAAAATGAATGCAACTCAATTCAGTTACTAGTAGAGCAGGTATTATTACCTCAATGCACATGTTTTCATATTCTGTGCTTTGCTGATTCTATCAATTGATGCAATACTGACTAACGGCTCCATTAGTCTGAATGGACAGTGAATCCCTAAGTCTTAGCCAAGATTACAAAGGTCCCATTGCTACTACTAGGAAACTTAAGAGGGAAACAGACCTTGAGACTTGAACACAGACCTTGAGACTTGAGCATTTCCAACTGATGTGTTGCGTAGCAAATAAACCAGAAATATTCACCCCAACATGATACTCCTCACTTTGATACCAGCAACGTGAGCAAGAGATCTTCCTTGACACCCATACCATGTCAGAAACATATGCAGCAATGGAACCCACATTACAATAATTATGAATAAATATACTGATATCTGAGTGTAGTGTAGGTGTTCTCACCCTTTGTGCTTTGCCGAGTTCTGTCATGAGCCTGGCATAAGCGTGTTCCTTGGCATCTGTCAGTGATTGGGAGCAGCGCTGATGTTCTAATGTAGTCATGGATATAGGCACATCACTCTGTGCTTGTCGTAGCGGCCGATTTTTACGACGCAGTTCGACACCTTGCAATTCATCAATGGGGCTGAAAAAAATGATTTATTTGTTATTTTTGTTTAAAGCCCAGATGACTGTGAAGAGCCATATCAGGGCTATAACTGTTTCAAAACATAAAAAACTTCAACAGGCAACAACAACAACAACAACAACAAAAAGAAAATAAGTACACTTATCAATGCATTCGTGCACATAATCTAAGGAGATGTCCCGGGTGCTGACCACTCCATCCACTTTATCACAAAACGGATTTAAAATACAAACCTGAATACAAATATAAACATAACTAGGGACACCAAAACTTACATAAAAATGGGCCTTAAATTATCTAAAATTGCTTCCGCATGTCTCATTTCCCTAGAGCCAAATTGCACTCAATGCATGTAAACCAATTATCAATCCTAAGAGAAAGTACATAAGACTTTATTGAACACAAACAGGTGGATATGCCTGCAAGGCAGAAAATGATAGCAAGAAATGACAGAAAGCAAAGGAACAAGGCAGAAACAAAGACAGTGACAGAAATGAGGAAATTCCTGGCACAGAATATTTCCAGAAGTTGGGAAAATATTTATACTGAAAAAGTCCCTGACATTCCCGCGGGAGGGGGGGATTAAAAAATAAATAAATGAAAAAATACAACAAATAAATCTATCAGTCAATAAATATATTGTGAAAAGCAGAAAAACACCCTTAACATGAAAAACATCTTGACATATATATAACATATACATAATGCACTTCTTCACAGGTTCTATTTCAAGTGTTTCATGCAGGCTTTACTGAGTTCTAAAAATATCCCAAAATTATTTGTGATATTTGTGGCAAATATTAGAAGCCTGCACATAAGCCCTATGCACTGGCACAGATTTGAGGCTTTACTTTATGGTTTCTCAGTACTGTTGTCTAAACTAATTGTCTCTATCACCGTTGGAAAATGCATAATGTACTATTTGTTGAGAATTGTATTTCCTTACCTGTAATTCCATCCAATAAAATTCCCAGTCATCCCAAAGATCACTTTAACCCTCTGACTCCCGCATCCAATCCACCAACTGCAAAAACTTAACCCATTGATTCCCTCACTCTATACGGTGCGTGAGTGAAAGGGTTACCGTTTTTGCTTTGCTAGATCAGTAGATGGTTGACAATGCAGGATGCGGGTGGACAGCTCATGGGAGTCAAAGGGTTAATTGCTGTGAATCTCATAAAAAACCTTTCAAATTGGTGGTTTACAAGAAAAAGTCATCTATGAGCTTGAAGTTTCTCCTAACCGAAGGGCTTCATGCTTTTTCAGCTACTAGCTCCCCCCTCCACCGCAAATCCTTGTAACAATCAATACCACCTTGATTAAACTGCATCTCTCCACTAGCATAAGCAGCCTCACACAATGCAAGCCCCAGCCAACCCACAAAAATGTTTTTCATAAACTTTTTGTCTTTACAATGCACAATGTTATTTACAATATTTGAACATAATACTGAACACAATCCAAGAATGGAATCAAAATCTGCAAAAGAAGGAATGTATAAATCAAAACAGAAATAGACACAGGGGCAAAATATAGAGCAACTAGTCAGTTATGACATTACTAAAGTCAACAACACAATGCATGTACTGATGTAGGCTGTCAGAGTGAGGCATAGAGTACAAAAAGAAACCTTACATCATCGTTGGCCAACCCACAGAAATAACTAAGAATGCTATCAGCTTGACTAAACATTACTACTATGCAGTACACACCACAAACAATCCACCACCCCACCTTAGAGACATACACCGACACAAACAGTACCTGCTGTCATGTGAGGAAACGTCCCCACCAGCACAACTGACAGTGTCTCCGGTAGTAGTGGGGGCAGTTGCCATATGACCATTCGTGGAAATCACGGATGCACTGCTGCTACTAGTGATACCGAGCGTAGAAGGAACCACCTTGTCACCATGTGATTCAGCTGCACTGTTTAAGGATGGAAAATAGGAGAAACCACAGTTAAACGCCCAACATCACAGTTAAAAGCCCAACATAAAAAGTGATACTTATCATGCAAAAATATAACTTTTCCTGTTCCAGCAGACACATGTACTTGTATCTTAACTGTAGGATTCAGCTTCACTGAAGAAAGGAGGAGAAATAAATGAAAGGAAAATAACAGCAAAGAATAGCTACAAGCCTGATGTAAAACATGATAACATACAATAAAACTGCTGCTGTTCAAACCCACACGTATTCTCTGATTACTGAGCGTGCCTGTATGAAACGGATGGGGAAAATGGGGAGAGGTGAAAGGAAGATGGAGATAGAGTGAATAAATGGTGGTGATCAAAAAAAAGTAGGATTAGGATCTAGGATGAACATGTCACAATCAAAGAGAGAGAGGGAGAGAGGGGGAGGGGGAAGAGAGAGAGAGAGAGAGAGAGAGAGAGAGAGAGAGAGAGAGAGAGAGAGAGAGAGAGAGAGAGAGAGAGAGACAGACAGACAGACAGACACAGACAGACAGACAGAGAAATGAAGATGAGAAAAAATTCAGATTATCACGCCATCCTAACATTCTCCTTTCATAAAAACAAACAAACTATTACTGTATTAAAAGAAGAAAATTATTCATATACAACTCGACCTGTTCTCCATGCACTTTAAAAACTACACTTGCACTTGTAACTATTAAAACTACCAGTATCAAAATACTATTAACACAATGGTACCGATTGTTTCATTAAAACCTACGGTCTAGAAAAGCGAACGACACATTAGGAATGGGAAAATGATGCTGAAATGGTGACTATTTGTGACAAACATGACAACTGACAATTTTAGGCCACCACTCTGTCATTAATATATTTATTTATTTTTTTATTTATATAGCGCAAAATCTTGACAAAATCAAATCTAAGCGCTGAGCGTATACATGCATACATACCTACATACATATGAGCGTATACATGCATACATACATGCTTACATACTTACATACATAAATCTAAGCTGAGCGTATACATGCATACATACATACATACATAAATCTAAGCATATACATACATACATACATACATACATACATACATACATACGTACGCACATGCATACATAATAATTACAATATTTATATAGCGGAAATCTCGACAAAATCAAATCCAAGCGCCGAAAAGACACACACGCACACACACACGCACGCACGCACGCACACACACACACACACACACACACACACACACACACACACACACACACACACACACACACACACACACACATGCATGGCCACAAATGGGGAGAAAAGAATAAAAGCAATAAAAGCAAGAATAAAACCAATGGAAAACCACAGAGAGCACATCATATACAATTATATATTAAAACAAAGTGATTCCCCTCCGAGCGGAGACAGGCTGCAGAGGGGGGTTGAGTGAGGTTAGGATTTTATGCAGAGGAGAAAAGGTGAGTTTTGAGAGCGGACTTGAAGGAGGCAAAAGTAGGTTGCTGACGGACTGAGAGAGGAAGTTTGTTCCAGGAGAGTGGACCAGAAACAGAGAAGGCTCGTGGACCATAGGTATTGAGCTTAGTGCGTGGAAAGCGAAAAGTCAGAGGATCGGAGGCAGAGCGGAGGGTACGTGAGGGAAGATAGATCTCAAGTAGGCTTGACAGGTAATCGGGGGCTGCGTTATTGAGGCTTTTGTAGCACATGGTGTCTAGTTTGTACTGTATGCGCTTTGATACAGGGAGCCAGTGAAGTTGTGCCAGGAGAGGAGATATGTGGTCAGCTTTTTTCTTTTTGAGTACAAGGCGTACAGCATTGTTTTGAATGCGCTGTAGGATGTGAATGGTGGAGGCAGGAAGACCAGACAGGAGTGAATTGCAATAGTCAATGCGAGACATTATGAAGGAGAGAACGAGTTTTGCAGTTGTTTCGACAGAGAGATACTTCCTGATCAGCCTTATACGATGGAGATGATAGTAGCAAGATCTGGCAGTTTGAGAAACAAAGTTGTTCATGGACAGGGTAGAGTCAATGCAGACACCAAGGTTTTTAGCTGAATCAGAAATTGGGACTGATGTGTTACATAATGGGAGAGAAAGAGGAGGCAGCTGGGAAAGTTTCTGACGGGTGCCAATATCAGTAAATGAGAGTTACAATGATAAATCAAGTCTTCAAATGAAGTAGAATGTCATTTTCTATGGTGAAATATGAAGTATTGCAAAAACAGAATGATGGAATAAATTGAAGAATAATAAATGAGCACATAAATGATCCTCTAAGTCATGTTAATGGCTAGCTTATGGAAATGTGAAAACATCCAGTGTACATGCACGCCCACCAAAGATGCAGACTGGGCAACAACACTGTGGAATAAGGTCAGCTCACATAACAGCTTCAGTTCTCTGTGCGCCACTAAAAAATCTGTTTATGTGTAATGCACAGAGAATCCAATGAGTTTGGAGAATAAACATGACACAAAAATGATGCAGTCATTACTATTTCATAGAAACTGTAGGAAGCAACTTCTGATATAAAAATAAGAACAAAATATGTTTGTGGGTGCCTCATCTAACATTTTCCCCACCACACATTGCTCTATTTTAAGGCACTAGGTTATGTATCTTAACATTTGAGGGCATGCGATATTTGCTTAAATTGTGGAAATGAGGATATGTATTTTGATGTAGATGTAAGAACAAAAGTTGTCTACATGGATTTATTAATCTTAAAACTTCAGTTTTTTGCACGCAGCAGATGAAACTCAAAAACCATTTTTCTAATAGTAATACCACTAAGGCCAAACTCTTACACAAAAAGAGATACATATTGAAGAAGAAAACTAGATCTGATTGCAGAAAAAAAAAATGTTCTGAAGCTAATACAGAAAGTGTATTTTTGAACTTTTCAATGGTTTATGTGTTGTTTTATACAATGTAATCGTGATAACAGAGATGATCTTGAAAACCAATCACAATCAACCTATTACAAAAATTTAAGTCCAAGCTGTTGCTCGATTTAAAAGTGCTAACACAGTCAATAAAAAAGAGAACTGTCACATAAAACAAATATTTTAACAATTCTGAGGTGATGACTCCGAGATAAAGCCAAGGTCATCCAAACTTTACCACATGCAAGTCCCACTCAAGGTATCAGTACTAAAATGATAAGCCCAATTATGTTCACTTCATTTTTTTTTTAATGGAGATGTTGCTGTTCACACAAATATTATAACAACCCACAAAATAACAGACCTTCATTCATTCACCTCAACCATTTTGTTATAACAGGTTTAATTGCTTATGCATTTATACCATGACCAAAACCAAATTTGTTCAGTAATGAACAGGCGAGAAGACCTGTTTTTAATATGATTCAAGATCACTGTGACCTTGAAAAAAAACATCAAATAAAAATGGAAATTAACAGAAATTAGATACATCCGGGCTTCTGGGAAAATGTTTGTTCACCTGTCTTCTTCAAAAAGTGCAAATTTCCAGCACTAATCTGGCCTGTGTGATCTTGATCTTGGCATCATGACTTCCAAACTTACTGATACACAACTCATCAAAGCTCCATACTTTAGATGCAAATTTGGTAAAGATCCATCCAGAAACATTTCAGAGAATCTTTTCTTTTTTTTCTGTGACAGACACACATCTCTTTCCTGCTGATACAAAATATCCCCTTGTTCCTAAAAAACAATATAATAAAAAGTGAGATTAAAAAAAAGTCTAAAGGTAAAGAAATCTCAAAACTTACACAAACATGTATACATACAATACATGTATATATATATATACATCTACAGATCATTGTATCAACAGAATTACTTGCCAGCCTCCATTTTTATATTCCACAATTCGGAGATAAAAGAGATTACCATGAAAATGGAACATGGATTTATCATATCATTTAGAGGTCCAGAACAGGATATGTTATACAGTAAGAGTAATTCAGTGCCAAGTTCTAGTTCTATTTTAATGGATTGTGATCTGACCTCTTTTGAAATAGACATAATATTACCACAGAGTCAGTGAATAACAATTCTGTTCAGAACTTTGTAAATATATCTGGTTATTAAGAACTTTGTGAACATTTTTGGTAGGTAAGAAACCACTGCAACATGCAAAGCAAAAAGACAGTTAGGTACAAAAGCAGACCACATAATTTCCTCCATTTAATATCCACATTTCTAAATTACAACATAACCAATTGAAATTTCCTTTATTTCTGGACTGAAATATACTACTAAACATGCCCTCTCCACTTGCAAAGGCAAGACCATAGAACAGGACAAACAGAAAGCACAAAGCACACTATGTGCCAGGATGTATAATTAGCTGACAGCCTTTTTTTCCTCGTGAAGTTGGAAGTCCCTATCAGGATCCCGACAATACAAAACAAGTACAGGAAAGCACAGTGCGAAGGGTGAATTACAAACACTCCCTAACTATTAGTCACTTAACTTGAGACAGCTCACACTGGTTCAGCAACATAATTAGGGACAGATACAGCGCGTTTTCAACTGCTGCAGAGTGCTCAACCTATTTCTGTCAAAACTGGTAAAATCAGGAAACTTTTAATAAATCAGGAGAAGATGGTTGAACCACACTAACAATTCTTTATAATTTTAGGGCCTTTGATTTTGTTGGCGAAATACTGATTTTGAAACTAAGTCAGTCTCTGAACTTATTCTACCCTAAAGGCAATTCAACACTTGAACAGTATCTTAAAATTCAATCATCAAATAAACAATGACCCACCCCCAAAAAAACAACAACACAAACAAAAACAAAACAACAACAACAATGAAACAAAACAAAAAAAGTCTTAAGACACACTCTACTGTCCTTTTATTAGGAAGAAGGGGAAAATGAGAATGTGACTGACATGAGGTAAGCAGATGTGTGTAAATCAAATGTATTAAATGCATGAGAGAGAGAAAGAGAGAGAGAGAGAGAGAGAGACAGACAGAGAGAGAGAGAGACGGACAGAGAGACAAACAGACAGAGACAGAGAGAGAGAGAGAGAGAGAGAGAGTGTTCATGTGCACACATGTTGTGTGTGGGCATGTGAATGCATGTGTGCATGTGCGTGTATGACGTGCATAAGATGTTGTTCACAGATGGATCTTTACACATTTTCATCACAGTGAACATAAATATACCTCTGAAAGCTGTAATGAAGATTTCTTTACTGACAATGGCGACATCAACAGTATTGTAAAATGGCAACAAACTGTAGATCAAATGGTGGTCCACACTTTGAATGAAGTTTGATAAAATGCAAGTCTTTCACATTTTCAAGATTACAAAAATAATGCAAAACATCTCCCCCCCCCCCCCCTTTTTTTTTCTGTTAATTTTCCATGGTGTGAAAGACAATTCACTCAAGCAATGACTCCAATCTTATACCTGGCACATGGAGCAACTCCATGGGAAGAGGTGCCAGCTGGTGGAGTGCGACTGTTCATGTTCTTCACCGGATGCTCTATGGAATCCTGGGGGCTTTGAGCAAACTTCTGTCTTCGTTGTGAGGCATCACTGGCCGTCCTTCGATGGCCCATTGGTGTTACAGCTGCAGCTGCCTGCTGCCTGTGGTTGTCGATGTGAGACGTGATGATGATAGGTGAAGAGGGGGTGGTGGAAGGGGAAGGGGAGGTGGGGGAGTGGACAGGACTGGGCCCATTACAGGACTGGTGCCAGTGTGGATGGGGTCGGTAGTGGCCACCACAAAGGGGATCTGATTTTGAGACATTCTGTCCTGCACACACACATGCACAGGTTCAAATAATCTGTACAAAATTCACCACAGCATACAGACTGCTGCCTCTGTTTGCTGAAAAGGGATTCATCGCACCTTATGCACTCCATCAAACAATTATCTGACAAACTCATTAAGCCTGTACAATACACTATGCTGTAGCAAGGTCTTGAAAAGACAAGTTCAAGATAGGAGAGAGAGAAGGGAACCTATGAACCACTATGCTGACACTACCAGAATGATAGCAGTGTAACAGGGGCAAGCAAAAAGGCCATTTTCATGTTGCAGGTTGGATTAAATTCAAGACATCAGATTTTGAGTCCACAGCTCAATCAGAAGAACCAGCAGTATTCTGTGCAGTATAGACTGTGACTTTATAATACAAACTATTGCACGATGCACAAGAGAAATTATACATTTGTTTGACTTACATAAAAAAATAAATACACTGATGACAGACATAGAGAACTGAGCACACAACATTAAAATTCTGAGTGTTTCATGTTTAATGAGGTACATATTAAAGTGCATCAACACAAACATTCTGAGTAAAATCTTGTTGGAGCCAAGAAATTAAAAAGAATCACCATCACAAACACCAGCAAGAATGATTTCAACTTTTAGGCTGAAGCCGAAGAGAGTTTGATTTGAATACTCAACTTTCCAA
This sequence comes from Monoplex corrugatus, assembly GCA_030674185.1. NCBI lineage: Eukaryota > Metazoa > Mollusca > Gastropoda > Littorinimorpha > Ranellidae > Monoplex > Monoplex corrugatus. The sequence continues at coordinate 16,334,842 of CM060311.1, forward strand.
CTCCAGTTATCAGTCCATTTAGCTGATCCCTGTGTATGCCAACACTAGTTAAATGTGCTATGTCAATATTGCCGAGATAAAAACTGTTACACAATCGCATTAACATTGTAAGTGTAACAGTAACAGGCCTAATTATCAACACAGTCAAACCAAAAAAAAAAGAAAACTATGTATAGATTTATAACAAGATGGTCTACCTGTTTCACATCCCTTTTTACCGTATCTTGAAAAGCACTATATGTACACTTGCGTGCAATTTTACAATGGATGTAAAAGCAATGTTACATAATATAATCATAAACACAGTTTTGAGGCTGAACGTGAGCAAACCTGAAAAAAAATCAGATTTAAGACTTTTACATTGTTACATTTTGTCCCATCCTTATTACTTCATGATCATTTGATGATTTACATCCCAAGAGAAAAGAACGGAGGAACAAAGAGACAGGAAAACGTTTACACTGTTACTGTAACTAGTAAGATAAGTTACCAAACTGCAGGTGGCTTCTAAAATGCAACTTAGTGTAATGCAAAATTCTGAAGTGAATGAACACTGTACACATTTTCTGAATGAAATTTAGTGAACAAACAGAGCTGACTGTTCAGGTGCCAATGCAAAGAATCTGCTCAGGACAAGACCAATCAGCATTATATGAAATAAGACAATTATCTAAAATAAACTTTTTATAAGTTTGAATTTTCAAGAGGACTACACAAGTACACATGCAGCCCTTACAACTGTGGTGAGGGATTTAAAAAAAAAGAAAGAAGAAACTAAACTAAATATTTGAAAACAAAACTGGCAACAAGTCAACATACACATGATGGAACTTTTTCGTTTGACCCCAAGCTTTTACTTGTAAGTTGTAAACACACAATGATTTGAAAGCTTTACAAAGCTTTACAGTGATCCTGAACTGATTTTGATTATATTATTACTAAACTTTGTACATTATTTTCTGATCAGCTTAACAAAAACCACTTCCATCATCAGAGTCGGGTCAAGCAATAATGATCAATCATAACTATCAAATCAGACATTGCATAATTCAAAATGTTATATATGCTAAGAACAATAATGATCAATCATGACTATCAAATCAGACATTGTATAATTCAAAATGTCATATATGCTAAGAAGAGAATATCTTCAATAGTATATTTTGCTCTTATCAGTGTCAGCTGATTTAGTTCTGTGTGACTTTTACTTGTCTTATCAAGTCGTCTTTTTTCAGTTGAGACTCTCTGCCAAATGCAACAGTACAGCACCAAACAACTTAGTTCTACTATTATAATTCATAAAAGCGTTTTTGATAAAACGCACACCAAAATTTTGAACATTGCTTCAACTAATCTAAGAGATATGTTACACATGACATATTACTAGAATTTATAACACAACATTATATTGACACACTCCAAGTCTTTTCGGTCTTATATGGCTTGTATGTGTGTGTGTGTGTGTGTGTGTGTGTGTGTGTGTGTGTGTGTGTGTGTGTGTGTGTGTGTGTGTGTGTGGTGCGTGCGTGTGTGTGTCTCAGGTTTCTGCAACCAATGTTCTTAATCCATGAAAGAATGCTTACTGATGAGCCAGTATCAAATACTGTATAATTAGTAACTACAGCTGTGATAAGTTGAATAACATCTTAATTTTCACACTGCTACATGTTTTCAATTTACTTATTTTAGCCTTACTTTCTAAAATATACATTATCGAGATCTGATATTTTGTTCTATGTGCTGAGAAAACCTGTGCAGAGCCATTATTTGTAATATAATTCCAGGAATGCCTTGATTCTCAAAAAAGTAAAATCTACATCCTCCTCTCTTCTTTAACTCCAAGCTCAATGTACACTAACTCTGGAATGCTGTTAAACTTAAGGGTTTGTACTGATTACTGATGTACTGAAGTATCATAAAACTTTATCTGACATAGACTGAAGTGTCCGACACCCACATGCATACATACACACACAAAAGCATTTAGAATCACGACTCTAACTTTCATAGATCGACAGATCCTTCTCTCTTTCAAAACTAAAATCATGTCATGTCTATCAAGTGAAAAAACAGCAATGACAAAATAGCCACCAAGAGTAACACATTCTTCAGCAACGGTATCCACAAGACGTGACAATTTCTGTGGTAAAAAGCATTATGGCAGCTTTCTGTGGTTAAAAACATTATGGCAGTTATACATAATTATAGCCCATACTGGCCATAGTGTGAAATGCTGATAATCATAAAACTTCTTCACAAGAACTTCTGAAGTTTTCAAAAGTCATAAATAATGTGATTAGGACCTGGAAAACAAACAATACAGTCTGGGCCTAGCTGTCACAATTGGGCCAACCATCTGTGTGATGAACATGATCAAGTCATATGTGTGTGTGTGTGTGTGTGTGTGTGTGTGTGTGTGTGAGAGAGAGAGAGAGAGAGAGTCTTTGTCAGTCTGTGTGTGCGTTTGCATGCATACATGCACACAGGTTAACAGATACCAAGATGATGACAACTTTCATTCACATAGGCCTACTCGGGAACTGAACACGCACGCACGCACCACAAACACACAGGCGCGCGCGCAAACACACACACACACACACATGAGCACCATACTTGCATGCTTTCTATCATAAATGTGTCGTTGGTTTACACACGCACGCAAATACAAAGTTGACAAAACTCAACCACCTCACGAAGCGATACGACACCGACAGTCACAGTGTGACAGTAACAGTCACAGTGGCAACTTTTTTTTTTTTAAATACTATAATACTAGAGTCCATTAACATAACTGACCCTAGACAGGGTTGGGGGAACTGTAAAGTTCTTTTTACACCTTTTTAATGAAAGCTCAGTCGTTGGGATTGTACGAATGACTGTGTGTACATATAACGATTAATGACCTCTCGGCTCTTGCTCTTGCACTTCACTTCAGTCTTTCACTCTTTGTGCCAAAATCAAACGGACACATTTAGTTTTGCCGCAATTCAAGAAACCATAAAGTTAGAAGACAAAGTGCATCTTACCTCAGGATTTTCTGTCCAGCCCCGAATAATGCAACAAAAAGGTCAGTACCCTGTCTTTTTAACAGCAGAACACATACACGAATCTTCAGTGCAACAAATGGCCAAAGCTGCCATCTTTGAGATGTTTACCAGGCATTTGCGCATGTGCGCGAGAAAAAGTCGTCTGCTGTGGACTTATGTCCCTTGTCAGCTGATTCGATTGATTGCTTGACACGCCCAAACAATACCAGCCGTTATAATTATTCGGAACAGTGTTGCCATATATCAAAACACACGCACGGACTTGCGCTGAGACTTTTATATCCAACAATGGCAACGCTCATACTTCACATCAGGAACATGTGCAGAGTGTAACATGCCATCAAGAAGTAACGAGTATTAAAAAGAATGCCCCACTGATCGACTTTCGGACCCCAATTCTCGTTTTTATCACACACACACACACACACACACACACACACACACACACACACACACACACACACACACACACACACACACACACAATATATATATATATATACACACACATACATACACACATACACACACACACACACACACACACACACACACACACACACACACACACACACATCATATATATATATATATATACAGGGCTTCCCAGAGATCCAAAGACTTAAAAACTAAAAATCCAATAAATTTTCATTCGGCCTGTTTTAAATGTATGGTTGCGAAGTCTGGACACTAAGAAAAGACGAAGAAAATAAAATCAATGCTGCAGAAATGTGGCTCAAAAGACGACTTCTCAGAGTCAAATGGACAGACAAAAGAGCAAACGATAGATAGCGTGTTAAAGGAACTGTCAAGTGCCAGCTGCTGACAGAGATCAACAAAAGAAAGATGAAATACGTAGGCCATGTTTTCACGGTCTTTGCAAGGGGAAAGTTGAGGAGAGGAGAAGAAAGGGACGACTGCACACCTCCTATTTCAACAACATCGCTGGAGTCTATGGTCTGGAGATCCAGGAAGTTACCCACAGATGTCTTAATCGTGTTACCTGGAGAAAACTTGTGACGTCGAGCGTGGTTCCTACCGCCGATCCCGGCAAGGGAGAGAGATGAGAGATGACATGGATTTCTGAGGTGTTATCACCTTTGACTGTTTTATTCCATAGGCGTCCCTACATCTTGCATATACAGCATCTGCAATCACGAATGTGGCTAGTTTGTGTTCCAGGAGGCTCCTTCCTGTTTGCAGGGCACCCCTTCCTATTAGTGCATTTAGTTTGTGGACTATTTTTGTATCCAGCCTCATCCATTCCTCTTTTGCACTTGTGAGCTGCAAGTTGAGTTTCTGGCACTTAGTATCAAGATCCTATAATTCCTCGTCTTAATCGTTAGCGTGGATGTCCTCGGCATGTGGTTTAGTTGACTCCCGCACCCTACCTACCGACTGCAAAAACTCAACCCTTTGACTCCCTCACCCTATCCACCAGCTTCCTGCAGGAAACTGGTGGATAGGGTGGGAGTCATAGGGTTAAGTTTTTGATTTGCTAGCGTGGTTGACAATGCAGGATGCTGGCGGACAGGGTGCGGGAGTCAAACGGTTAATGGCCATGGTTTTCCCGACGTCTTATCTGCTAGCGCAGTGCGCTGCTGTTTATTCATTAGAGTCCTCGCACAGCCCTTTTTGTCGCTGGTTCCTTGATTTAACGTCTTTCCACTATGAGTGACATTTTTTTATCCTGTGGAGCGTTATGTCGCATTTGGCACATAATCTCGTTCCATAGACACTCGGGAATTTCTTTTTTTGTTTCCCGTCTCATGGACCGTTGTGCATCTCCTGTCGTGACTGGGATGGTACTGATGGATTCACCATTTTCTCCCCATTTCAATGAATGCAAGGAACGTATTTCTTTTATGGAACTACAGGCAAGTAGAAGAGGTCCAGGGTGGGAAGCCAGGCTACACAGCCCGTAAGTTTAAGTTTACTCTTTCCCAGTGTTATCTGGTCTTTCCCAGACGTCCTCTGGCTGTTCCTGGAAGTCAGTGGTTTTGTCGTGTGTCGGCAGCAAGAATATCTGGGGAAAGCCGGACAACAGAAGGTCTACAGAGCGAGAATTCCACTGAGCAACATTTCGGCTCTAAACTCCTTAAACTCTTAATTACGAGGGTCGGGCCCCTCAGGTAACCACTTCTGGATACCCATCTACCTTTTTTTTTTTGTCTGGTACACAGAAATTAGTCCTCTACATAGGGTCTTTTATTATTACATGACGTGTATGTGTTTGTGCGTGTGTGTGGTGTGGTGTGTGGGGGGGGGGGTGCGTGCGTGTGTGTGTTCGTGTGTGTATGTTTGTGTGCGTATGTGTGTATGTCTGTGTGTGTGTGTGTATGTGTGTGTGTGCGCGCGCGCGCGCGTGTGTGTGTGTTTGCATGTGCCTGTTTGTGTGCCTGTGTGTGTATGTATGTGTCTGTGTGAGTGTGCGTGTGTGTGTGCGCGTGCGCGTGCATCTGTGTATGTATGCCGTGTGTGTGTGTGTGTGTGTGTGTGTGTGTGTGTGTGTGTGTGTGTGTGTGTGTGTGTGTGTGTGCAGTGTGTGTAGTGTGTGTAAGAGACTTCTATGTTGTCCTGCTCCTTATGTATGCAAAGGTTTCATGGAAGTCATCATCATCATCAAGTGCCCTGCCACATGGCGTTGGCGATCATGGCCCTCCATAATATATGCATCTATCCCTTGTTGCCGCAAGCACATCTTCTACCCTCTCTGTCCCCAGCCACTCTACAAGTCCATGGAAGAAGCACAGTTATTTACGCTTGACATAGCAACAAACTACGTGTACTAAGTGAGAAATAAACGAATGAGGAAGTTACAAAAGTCCAACAGGAACGGTGGATTTTACTGTGGAATCCTTTACATTTTATTTTATCTTGTCTTTTCCGGAACTGAAAAGCGGATCTCGTAGTGAGATCCATCGATAACGGATTTAAGAATGGTCAAGTGTCCATAAACACACACACACACACACACACACACACACACACACACACACACACACACACACACACCACACACACACACACACACACACCCCACACACACACTGGATTATGACAACTACTGATGATGCTTTCTGAAATGTGACAACCATAGAGACCATCTTGTATAGAACAATAACAACAGCAACAACAAAAAAACCGAAACAACAACAGCAACAACAACAATAACAGCAAGAGCAACAAAACAACATCAACAATAACAGAACCCCCAAACAAAAATCTGGAGCCATTTATCTGTTAAAGGTAGTTTATCTATACAACAGCAATTTACAATCTATCAGAAAAAAAAATTAACAAGCGTACTTCCAAAACTTATAAATTACGAAGATCGGTCCCGTGGTTCATGGCAAAACAGATACACTGAAACTAACATACAATTCAATAATATATAACATTACTGATCACCGCAAATATAAAATAAAGGGATTATTATGCACGCACGCACACATGCGCGCGAGCTCGCACACACACACACACACACACACACACACACACACACACACACACACACACACACACACACACACACACACACACACACACACACACCACACACACACACTAATCTGCAAATGCTTGTTGCAGAATAATATTATATCTATGGTTGCCTGAATATGGAACACCATATGATTCTTAATCACTCATGCATTTATATTCTTAATGAGTTGTGATGATGATAACGTGGAATGTAAACTGATTTTTTTACTTAACTGACCTATCGATCTTTTGTACAGGCCAATACCGGACAATTTTGTGTGAGTGTGTGTGTGTGTGTGCGTGCGTGTGTGTGTGTGGTGTGTGTGTGTGTGTGTGTGTGTGTGTTGTGTGTGTGTGTGTGTGTGTGTGTGTGTGTGTGTGTGTGTGTGTGTGTGGTGGGGGGGGGTTTACACTTTTTACAAGCAATCTCTGTCTCATAAGCCTTATGACAGATATAAATGAGTCCACCGTTCACACACAGCTAAGCGAAAGAAAGAAGGAAGGATATGAAGAATTTAGAAAATAATGAACGAAGGTAAGAAACAAACCAAACCAAATACAAACAAACAAACAAACAAAGCAAGCAAACAGACAAAGAAACAAACAAAATTAAGGGTACAAGAACAAAGCGCTTGCAGACTGGACAAGTAGTAGTCTACATTAGATGGATGGGGGGTGTGGGGGAATCACTGTGGGAAATACGATCAAAAAAAAAAAGTAGTAATTTGTTAAGTAAGCCTTGAAGGTAGACTTAGTTTGTCGAATGCTAACTTCACGATCACAAAGAGCCTCCTCACTCCTACTAACTACCCCCCCCCCCCAACCGTTCTTCCTCCCTCTCTTCCTCCTCCTAAAGCTATTATCCGGATCAGCCAATTTTGCGATCGATAGCGAACGCGCTAGTCGTACTGACCAGTTCATGGTGTTTTCACTTCGCCTTAGTCAGCTTTTTTTGTTATTTTGTTTAACGCCCAGTCCACTGCGTAGAGCCATATCAGGGCTATAAACGCTTCAAAACGTACAAAACTTCAACAACAACAACAACGACAACAACAACAAAAAAGAAGAGAACAGAAAATTTAGTATACATAATGATATCAATGCATTCGCGCACATAATCTAAGGACATGCCTATGGCGTTGACCACTCCGTCTAATTTATCGCACAGGGGATTTATGAAACATACCTGAATACAGATTTAAGCATACTTAAGGACACCAAAACATATATAAAATCAGGCCTGAATTACCTAAAATTGCTTCCGCATATCTCACCTCCCTACAGCCACAAATGCACTTAATACATGTACGCAATTATCAATCCTAAGAAAAAGTACGTAAGACTTTATCGAACACATACAGGTGAATGGACCAGCAAGGCAGAAGATCATAGGAAGAAATAACAGAAAGCAAAGGCAGAAGAAAGAAACAAAGAGAGTGACAGAAAAGAGAAAATTTTCTAGCACAGAATTTCCGGAAGGCGGGGATACCATTTATACTGAAAGAACCCTCGGCATCCCCGCGTGGGGACTTCGTCGGCTACTGCTACCACAAGCACGAGTGGGCGTTGACGTGTAAAGTGGCGGGTTTGTTGTAGTAGTTGCTGTTTTTTGTTTTTTTGTTTTAAATCCGTTTTTCTTTCAACTGGCCATGTAGGACGTTACCCTCGGTATTAAGGAGTGTCTACAGATTTATTTGGAAAGGCCAATCCAGCTGAGCCATGGAAATGAGGTGGGGTTTTTTTTTTATCGCGAGATATTATTAAACATCAAATACATTGATCATATTATAACAGGAAGGGTGTTTGGGTATCGCGGGAAGAATTGTTGGGTTGTGTCATCTATCACAGGTAGATGAATTGGGGATGTTTATAGAGGAGTTGTTTCTCTACTTAGAAGTCACACACAGACAACAAGGAAGGAGAGTGACGAGAAGAAATGCACTAATCACACTAGACATGATTCTCATATGCAGTCCACACATAGATTAATAACTACGACGTATTTATTTAAGCAGTCAACTTCAGCATAAACGTGATTCACCATTCCTACTGTCCTGGGTCCTATATTCCTAAAATCCTAAGATGCTCTACGAATCATCAGAACTTGCATATCACTAGAATGCTGAACACTTTCTTATGTCCTACTCTATTCCCTCTCTCTTTGCTTCATGGAAAATAAAACATATTACCTACTTCTATCCCTACCCTGACAAAAGTATAAAATGAGACGCAGGATTACATACCTTTAAGATTGGTTGGAAAGTCTCTCGCTGGGTGGCAAATCGAATGGGTCTATTCTATAGTTGGTTGGTTGGTTGGTTTGGTTCAGTTTTTACGTCTACACCCACCTCAGGTGATATGGCCGACGGGGATAACCATCCCAGGGAAGTGGGGGAAGGGGGACTTATCTAATCCTATACTGACACCACCAGAACAACAATGATGTTAAGATGGGACAGTGAGAAGGCCAGTTTTAATATAGCGCACCCCGGGATTCGAACCCACAACCATAAGCATGTGAATCCGACGCTCAAACCAACTGAGCTATTGGGGCCCGCTATTCTATAGTGATTGACTTTCTGGCTTTTATACAGTGCGTTTCTGTTGTTTCTGTCACAAAACCTTCCCATCTGTCTTTCATTGGACATCGAAATTTGAATAACTAACATGTCTTTCATTGGACATCGAAATTTGAATAACCAAGCAATCTTTGGCACCTGGCGGCCCTGGACTTTTCGCTTGGACGTTGGTATTTGCTGAAACCTTTTGTGTACTAGATAACCTACCCTCTATAGTTGGATAAGACCAATGTGAGCGTTAGATCCTGCTCGGTGGAACACGCCGAGTAACCAATTAATTCATGGATGGCGTGATCATTACACAAACCTTACTTACCCGACTAACAATACGGTCTGAGGGCCGTCTAACAATACGGTCTGAGGGCCGTCTAACAATACGGTCTGAGGGCCGTCTAACAATACGGTCTGAGGGGGACCCTGTGATAATAGGACCCTGTGATAATATGTCCCCTACCCCGCAAAAAATGTCCTCATTTTTTTTGGTAAGAGTATAGGGGGAATGGGAACGTAATGAAATAAGGTACAATGCAACACATATTCTCGTACATGATTGACAGGCGATAGGAAGGTTTGGGAATAAGGGAATTTAGCAAAGAAGATTTATGGGAAATGGGATGAATCAGCACTGTAGCAGCCGGGCTGGGCAGGTCAGTTTCCAGGAAGATGTCATTCACCAGTTGTGGTAGGCAAAGTTCGGTTTACACAGTCAAGACTCTCACACGTGTACATATGTCGTATTTGCACCTCGAGAAACACCATGCACACATAGTTCATGTCCATATGACGTATTTATTTAAGCAGTCAACTTCAGCATAAACGTGATTCACCATTCCTACTGTCCTGGGTCCTATATTCCTAAAATCCTAAGATGCACTACGAATCATCAGAACTTGCATATCACTAGAATGTTGAACACTTTCTTATGTCCTACTCTATTCCCTCTCTCTTTGCTTCATGGAAAATAAAACATATTACCTACTTCTATCCCTACCCTAACAAAAGTATAAAATGAGACGCAGGATTACATACCTTTAAGATAGGTTGGAAAGTCTCTCGCTGGGTGGCAATCGAATGGGTCTATTCTATAGTGATTGATTGATTTGATTCAGTTTTACGTCAGCACCCACCTCAGGTGATATGGCCGACGGGATAACCATCGCAGGAAAATGGGGGCAATGGGGGACTTATCTAATCCTATACTGACACCACCAGAACAACAATGATGTTAAGATGGGACAGTGAGAAGGCCAGATTTAATGTAGCGCACCCCGGGATTCGAACCCACAACCATTAGCATGTGAATCCGATGCTCAAACCAACTGAGCTACAGAGGCCCGCCTATTCTATAGTGATTGACTTTCTGGCTTTTATACAGTGCGTTTCTGTTGTTTCTGTCACAAAACCTTCCCATCTGTCCTTCATTGGACATCGAAATTTGAATAACTAACATGTCTTTCATTGGAATCGAAATTTGAATAACCAAGCAATCTTTGGCACCTGATAACCTACCCTCTATAGTTGGATAAGACCAATGTGAGCGTTAGATCCTGCTCGGTGGAAAACGCCGAGTAACCAATTAATTCATGGATGGCGTGATCATTACACAAACCTTACTTACCCGACTAACAATACGGTCTGAGGGCCGTCTAACAATACGGTCTGAGGGGGACCCTGTGATAATAGGACCCTGTGATAATATCACCAATGAACCAAGTGCACCAAACCATCAAGCAGCACACTGGACCACATGAAGATCTGCTGTCTTCAGTTAAGAAAAGAAACCAACATTGGTATGGCTATGTAACAAATTCCAATGGCCTTGCTAAATCAGTCCTCCGAGAAAATTGCTGAACGAGGGAAACAAACAAACACACACAAACAAACAAACAGACAAACAAACAAACAAACAAACAAACAAACAGACAAACAAACAAAAAGACAAATAAGCAAACAAAGAAAGAAAGAAACAAACAAAAAGTGAATTACAAAAGTTTATTACAAGAACTCTCTATCGGTGTGTATGTTTGTGCGTGCGTGCTTGCGTGTGTGTACGTGTGTGTGTGTGTGTGTGTGTGTGTGTGTGTGTGTGTGTGTGTGTGTGTGTGTGTGTGTGTGTGTGTGTGTGTGTGTGTGTGTGTGTAAGAGTGCGTGAGTGCGCGCGCGTATGTGTTTGGTACGCCTGACAAAGGCAAAATGTGGACCGAGCTTTCCACAAGGCAGACAAAAGGACCAACAATACGTTCATCATGCATGTCGTGCAGAAACTCTGGTGACCGACTGTGGTATTCCACAGACTGATCTGGGCTCACTGATTACTAATCAATACCGATCAATATCGGTCTGATGAACGCCACACTGCCGTGAAATTCGGTTCCCATTCATTTTTATGCAGTCACCCCGCGTTCCAGCCTCATAAAGCGTTGAGTTCAAACCCAGGGAATTGATGGTACAGCGATGGCAAACATGCTTGCATTTCTGTGAAAACGCTCTTAGTCTAGCCTGATAACGAATTCACATGAAAGAATTCAATGAAGACAGATAACAATGGTTTTCTTATACTTTGCATTATCATTACTATTTCATCGTCGTCGTCGTCGTCGTCGTCATCATCATCATCATCATCATCATCATCATCATCATCATCATCATCATCATCATCATTAATACCCTCCTCATCCTCATTACATTCTTTATCATTGCGGCTATCATCACTATTACTACAAGTCATTATATTATTATTGTTGTTCTTATTGTTACCACTATAATTACGATTATTCAGTATTACTACTGCTGCTTCTACTACTACTACTACTATTACTACTACTAATGCTACTACTACTACTACTACTACTAGCACCACCACTACTGCTGCTATCATGATATGATGATGATGAAATAAGCGCTTTCTACAAGGCACTGCATATGTGAAATCACCACACATCTGCCCACACGTTATTTTTCAGTGTCATCTGTGACGACTTAACCCTTTGACTCCTGTACCCTGTCCACCGCATCCTGCGTTGTCAACCATGCTACCAAAGCAAAAACTTAACCTTTTATTATTATTATTATTATTATGAACATTTAGTACGCCTAATCAAATTAATGCCCTAGGCGTTTACAATGGCAAAACATATAACCAGAATCACAAGCACACACACACACGCCCACAGAAGCACCCACACACACACAAACACACACACACACACACAAACACACACACAGCATGACATGCAAATACAATGACACATTGACACTAAGACACTATAATGTCACCATTACATTACATGGGGGGAAGGGGGCAGAGATTACCAGTTTTGGGAAACAGGGAGTTTTGAGGGAGCGTTTGAATGTGGACAGAGAGGGTGAGTATCTAAGAGAGCGAGGTAACTGATTCCAGATGGTTGGAGCTTGATAGGAAAAAGAACGCTGCCCAAACCTTTTAGTGCGGACTATGGGGATACTATAGAGACGGGTATCAGATGAGGACCGCAAAGCTCGAGATGGCGTGTAGAGATGTAACAGATGGGTGAGATACTCAGGACAGGAAGACTCAATAGATTTGAAGCAGAGGCAGGCAATCTTGTAGGATATTCTTTGCTGAACAGGGAGCCAGTGGAGAGAACAGAGCAATGGCGTAACATGGTTAAATTTTGAAGAGCGGAAGATGAGACGGGCAGCATGATTTTGAACTTTCTGAAGTTTGTTAATGAGATGAGAGGGGGAACCAGAAAAAAGAGCATTACAGTAATCGAGACGGGATAGAACAAATGCACAGACAAGAGCCTTTGTCGTGTCTTCTGAGAGGAGGTGGCGGATAGAAGCAATTCGGCGGAGTTCAAGAAAACAAGTCCGACAGACGTTGCTCACATGCTGGTGGAAGGACAGGGTTTGATCAAGAGTTACACCAAGGTTACGGGCAAAATGGGAGAGAGGGATAGATGAGTCAACAAGTGTGACAGAGGTTGGAAGAGAGGGGTGATTTTGGAGTTTGGGTGGGGTGATCAAGATCAATTCGGATTTCTCTTCATTTAATTTCAGTTTGTTTTCAGTCATCCAATCCTTCAGGTCAGCTACACAAGATTGGGTTTTCTGGATCACAGCTTATTGGATGAGGGAGTCAAAGGGTTAAGCTTCTGAAGTTGCTGGATAGGGTGCGGGAGTCAAAGGGTTAAGTTTCACGGTCACGTTTATTATCGTAACAAGACCTGCGTCATCTGATGACTGAATTATGGAACCCTTTGGTCCGGTGGCCCTTCAGCAGGGTGAAAATTCATACACAAGGGAATGTCGAGCAGACTGGCTCACACTGTTGAGATGTAGATTCAAGATATGATGTCTCGAGTTCAATCCTCCCGCTGCGACATAAAAAAAAACTTACCCGTGTGTTGGTCCTCTTAACTCTTTGACTCCCACACCCCGTCCACCAGCATCCTGCCCTAGGCCCTGTCAACCATGCTAGCAAAGCAAAACTTAACCCTTTGACTCCCTCACCCTATCCACCAGCTTCCTGCAGGAAGCTGGTGGATAGGGTGAGGGAGTCAAAGGGTTAAGTTTGCAGGAAGCTGGTGGATAGGGTGAGGGAGTCAAAGGGTTAAGTTTTTGCACTTGGTGGATAGGGTGCGGGAGTCAAAGGGTTAATATTTTCATCATTCTTGTGGTGTCAGTTAAATGATCCATAGAGTCTAGATTGCGGTTTCCCTCAACCCCTACGCCCCTTTCCATTTTAAGACCTTACCAGCGTAAAGGATTTCAGCAGCGTCGTAAATTAACCCTTTCACTCCGTTAACCTATCCGCCAGCTGCACAAACATAACCCTTTCACTCCCTTACCCTATCTGCCAGCTGCAAAAAAATTAACCTTTTCAGTCCTTTACCCTATCCACAGTCTTGATGGAGGCAGAACACAAGAAGATCATTCATAAGGAAGATCAGGAAAAGACAGGCAACAATCATAGGCCATTTTATGAGGAAAGGGGAATTGGAGCACATGGTCACAACGGGAAAGCTGGAGGGAAAGAGAGCACCAGGTAGATCCAGGGAGAAGATATTGGACGGACTTGCAGAATGGCTGAAGACAAAGAGGGTGGAAGAGGTGCTTGAAGCAACAAGAGATAGAAACAGATGGAAAACCATGATCGCCAACGCCATGTGGCAAGGCACCTGATGATGATGATGACTCTCCCACCAGCTTCTTGGCGGGAAGGTGGTGGATAGGGTGAGAGAGTGAAAGGGTTAAGAGCTGGTGGATGAAGTGAGGGAGTGAAAAGGTTAAGTTTTTGCTTTGCTGTCATGACTGACAATGCAAGATGCTGGCGATAGGGTGAGGGAATCAAGGGTTAAGGAATTTGACAGATTATTACTGGCAGATTTGGAGGGGGGGGGGGGGGGAATAACTCGAACATGATGAATCTGTCTTGAAACTGACCAACTCTGAACAATAAAGTCCGAATGTCGAACAATTGAATACTGATTTTTAACACCACCCACACACCCCACAACCCTATTCACCTTTTCACACAAGCCCATTATATGAGCAAACACATATCCATTCAAGGGAAAGGATGAGGTATTCGATACTTGTCTGCCTCCTATGTTGATCTGTGTGCGTGTGCGCACGTGCGTGTGTGTGTGTGTATGCATACGTGCGTGTGCGTGCGTGCGAGCATGTGTTGTTATACTGAAACAGGGGCGGACAAACAATTCGAAGACGCTGAACGATAAAAACCTATGCATTTACGATAGATCTACCATTAATTAATCCATTTATGTTAGAGCCAATACTAGTTCATCTACATGTATTTACTGAATCATACAAAAGATACTCAATTCCATGGAGTCACTACGTTCCTTATATTTTTTGTACCCATGGCAGCCTACAGTATAGATCTGTTAGCACCAATGTCAACACATAAACTTAATGGGATCCAGAAAAAAAAGAAAAACAAAAAAAGAATAAGAACGCGTATTTAATACAAGATAGGCGTTGATTTTCGGCCAACTGGTCTGTGTCAAGCGTAAGATCACAAACAAACAAACACCAGATACAAACATTAGGAGAAAAAGACTGAAACTTCCCTTCCAGCGTGAGAAAAGGAATGTACTAAATACGCATTCTTATTCGTTTTTCGTGTTTTTTCCCCCTCTGGTTTCTGATTCCTGTTTGCTTGAACGCGGGCGGGCAGTCACACTTGTTTTAGATCACATAAACTTAATGTTATACATTGAGCACATGACCCTGACATTCTGTGGCCGAGCTGTCACGACCGACAGACTTCGGTTTCTTTTCATGTCTCAAAATGATAGCTCTCCTTATACGCCTACTAGCCTACTCAAGTCTTCTCAATTAGCTAAACATACTGGCCTATCTCAGAACTTGCCATACACTGTGTCTGGATCTAGATCTGGATATGGATCAAGATTTCAACCACAATGGATCTAGGGCCTCAGTAGCTCAGTTGGTTGAGCGTCGGATTCACATGCTAATGGATGTGGATTCGAATCCCCGGGTGAGCTACATTAGAACTGGCCCATCTTAACATCATTGTTGTTCTGGTGGTGTCAGATTAGATAAGTCCACCTTTCCCCTCTTCCCTAGGATGGTTATCCCCGTCGGCCATATCACCTGAGGTGGGTGCCGACGTAAAAACTAAACCAAATCAATCAATCGGAACCAATGGATCTCGCGGTTACTCCATGAGAGGGGTGGGGAGGGGGAGAGATAATCCTATGGGATTAGGCTAGACTTGCCAGATTCAGGCTATCAAAGTAGGCATATCATGTTTTGGCGCAAATACTAATCAGTGAGAAATGGTTTCAGTACTCTAGTCTAAAATGATCTAGACCTTGGCTAAGAAGACAATAGCTTGTTCGTGGATCTTGCATCTGTGCGGTGAGGCCATCTCTGACCTTTTGTTGTGTGTGTATTAGATCTATTATCTAACAGCAATAATTGATCTATTACCTGTGGTTTGGGACTTCAGTGACGACTCAACGGTTTAGGCTTAGGTCTATTTCAGATCGTCAGCTAAAGCTGTGTCCGCAAGATAAAACACTGATGAATCTGTTGTCCTGGTATGTCTCACATTTCAGATTATGATGATTTACATTTAAATATAAAATAACAGATAATAACGCGAGTAAATCTAGCCTACAACTCAAAACAGTGTACTGCGATTCAAAATAAATAAATCCAACCATTCCTGTCAGACTATTAAAATCAGAAATCACGTGCCTGCACTGTAACAAAGCATGCTGCATAAAACTGAGCAATGCAGAAACTCAAACCTTTCGCCTTTTGAACCAGCTGGAAATCGAAATGCCCATCCTTTCGGAAGTTGGCAACATCGGGTGAACGCTGTAACAAGGGACACAATCCGTACAATACCTATAAGTGTATTAATAGCAGTGCCTTCCCTTGAATCGTCGAAACGTCCTTTTCAAACTGACAGATTTTTGGAAGGGGTTTGGGGTCGAAGGTATATTATACAAAATATGGAAGCGCGAGCGTGATTTCCTTTTTCTTATTTTCTTTTAATTTTTTTTACATAGTTCGGTAGGGCTCTAAGCAACAGGAACTCTTTGCGTAGTAATTCTACCGATAATTTTGTAAATTCTTGTGTCTGGATTTTCCTTACTTGATTGTGGCGTTTCCTTTATTGGGCAAAGGATGATAAAGCAAAACAAACAAACAAACAAACAAAACATACAAACAAACAAACCGACAAACAAACAAAAACTTTTTTGTGCGTGCCTGCGGGCATGTTTGTATGTGCGGTTCTTGTTTGTTTGTTTTTGGATCACGGGTTAGAGAATGGGCCGAGAGAATTAAGGTGATGGGGACGATAACGTGTGACAGAAAGCGAGAAGCGATTGTATGTTGGGTTACCCATATACATATACATTTACATAAGTGAATCTATGTGGCGTTAGTACAGTGCAGTCATACCTGTGTTCGTTCTATTTTATTTTATTTTTAAGAATATAGCGGATGAAGAGATGCATTTCACAACAACAAAATCTAAGTTGTTTCGACGACAGATTGGCACTAGGAGTGGCAGAATGGTTCAGGCGTTCGCCTCTCACCAACTAAAACTCGAGGTTCCAGGGTTCGTTCCCCGTTGAGGCCTCGAATTTTCTTCTCTGTTTGAGCGGAAAATCGAACATAACTTCTAGTCTATCGGAAAGGGGCGAAAAACGAGTCGGACCCGTGTGCCTTCTGGTCTGCTCACGATTAAGATTCCACGGCAGTTGAAAATCGTGAAGAGTAGGGCATTCGCCCGGCTGCCCTGGTATAAAATATTGCAGAGATAGGTTGATTTCCCAGGTCCCTCCTTCTTGCCTTTTAGAAGCCTTGGTTAAAAAAAAAGAAAAGAAAAAAGAAAAAGAAAGAAAGAATAGGGTGCCACTGCACTGCGGCAAAAGGCTGTCAAAGAGGAGCGCTGCCCGAGTTTCACATGGTAAAAAGACATGAGTATGAATATGGACACAGAGAACACATGCTTGGAAATAGAAAACACACATGCTTGGACATAGAAAACATATGTCCAACACATGCTTGGACATAGAAAACACATGCTTGGACATAGAGAACACATGCTTGGACATAGAGAACACATACTTGGACATAGAAAACAAATGCTTGGACATAGAGAACACATACTTGGACATAGAAAACACATATTGGACATAGAGAACACATGCTTGGACATAGAAAACACATACTTGGACATAGAGAACACATACTTGGACATAGAAAACACATGTTTGGACATAGAAAACAATAATACTTGGACATAGAAAACACATGTTGGACATAGAAAACACATACTTGGACATAGAGAACACATACTTGGACATAGAAAACACATACTTAGACATAGAGAACACATACTTGGACATAGAAAACATACTTAGACATAAAGAACACATGCTTGGACATAGAGAACACATACTTAGACATAGAAACACATACTTGGACATAGAAAACACATACTTGGACATAGAAAACACATACTTGGACATAGAAAACACATGCTTGGACATAGAGAACACATACTTGGACATAGAAAACACATACTTGGACATAGAGAACACATGTTTGGACATAGAAAACACATACTTGGACATAGAGAACACATACTTGGACATAGAAAACACATACTTGGACATAGAGAACACATACTTGGACATAGAGAACACATACTTGGACATAGAGAACACATACTTGGACATAGAGAACACATACTTGGACATAGAGAACACATACTTGGACATAGAGAACACATGCTTGGACATAGAAAACACATACTTGGACAAGAAAACATGCTTGGACATAGAAACACATGCTTGGACATAGAGAACACATACTTGGACATAGAAAACACATGCTTGGACATAGAGAACACATACTTGGACATAGAAACACATACTTGGACATAGAAAACACATGCTTGGACATAGAAAACACATACTTGGACATAGAAAACACATACTTGGACATAGAAACACATGCTTGGACATAGAGAACAATACTTGGACATAGAAGAACACATACTTGGACATAGAGAACACATGCTTGGACATAGAAACACATACTTGGACATAGAGAACACATACTTGGACATAGAGAACACATACTTGGCTAGAAATCTGGACATAGAGAACACATACTTAGGACATAGAGAACACATACTTGGACATAGAGAACACATACTTGGACATAGAGAACACATACTTAGGACATAGAGAACACATACTTGGACATAGAGAACACATCTTGGACATAGAGAACACATACTTGGACATAGAGAACACATGCTTGGACATAGAAAACACATATTGGACAAGAAACACATGCTTGGACATAGAAAACACATGCTTGGACATAGAGAACACATACTTGGACATAGAGAACACATACTTGGACATAGAGAACACATACTTGGACATAGAGAACACATACTTGGACATAGAGAACACATACTTGGACATAGAAACACATACTTAGGACATAGAGAACACATACTTGGACATAGAGAACACATACTTAGGACATAGAAAACACATACTTGGACATAGAGAACACATGTTTGGACATAGAAAACACATACTTGGACATAGAAAACATGCTTGGACATAGAAAACACATCATGGACATAGAGAACACATCTAAGAGAACACATGCTTGGACATAGAGAACACATGCTTGGACATAGAGAACACATACTTGGACATAGAAAACAATGCTTGGACATAGAGAACACATCTTGGACCATAGAGAACACATACTTAGACATAGAAAACACATACTTGGACATAGAAAACACATACTTGGACATAGAGAACACATACTTGGACATAGACAACACATACTTGGACACAGAAAACACATGCTTGGACAGAGAGAACACATACTTGGACATAGAAAACACCTACTTGGACATAGAAAACACATACTTGGACATAGAAAACACATACTTGGACATAGAAAACACATACTTGGACATAGAAAACACATACTTGGACATAGAGAACACATGCTAAGTAGGACCCCCAAGATCTTGCCAGCCGTTTAGTGCTTGTGCTATGATCGTTTTAGATCGTGTCCATCACATGGCATCTGTGGCCTCAGTGCATACAGAATTTATGCGCGGAGACTCGATCTTGACAAACTGAAACTCAGTTGACCCTTTGACTCCCGCATCCTATCCACCAACTGCAAAAACTTGACCTTTGATTCCCTCACCCTTTCCACCAGCTTCCTGCAGGAAGCTGGTGGAAAGGGTGAGGGAATCAAAGGGTCAAGTTTTTGCTTTGCTAGCTTGGTTGGCAATACAGGATGCTGATGGACAGGGTGCGGGAGTCAAAGGGTT
>CM060311.1:16362326-16374826 GCA_030674185.1 Monoplex corrugatus
CGTAAGTGTGTGTATGTGTGCGTAAGTGTGTGTATGTGTGCGTAAGTGTGTGGTGTGTGGTGCGTAAGTGTGTGTGTGTGTGCGTAAGTGTGTGCGGTGTGTGCGTAAGTGTGTGTATGTGTGCGTAAGTGTGTGTATGTGTGCGTAAGTGTGTGTATGTGTGCGTAAGTGTGTGCATGTGTGCGTAAGTGTGTGCATGTGTGCGTAAGTGTGTGTGTGTGTGCGTAAGTGTGTGTATGTGTGCGTAAGTGTGTGTATGTGTGCGTAAGTGTGTGTATGTGTGCGTAAGTGTGTGCATGTGTGCGTAAGTGTGTGTGTGTGTGCGTAAGTGTGTGTATGTGTGGGTAAGTGTGTGTATGTGTGCGTAAGTGTGTGTATGTGTGCGTAAGTGTGTGTGTGTGCGTGTGTATGTGTGCGTAAGTGTGTGCATGTGTGCGTAAGTGTGTGTGTGTGCGTAAGTGTGTGTATGTGTGCGTAAGTGTGTGTATGTGTGCGTAAGTGTGTGTATGTGTGCGTAAGTGTGTGTATGTGTGCGTAAGTGTGTGTATGTGTGCGTAAGTGTGTGTATGTGTGCGTAAGTGTGTGTATGTGTGCGTAAGTGTGTGTATGTGTGCGTAAGTGTGTGTGTGTGTGCGTGTGTGTGTTGCGTAAGTGTGTGTGTGCGTAAGTGTGTGTATGTGTGCGTAAGTGTGTGTATGTGTGCGTAAGTGTGTGTATGTGTGCGTAAGTGTGTGTATGTGTGCGTAAGTGTGTGCATGTGTGCGTAAGTGTGTGTATGTGTGCGTAAGTGTGTGTATGTGTGCGTAAGTGTGTGTATGTGTGCGTAAGTGTGTGTATGTGTGCGTAAGTGTGTGTATGTGTGCGTAAGTGTGTGTATGTGTGCGTAAGTGTGTGTATGTGTGCGTAAGTGTGTGTATGTGTGGGTAAGTGTGTGTATGTGTGCGTAAGTGTGTGTATGTGTGCGTAAGTGTGTGTATGTGTGCGTAAGTGTGTGTATGTGTGCGTAAGTGTGTGTATGTGTGCGTAAGTGTGTGTATGTGTGCGTAAGTGTGTGTATGTGTGCGTAAGTGTGTGTGTGTGTGTTGCGTAAGTGCGTGTGTGTATGTGTTTCTAAGTCATTGTTATCGTACAGTGTGTAGTGTGTGTAGTGTGTGTGTGTAGTGTGGTAGTGTGTGTGTGTGTGTGTGTGTGTGTGTGTGGTGTGGTGTGTGTGTGTGTGTGTGTGTATGTGTGAGTGTGCGTGCACGCGTGTATGCATGTGTATGTGTTTCTAAGTCATTGTTATCGTACAGTGTGTGTGTGTGTGTGTGTGTGTGTGTGTGTGTGTGTGTGTGTGTGTGTGTGTGTGTGTGTGTGTGAGTGATTCGACTTGAATGGACATGCCATAGATTGGCAACTCAGCGTATTTCTGGTCTATGCCAACCTCAAGTTTGAATCCTGCTTGTTATGTCAGTTAACTCCTGAAAACCTCGAAGTAACTGTGAGACAAGCAAAATATTGTTGCTTGGTAAATGATGTTGTATTTATATGGTGCTAGCTTGCTCCTGCTCGTACGTTATCGTTCAGGCCGAGAGCTTATTTTTAGATCTCTTTCGTTTTCCATCTTTATACTTTGTGTTCCTTTCCCCCATGGGGATACCGGGGGGTTCTTTCAGTGTAAATAGTATCCCCACCTTTTGGAAATTCTGTGCTGGAAATTTCCTGTTTTTTGTCACTCTCTTTGTTTCTGCCTTGTTCCTTTGTTTTCTGTCATTTCTTCCTATCATTTTCTGCCTAGCTGGTCCATTCACCTGTATGTGTTCGATGAAGCCTTACGTAATTATTTTCTCTTAGTATTGATAATTGGGTACATTATTAAGCTCCTTTTTGGCTCTAAGCAATGGTCAATGCCAGGGGCTTTAGACTTGCAAGATTAACAGTGAGCATGGTTTTTAACTGTTGTCTTTTATCTTAACTGGTTGTCGTTTTTGACGTGGTGTTAGCCCTGATATGGTTCTAGTAGTCGGCTGGGCTAAGTATAAGCAACATGAACTTGAACCTGGTTGTTGTTTTTGACGTGGTGTTAGTTCTGATATGGCTGTAGTAGTCGGCTGGGCTATAATAAGTAATATGAACTTGAACGCAAGGGGAATACCCCCCCCCCCCCCCCCCCCCCCCCCACCCCGCTCTCCCGGTTTCAGTTTAATTTGTAGCTTGATAGTTTATCACACTTGTTTCGTAACAAGAGAAGTTCCACCTCAGCGTGTCATATCTCGAGTTCAATCCCAACCCGCAACATTAAAAATTGACCTGTTCGCTGTCTGTCTTCATATTTCCAACATTCTGGTGGTGTCATCTCAGCGTTTCATATGTCTCTTCTCCCCTCCCCTCCCCTCCCCTCCCCCCCCCTCCCGTTTCCATTTCAAGAACTTGCCTGCGCCTAGAGCTTTGTGCAGTATACCAGAAATTGCAAGCAGATTTGGGCGAAGCGCATGTGGAATTGTCCGAGTGCGATGAATCCCTCTTGAACAAACTCCAAACTGAAGTTACTTGAATGATGCAATACCGTTACTCAGCTCCATACGCTTGACCGCCCTGTGGCATAGCAAGGCAATCATACCATAGACAGTGAGAGAGCTATTTGCTTGCCTTCCTATCTACGTCTATGGTCATATCACAAAATGCCACAGAACTTGAAGTCTACCAGTTGCTGTGGTGTAGTGGTTAACGCAACGGACTACCGACGGGAAGGTTATGGGTTCGAATCCCCTTCAGGACCTTCAAAAATCATTGTGGGAATTTTTGTCTTTAACCGTTTCCTACCCAGAGTTGGGCGTGCTATGGGCTCATTGGGAAGACTGGGACCACAGAGTCGAGTCTCATCCACTTCGCGGATGCGTCATTGAGGGTGTTACTAATAATAATAATAATAATTACAATATTTATATAGCGCAAAATCTTGATAAAATCAAATCTAAGCGCTGAAGCAGACACACACGCAGGCACGCACGCTCGCACACACACGCACGCACACATACAGACACACACACACACACACACACACACACACACAACCCACACACAGGCATGGCTATAAATGGGGAGAAAGAATAAAAGCAATAAAAGCAAGAATAAAAGCAATGGAAAATTATAGAGAGCATAGCATACAATTATATATTATAACCATGTGATTCCCTCCGAGCGGAGACAGGCTGCAGAGGGGAGGGTTGAGTGAGGTTAGGATTTTATGCAGGAGAGAAAAGGTGAGTTTTGAGAGCGGACTTGAAGGAGACAAAGTAGGTTGCTGACGGACTGAGAGAGGAAGTTTGTTCCAGGAGAGTGGACCAGAAACAGAGAAGGCTCGTGGACCATAGGTATTGAGCTTAGTGCGTGGAAAGCGAAGAGTCAGAGGATCAGAGGCAGAGCGGAGGGTACGTGAGGGAACATAGATCTCAAGTAGGCTTGACAGGTAATCGGGGGCTGCGTTATTGAGGCTTTTGTAGCACATGGTGTCTAGTTTGTACTGTATGCGCTTTGATACAGGGAGCCAGTGAAGTTGTGCCAGGAGAGGAGATATGTGGTCAGCTTTTTTCTTTTTGAGTACAAGGCGTGCAGCATTGTTTTGAATGCGCTGTAGGATGTGAATGGTGGAGGCAGGAAGACCAGACAGGAGTGAATTGCAATAGTCAATGCGAGACATTATGAAGGAGAGAACGAGTTTTGCAGTTGTTTCGACAGAGAGATACTTCCTGATCAGCTTTATACGATGGAGATGATAGTAGCAGGATCTGGCAGTTTGAGAAACAAAGTTGTTCATGGAGAGGGTAGAGTCAATGCAGACACCAAGGTTTTTAGCTGAATCAGAAATTGGGACTGATGTGTTACATAATGGGAGAGAAAGAGGAGGCAGCTGAGAAAGTTTCTGACGGGTGCCAATGAGGATAGCTTCTGTTTTGTCGTCATTAAGCTGAAGTCTATTGTGTGTCATCCAGTTCTTAATGTCAGAGTAACACTCAGTGGTGCGAGTCAACAGGCGCTGTATATTATCAGGTGAGTCACTGTCTTGAAGTTGGGTGTCATCAGCATAGAAGTGGTGTTTTATAGAATGGGAGTTGGTGATGGTGGACAGGGGGGAGGTGTAAAGAGTGAAAAGAACAGGGCCAAGGACAGATCCTTGTGGAACACCACAGGTCAGGTATGCAGGTTGAGAGTAAGTGCCATTGATGAGAACGGTTTGTTTTCTGTTTGATAGGTATGAAGTGAACCAAGACAGAGCAATGTCAGAGATGCCAAAAGTATGATGAAATCTAGAAAGGAGAATACCATGATCAATGGTATCAAAGGCTGCAGACAGATCAAGGAGTGTGAGGAGAGAGACTTTGCCAGTATCAGTTGCAAGGAGGAGATTGTTGAGAATGTGTAGTAGGGCAGTTTCAGTGCTATGGCACTGGCGGTAGGCTGACTGGAAAGGATTGAGGAGATTGTTGGCAGACAGGTGAGAGTTCAGCTGGTTGAGGACGACTTTTTCAAGGAGTTTTGACAAGAAAGAGAGATTAGAGATAGGCCGGTAATTTTTCAGTTCATTTGGATCTAAATTGTGTTTCTTGAGGAGAGGGTGAACAATAGCAGACTTGAAAGAATCTGGGACAGTTCCAGTTTGAAGAGAAGTGTTGATGATGTCAGTGATGAATGGGAGGAGAGTAGGGAGACAGTCTGTGTCTGTATCTCTTGGGCCTGGTTGACGCCAGGATATATTATGATAGTTAGCGTAGAGTTCAACCCTGTCATGCAGTCTCAATCCTAGATGGAACTCCATAGCATCATGATTATCATCCACATTGACATCATCATCATCGCATAATAAAAACTGTTTCAGCTTCTGAGGCCATTAAAGTGGCGTAGAAAATGGGACGAAAAAACACACACACACACACTTGAAGTCTGTCTCCCTTTCTGTGTCTATGGTCACATCACAGAGTGCGACGGAGGTATATGCCTGTCTCCATATTTATGTCTATGGTCATATCACAGTATCACAGAGTTAGTTGCCTGTCTCCCTATCCATGTCTATGGTCATATCACAGTATCACAGAGTTAGTTGCCTGTCTCCCTATCCATGTCTATGGTCATATCACAGTATCACAGAGTTAGTTGCCTGTCTCCCTATCCATGTCTATGGTCATATCACAGTGACAAAGAGCGACAGAGCTAATTGTGGTACTCCTCGTCTTTGGTATCGTCACAGAAACGACAGTTAAATGCATGTCTCTCCTTATCCATGTCTATGACCATGTCATAGAGTGCAACAGGGTTAGTTGCCTGTCTCCCTCCCTCTGTATGTCTATGACCATGTCACAGAGTACAACAGGACTAATTGCCTGTCTCCCTCTCTATGTCTATGACCAAATCACAGAGTGCAACAGGACAAGTTGCCTGTCTCACTCTGTATGTCTATGACCATGTCACAGAGTACAACAGGACAAGTTGCCTGTCTCCCTCTCTGTGTCTATGACCATGCCACAGGGTGCAATAGGACTCGTTGCATGTCTTCCTCTCTACATGTATGTCTATGACCATGTCACGGAATGCAACAGGACTAGGTGCCTGTCTCCCTCTCTATGTCTATGACCATGTCACAGAGTGCAACAGAACTAGTTGCATGTCTCACTCTCTATATCTATGGCCATGTCACAGAGTGCAACAGGACTAGTTGCATGTCTCACTCTCTATATCTATGGCCATGTCACAGAATGCAACAGGAGAAGTTGCATGTCTCACTCTCTATATCTATGGCCATGTCACAGAGTACAACAGGAGAAGTTGCATGTCTCCCTCTCTATGTCTATGACCATGTCATGGAATACAACAGGACAAGTTGCATGTCTCCCTCTTTATATCTATGACCATGTCACAGAGTGCAACAGGAGAAGTTGCATGTCTCCCTCTCTATGTCTATGACCATGTCATAGAGTGCAACAGTGTAGTTGCATGTCTCACTCTCTATATCTGTGGCCATGTCACAGAGTGCAACAGGAGAAGTTGCATGTCTCCCTCTGTATGTCTATGACCATGTCACAGAGTGCAACAGAACTAGTTGCATGTCTCACTCTCTATGTCTATGGCCATGTCACAGAGTGCAACAGGAGAAGTTGCATGTCTCACTCTCTATGTCTATGACCATGTCACAGAGTGCAACAGGTGAAGTTGCATGTCTCACTCTCTATATCTGTGGCCATGTCATAGAGTGCAACAGGAGAAGTTGCATGTCTCACTCTCTATATCTATGGCCATGTCAGAGTACAACAGGACTAGTTGCCTGTCTCCCTCTCTATGTCTATGACCATGTCACAGAGTACAACAGGACTCATTGCATGTCTTCCTCTCTACATGTATGTCTATGACCATGTCACGGAATGCAACAGGAGTAAGTGCCTGTCTCCCTCTCTATGTCTTTGACCATGTCACAGAGTGCAACAGGGCTAGTTGCATGTCTCCCTCTATATGTCTATGACCATGTCACAGAGTGCAACAGGGCTAGTTGCATGTCTCCCTCTATATGTCTATGACCATGTCACAGAGTGCAACAGGGTAAGTTGCATGTCTCACTCTCTATATCTATGGCCATGTCATAGAGTGCAACAGGTGTAGTTGCCTGTCTCCCTCTCTATGTCTATGACCATGTCATAGAGTGTGACAGGACTAGTTGCCTGTCTCCCTCTCTATGTCTATGACCATGTCACAGAGTGCAACAGGTGTAGTTGCATGTCTCACTCTCTATATCTATGACCATGTCACAGAGTGCAACAGGAGAAGTTGCATGTCTCCCTCTCTATGTCTATGACCATGTCATGGAATACAACAGGACTCATTGCATGTCTCCCTCTCTATATCTATGGCCATGTCACAGAGTGCAACAGGACTCGTTGCCTGTCTCCCTCTCTATGTCTATGACCATGTCATAGAGTGTGACAGGACTAGTTGCCTGTCTCCCTCTGTATGTCTATGACCATATCACAGAGTGCCACAGAGCTATTTTCCTGTCTCCCTTTCTATGTCTATGACCATATCACAGAATGCGACACATCTATATTCCTGTCTCCCTGTCCGTATCCACGGACGATCGTATCACAGAGTAAGCCTACGACAGAGCTAGTTGCCTGTCTCCCTTTCTATATGTCTATGTTGTGGCCTTCCATTTTGACATTCCAGTGTGTCCAGGACATACCACAGTTACCGTAAACACCCTGCCTCCCGACGAACGAGTGTCTCACTCCCGACTTCCGGAAAGAGTTACGGGCCCTCCTGAACTATGTTTAGCTCAGCGGTCAAAGTACATGTACATCCATATCGAGTAGAGAGAGGCTTAGACTGTATACGAGGTACTACGTGCACTGACCAACATAATTATGAGAGTAGTCTCTGCCGACTGGATGGTTGGCCGAATCCCTTCTTCTTCTTTCTTTATTTTCTTCGTCTTCTTCTCCTATTTTTCAGCCTTTTTCTTCTTTTCCTTCGTTTTCTACTACTACTACTACTTCTTCTTTTCTTCTTCTTCTTCTTCTCCTCATCATCATCATATTCATATTTATCATCATATTCATCATCATCGTCGTTGTCATAATGGTCGTCGTCGTCGTCGTCTCGTCGTCTTCGTCATCCTCCTCTTTTCTTGGCCTGCCTTCTTCGTCTCCTTCTTCCATGTCACTGTCCACACTCTGTTCATTTGGGGGCTCCAACACGCTTTCCAACCCATCGAGTTTTGCTGAAATCGCCATGATAGCAGGACTAGTTGGCTTCATCTTTATTCACAGACCTAAGTGTTTTTTTTGCTTTGGCTGACCATGATTTTGGAAAGCCGGAGGGAAAGAGAACAGCGGGTAGACCCAGGGAGAAAATACTGGACGCACTTGCAGGGTGGCTGAGGATAGAGAGGGTGGGAGATGTACTTGCAGCTACAAGGGATAGCTGCATATGAAGGGCCATGATCGCCAACGCCATGCGGCAGGGCACATGATGATGATGACGAGTGTTTTATGCACTGATTTGGTTTAACAAAAATGTATCATCATCATCATCATCATGTGCCCTGCCGCATGGCGCTGGCGATCATGGCCCTCCATACGAGTCTATCCCTTGTCGGTGCTAATGCATCTCCCACCCTCTCTGTCCTCAGCCACTCTGCAAGACTGTCCAATATTTTCTCCCTGGGTCTACCTGGTGCTCTCTTTCCCTCCCCAGCTTTCCTGTTGTGACCAGGTGCTCTTGCCTCATAAAATGTCCTATAAATGTTGCCTGTATTTTCCTAATATTTATTAATTTTCTTCTTGTGTCTGCCTCTTTCAAGAAAGTCTTATTTGTTTTCTTTGCTGTCCATAGAATTCTCAACATTCTTCTTAGAATCCACATTTCAGTTGTCTCGATCTTGTTCTGACTTTGCGTGTTGACAGTCCTTGCCTCACAGCCATACAACAGTATCGGTTCTATACAATACTCAAGAACTCTTTCTTGATAGGCATTTGTTGGCAACAATATTTTCATCTTCTTGAATGCTGTTTTAGTTTGGCGGATTCTGCTGGCTATTTCTGATGTGCATCTGCCGTCTGGTGAGATGATCGTTCCAAGACAATTAAACTTATCAACCTGTCTCAAGTTGTGCCATTTGCTGTTATTTTGCATGACGGGATTTCTCTCTTTTTTCTTTCTTTCTTTCTTTTTTTAATTTTTTTTTTACTGATTATTGTATATTATTTGAATATGAGAAGAAACATACTAAAACTACACAGGATGACAAACAACAACAACAACAACAACAACAACAACAACAACAACAAAACAAAACAAAAAAAGAAGTAAAGTAATTTTTGACTTCAGAAATTTACGGACGCTGTGGTAAAGTGGGTAAACGTCAGACTTCCCAGTGGAAGGTCCTGGGTTCGATCCTGGGTTCGATCCACCTAGACATCCGTGCCCGGTAGGTAAAAGAGAGATTATTTTTCGATCTCCCCGGTAGGCATGTGTGCAGACTTGCCATTGCTTAAACATGTGTATAAGCATACAGAATACCAAATATGCACGTTACAGATCCTGCACGTTATGCAAGTGGATACGGCTTGTCATGAAGCCATCAGATCAAAATCGGGAAAAAAATTATAACAAAAAATAAAAAAAGAAAGAAACAATGCCACCACCGCCAAAACAGACAGACACAGACACAGACAGACAGACAGACACAGACACACAGATAGACACAGACAGACAGAGAGATAGACACTAGACAGACACAGAGACAGACACAGACAGACAGAGAGATAGACACTAGACAGACACAGAGACAGACACAGACAGACAGAGAGATAGACACCAGACAGACGCAGAGACAGACACAGACATACAGAGATTGACAAAGACAGACAGACACACACACACACACGCACATACACACACACACACACACACACACACACACACACACACACACACACACACACACACACACACACACACACACACACAACAAGGATTTCATTTATTTCATGATTTATGATTACATTAAGTCTTTTTTTTAGCCAACAGAACTATTCAGGCAAGAGTGAGAACTAGTTATTGTACTTCACGACATCTTGACATGGGAATTCCACAAGGCTCAGTGACAGCACCGCTTTTTTTAATATCCTTATACAGGATCTTCCTAAAGCACTCTCAAATCGTGTTGTTTTGGTACAGTATGCTGATGATATATGTATATGGATGAATATTACTTTAAAAAAGACAACTCCACAGAGAGCACAGAATTACATCAGGAAGTTGTATCAATCTGATCTTGATAATCTTGGAAACTATATGTTAGAAAATGGTCTGTCGTTGTCAGTGGAAAAAAACAAACATGATGCTATTTAATCCTGGTGGTACTTCAAGTAACTTACCTACTTTCAGATTGCTTGGTGAAGTGTTACATTACAAACTGGTTGTAAAATTTCTGGGAGTCTTTAAAACATCGAAATTAAACTGGAATGTCCATTTTGATTATATTTCAACAAAAGCAAGAAAAGCCTTAAATTTTTTAAAGATTATAAGCAGATTACCTTGGGGAATGGATGCAAGCATACTTATTCATCTATCACCATCACTTGTACGATCTAAATCATCCTGTGCACAAGAAGTGTTCTTCAGTGCACCAAAATAATTATCAAAGAAGATACAAAGCTTAGACTGCAAAAGTATTAAAATTGTTCAGGTGTCCCTTCTCATGCTTCTAATCTGGAAACGTACAAAGTTGCTGGAATTCTGCTTCTGAACAACTATCGTGAGCTAACGACAGCAAAATCTGCAGTTAGAACAACTTCACAAACGGACAATTTTGTGAGTAAGGAAATTAAAATCAGGTCTGATATGTTGACTTTCCAAATCGAGAAAACAGCATTTCATCACAAATTACTGTTGTAACTTACATATCTGACTTGGTCAAACAGTCTAATATAAATATGGATGAAATAGCTGAGACACCATCAACAACGCCTATCCCTACATGGGAAATGCTAAAAGCCTCTTTTGATATTGATTATACAAACGCTAAGAAATATGAAAACGTCAACATTTCGATATCCACAGCAAGAGAACACGTCGGTGAAAAATACCGTACCACCTTCACATTTTTTACCGATGGATCAGTCTTAGAAAATAAATGTGCTGGAGCAGCATTTTATGTTCCAAAATTTATAATAAAAAAAGTCATTTTTCATTGGAGCAAACATATCTATCTTTACAGAGGAATTAGTCGCTATTATACAAGCATTGCATTATCTAGTAAATCTTAAACCAGTGCCTTTCAAAGTATGTAGTTCTCTTTGTTGACTCAAAATCTGTATTATATGCCTTACGGTCTTTTGATGCCGACACAAGACCTGATTTAACTACTGAGGCAAAGCATCTTATACATCGTTTAAGGATAAAAGGTACAGATATCAGTTTATGCTGGGTGCCTTCTCACGTTGGTCTTCATGGCAAAAAAGTAGTTGACAGAGCAGCTAAGCAAGTTGCACAGAATTCTGATAATTCTATAGAATTAAATGTTCATACTTCCGTAAAAGAAGCTTGCAACTTGCTCGAATCAGCCTCATGGATTCAATATCAGAACATTCAGATGAACAGTTTGTGTCACAACAAATGATAAAACTTTCCGTTCAAACGCATTGAAAACAAAATATTGTAAAAATGTCAAGTGTATTTGCGGCGAACAGTTCACACTGTTTCACTGTTTAATTTACTGCAAAATGCTACATTCTTTTTTACCGAAAATGTTTACACAAGAAAAACTATTCTGAAACTCATTTAAAAAAAGTTACATCAGATCAATCTTTGTATTAAGTGCAATTTTGGCCATAGGGATATGAGATATGCGGAAGCAATTTTAGATCATTTATGCCTGTTTTTATATATGTTTTGGTATCTTTAGGTATGCTTATATTTGTATTCAGGTGTGTTTTTTTTTAAAATCCCCTGTGCGATAAATTGGACGGAGTGGTCAATGCCAGGGGCATGGCCTTAGATTAGGTGCGCGAATGCATTGATATGTGTGCTTAAGTTTCTTTTCCGTTCTTTTTTTTTTTCCTGTTGAACTTGTGCATGTTTTGAAGAGATTAATTGCCCTGAGATGGCTCTACGCAGTCGGCTGGGCTTTAAAAACAATAACAATAACAACCGGTTCCTGCTTAGAGTTGAGCGCACTAATGACCGTAAGAGTGTGGTTCGAATCTCATCCACCCTTCACGATCATAGTGACAATTTTCTCATTGGGCTCATTGGGAACACTGGGACCACACAGTCGAGTCTCCTCCACTTCATGATTCGTCATTGAGGGCGTTGCTCAAATTTAAGTGGGCTGGCTGGTAGAACGACACAAGGAGATCATTGATAGGGAAGATTAGGAAAAGATAGGCAACATTTATAGGCCATGTTATGGGGAAAGGGGAATTAGAGCATCTGGTCACAACAACAAAAAAAAGCTTGAGGAAAGAGAGCACCAGGTAGACCCGGGGAGAAAATATTAGACGGACTTGCAGGGTGGCTGAGGACAGAGAGGGTGGAAGAGTGCTTGCGGCAACAAGGGATAGATACATACGGAGGGCCATGATCGCCAACACCATGGGCAGGGCACTTGATGATGATGATGAGTTGGTACAACCATGGACCCAAGATCTGATATCAAGTTCAACTGAGTTCAGTCCCAGTCCGAAACATTAAACACTGGTCTGTTCGCTGCCCCATCTTAATGTTTCCATTATTCTGGTGGTGTCAGCTTTAGTGTTTGACAGGTCCCTTCTTCCCTTTCCCTGTTTCAAGAGCTTGCCAGCCCATACGGTTTTGTGCAGGCTCATTTTCAGTTTCAGTTTTTTAAGATGACGTCTCCGCACTCGGAATGAATTCCATATGTACTAACGTCACAGGTGCCATGTGATGGAGAAGATCCAGAATGATCACGGCACAAGCCCTAAGCCTGCACGTAAACCCACGAGCTGGCCAGG
>CM060311.1:16382326-16417326 GCA_030674185.1 Monoplex corrugatus
AAATTTCTGGCACAGAATTTCCAGGTGACGGGTGTAAAAGTCTAGTAGGTAAGACATCGGCAAGGTTGAGTTTGATCCTGCATGGATAGCTTACCCATGGTAGATAACGGGTGGACATTTTTCTGATCTCCCAGGTCAACAGATGTGCAGACCTGTTAGTGCACAAACGCCCTTATGTGTCAATGTGCACGCTGAATACCAAACATGCATGTTAAAGATCTGCAAGTCATGTCGGTGTCCAATGGCTTATGGACACATGAAAACACCCAGCATGCACGCCCTCTGAAGACAAGAGTATGCAGGCTGTAATGTAAAACAGAATATCGCCTGAAAAAAAGAAATCTAAGATGACCAACCATTTTAACAGTCTCTCTTTTTGAATCCAAGATGACCACACCAAGCCATTTTAACAATCTTGTATTTCCGTAAAAATATGTTTACCGAAAATCCATATCTTGTAGTTCTCAAGGTAACTAAGACCTTGAAGACGCATCAGCTGAAACAGAACTTGACCTACATCTAGGATAATGGTAAACTGTCACAACAGTGAAAAGTCATTTTAAACATTGTCAGGAGATTTGGAGAACCTGACGCTCACATATCTTCCACAAAAAGCATTGATTGGGTGTCCTTGTGACCTCTACCCTGACACCTTGTTCTAAAAAAAAAAATTATGCATTTACGACTCTTTAGTGATCCACACCTCTGACCAACATTTGATAAAGACCTGTGATACAAAAATAAACATAAAACCCCATACGATAGACCTTGATCTTAAGACCTTGCCAACACATAGGGTTTGTGGGCAGGCTTATGGCTTTCCCAGTCGATGCACAGTTGGCCTCGACTTTTCTCCTCAGTTTGACTGGAAAATCGAACTGAACGTCTAGTCCTTCGGAAGGGGTCGAAAAACGAGTCGGACCCGTGTGCATTCTGGCTGTGCACACTAAAGATCCCACGGCAGTTGAATGAAGAGCAGGGGGGGGGGGGGGGCATTGCCTGGCTGCCTTGGTATAAAAAAAAAACACAAAAACGTTGAAGAGATGGGCTGATTTCCCAGGTCCTACCCCTTGAAGACCAACTAGTCTTCTTGCCTTTCTGAAGTCATGGTTATGGCTAACACCATCATGATCATTTCTGGATCTTCTCTATCACATGAAAGCAATGGCATCAAAACAATTGGAAATTCATTCCGAGTACGGAGAAGCTGTCTTGTGATACTCAGTTCAGTGTTGCTGTCTGCCATTAGGTCTATGTCATCGGCCAACCGCAGGTTGAAGACGAACCTGCCATCAATAGAGATGAAGGTATGAAGGTCGTCATATTTTCCTGGACGACATACATAATTATGTACATACATTCATTCATGCACAAAAAACTTACATGTAAAGACGTATGCACACATGCAAACTTACGTAAATGTAATACACAGATACATATATGCAAACTTAGCCTACATACATACATGTATGCATACAAATTTATGTACTCATACGTACATATACAAGTGCCTACATATAAACATACATACAAATACGTACACATATACGTTCATACAATCTTGCGCACACGTATACATACGTACAAACGTACATACACATTCATACAATCTTACATACACATATACATACACACAAACTTACATACATGTATGCATACATGCAAATTTACATATACATATACTTATATACACGCTCACTCTCTAACCAGCTGACGATGTTAATCGTTCTAACTTGAGAGAGAGTGTGTGTGAGTGCGGGGGGGGTGGGTGCCTAAACAAGCTCACACGCACGTTGGTGCGCGGGCGTACACACTATACCCATCCACCCAGAGTGCATGTCACAGCTGAATATAAGCCACAAATCAGATTTGTTTCTCGCCTGATTTAAGGTTGCACGGTTTTTAAGTTTGCATTTTTGAACTTGTGAATGGACTTGCGCAGTGGACGCAGACAGACATGGTTGGGAGAACTTGCAGAGACAAAGGATAGATTCGTATGGAGGGCCATGATTGCCAACGCCATGCGGAAGGGCACATGATCTGATGATGATGATGATGGCACCAAACGTTCAGTTTCAGTCACATTTGAATTTTGCCATGAGTGTTGATAACACCTAACAGAAACCTGTTAATTTATTTGTTTACGAAAGTAGCAAGAAACTATGGTGAGAGCCGGAAAGCAGAAGGTTCTCAGAAGAGAAACCCCGGTCACGCGAGTGTTTCGGACCTTAAAACTCCTAACACTCTAAGGGGGCTGGCTGGACTGCATCCAGATCATGACTCCTTGATGTCCTTCTACTGTCATGTAACAACTTACTGATTCGACCATGTGGCGGTGATTATAGGTTGTTGAAAACGCCAAGGTCAAAGGCTAATCAGCAAATACATTGGGAGAAAATGAAACGAACCAGGCGGCTGTGAATTTTTGACAGGGTAAGTATTTTACCTCATTTTATACTGCGTTACAACGCTGCTACTTGGATGCATTCAACGATTTAGATAGCTGTCACAATTTTGGCAAGGTTTCTCACAGTGCCTTCGTACTTGCACTTAAATCTCCCAGTGGCAGGAGTGTGTTAATACTATACTAGGCCAACAGAGTAGGCCTACAATACAGTGGCAGAGTGTGAGAAATTGAATTGTACTGGTAGCGGTATTGGCATTTGGTAAAAGGCCACATACTTTTTGTTCCTGGTGGGTGCTGCAGTCAGATAGATAAAACATCGGACTTGCCGTCGAATGTCTGGGGTTTGATCCTGCCTGAATACTTGTCGCCGGTGGAGATGTTCCTTATCTTCTAGGTCAATGTATTGTGCACATCTGTGCCTGAACCCCTTTATGTGTGTGTACACGCGAACAGCATCCAGCATGCACTGTTCTAAATTGTGAACACGAGGCGAATAACAATCATTCGTTCCACAACAAAACACAAGCGGTTGCAGACGAAACCTTTTTAAATTAATACCGTTACTCTTTTTCCTCCTTCCGCTTCACAAGAGTTCCTCTCTCGACTACTCACCGAACACAACCAGAACAACGCATTCACTCGCACTCGCCTCACACAATCCACAACATGTAGAGTTAAGTATCCTGTAAGTCATGTCTGGTGGCTTATGGACACATGAATAACATTCAGCAAGCACTCCCACCGAAGACACAGACTGTGCAGCAACATACCGCCTGCACAGTGTGGGCAAAATGGCGTGTACCTATATATAGCGTACGTCCAAAAGTCATCGGAACACTTGAGAAAAATTCTGTTCACAATGTTTCAGTAGGTTAAAGCACCATGCTGATGACGGGACAGCTGGTTCACTTCAGTTTGCAGAGGGGTGTTTCAGTTTCAATTTAGGGAGAAGAATGGCAGAATGGTTCAGACGTTCGCCTGCCAATAACTAAACTCGAGGTTCCAAGGTTCGCCCCCCGTAGAGGCCTCGACTTTTCTCCTGTTTGACCGGAAAATCGAACTGAACGTCTAGTCTTTCGGAAGGGGACGAAAAAGCAGTCGGACCCGTGTGCCTTCTACCTGCGCACGCCAAAGATCCCACGGCAGTTGAAATTCGTGAAGAGCAGGCATTGCCCAGCTGCCTTGGTATAAAACATTGGAGAGATAGGTTATCTCCTGGGTCCCACCCTTTGAAGACCAATTAGCCTTCTTGCTTTTCTGAAGTTTGGTTAAAAAAGAGCATATATGAATTTGAGGCGAGGGAGAGAGGATGGGCGCCGCCCTCGTGGTGCTGGCCCCGGGAAAAGTTGGTCTCTGCTCACTCCGCTACGACCACAGGGTTATGGGACTATCTAGGTAAGACCTCAGGACCTGGCCAGCTCGTGGGTTTATGTGCCGGCTTAAGGCTTGTGTCGTGATTATTCTGGATCTTCTCCATCACATGGCACCTGTGACGTGAGTGCATATGGAATTCATTCCGAGCGCGAGACGTCATCTTGAGAAACTGAAACTGTGGTGGACTCGGGATCTGATGTACACCTGTGGGGATGCCGGGGGCTCTTTCAGCATGAATAGTATCCCCAACTTCTGGATTTTCTATGCTAGAAATTTCCTCTTTTTCTGTCATTCTCTTTTCTTCTCCCTTACTCTTTTGCTTTCTGTCATTTCTTCCTATCATTTTCAACCTTGCTGGTCCAGTCACCTGTATGTGTTCAATAAAGTCTTACATACTTTCTCTTAGGATTGATAATTTGGTTCGTGTATTACATGCATTTTTGGCTCCAGGGAAATGAGACATGCAGAAGGAATTTAAGGTGATTTTGGACCGTTTTTATATGTATGTTTAAGTGTCCTTAGTTATGTTTATATTTGTATTCAGATATATTTTTATAATCCGTTTGTGATAAAGTGGAGTGAGTGATTAACGTCAGGGGCATATCCTTAGATTATATGCGCCAATGCATTGGTATGTGTATTTAGTTTTCTTTTCCAGATTTTTTTTCCTCCACTGAGGTATATGGTGTACTTTTTTTTTTTCAAAAGATGGTTTAGCTAAATATGGTTCTACACAGTCGGCTGGGCTTTCACAACAGGAATAAGATCTGATGTCCCGAGTTCCATCCGAGCCCGCAAGAAAAACAAAACAAAACAAAACAAACAAACAAACAAAAAAAAACCCAAAACGAAACAAACCAACCAAAAAACCAGGACTGTTCGTTGCCCATTTTAACGCTTCAGTCATTCTGTAGCTGCCAGTCAGTAGGCTATTTCACAGGTCCTTAATATATCGGGCACAAGTTGCAGACACATGATCAGCAGCATTGTGTGAAACATATGTTGCACTTTCTAATAAACATTGATGTGTTGGCAGGACAGAGATGGCGACTGTGATCCTCCTGCACTGTGCCTTCAGTGGACAAGAATCCCAAGGTATCCAGAAGCCATGATGTCAACAAGGCCAGACATCTCCCGGTGGCATTGACATCCTCCCCACCCTCATACTGCCTGGTTCATCTTACGGCGACCTTCATGGTGCACCGGTAAGTAGGCCAATGTCTAAGTTATTCCTGTCCACTGTCTGGTCTTCTATGTCGTCCTACCCTGATTCATTGTCATTTGCATGTAACCAAGATTATTCCAGCAGTAGGCTGATAAAATACCAGTATAAAATATAGACTAGGTAAAACAGTCTGGGTAGGGCATCAGGACCTGGCCAGCTCATGGGTTTATGTTCAGGCTAAAATTAAGGCATGTGCCATGATCACCATACATATGGCACCTGTGACGTTAGTGCATATGGAATTCGTTCCGAGCGCGGAAACGTACGTCATCTGGCGAAACTGAAACTGAAACCAAGTTATTCTATGACTCAGAAGTTATAGTAGGGAAATGAGATGGTAGAAACGTCACGTTTTCACGGGGTTAGCGTAATAACAACACTGCCCATCTCCTCTCCTTCGTTGCTTTACCTTCCCCTCATTTTGAAGAAATTCAGATACTTGGTCACAGCTGGATAAACCTGTAGGTCGCACGAACATTTGATTTACCCTTTTCAGTCCCGCACCCTGTTCGCCAGCTGCAAAAACTTAACCCATTCACCACCTCACCCTATCCACCAGCATCCTGTTGGAAACTGGTGGATTGGGTGAGGGACTGAAAGAGTTAAGTTTTTGCAGGAAGCTGGTGGATAGGGTAAGGGAGTGAAAGCGTTAAGTTTTGCTTTGCCGTGTGGGCTAACAGTGCAGGCTGCTGATGGATAGGGTGAGGGAGTCAAAGCTTAAGTTACCTGGGCGTGATGTGCAACCCGTGCAAACTTGTGCAGGCTCACCTCACCTCACCTCACCTCACCTCTCTCCCTTGCCGGGATCGGCGTTAGAAGCCACGTTGAGATCACGTTTTCTCCAGGTCACACCTGTGGGCGTCTTCGTGGATCTCCAGACCACAGACGTAAGCGATGTTGTTGAAATAGGTGTGCGGTCGTCCCTTTCTTCTCCTTGCCTCAACGTTTCCCTGTAGGACTATTGACATCAGATCTATTTTGGTGTTTCTGATCGCATGGCCCACGTATTTCAGCTTTCTTTTGTTGATCTTTGTCAGCAGTTGGCGCCTGACATTCAGTTCCTTTAACACTGCGCCGACTAGGTACAAAAGAAAAGTAACCGGACATATAAATCATAACTTGGGGACAAGTGTGGGGGTGAAACAAGGGGGTGGTGGGGCGGGAACGAGGTGCGGTGAGGTGGTAGAGACTTCGGCTGTTCTTGGGACCAGAATTGTGAGGCTGGTGTCAGTCTCTTTAACCCTTTTATACATTATTCTCCTACTCTTGAGAAGCGATAGATGGATTCAGAGCGAGATGGACCGGGCCGCATTTCGAACAGTATTTTTCTTGAACTAGATTTAGACCTGTCCTGTCTGATTACAAGGCGAGAGGTCTGCCTGAAGCCTACGAAGCTGAAAATATCGGTGCTGGGAAATACATATGCCTGTGGCACATTGTGTAACATTTGCAACAGTTATAAGGTCTTGCATCTTTAAAATCCAAATTCTGGGCATAGTCGACATTTTACCTTTTGTCACAAAGACACATTGCACCGAGACCACTGATGTATGTGATGCAGTCCAGTTTAAGGGTGATATCAATATTGCCGAATAATTGTTTATACCAACAAAACGAAAAACGAAACAAAACAAAACAAAACAAACAAACAAACAAACAAACAAACAAACAAACAAACAAAATGAGAACACGTAGTTAATCGGCCAAACAAGACAGGTACAACGTTTTGGCCAACTGGCCTTGGCTAAGCGTGCACGTACACAAAGACAATTAAGAAATAAATTCACAAGATTGATGACATACACAACAGATTAGCTAACTTCCCTAAGTGTCACTGTGCAGGAGAGAATCAACGTTAAAAATGTTATGTAAAGGCTTATGTCAGTGGTACCGTGAATTTTCCGAAGAAAGGTACCCTGATGAAGCAGCAGGGAAGTTTCAGTCTTTTTCTCCTAATTTTGTATTTGGTGTTTGTTCGTTTGTGATCTTTTTTCCTAATTTTTGTATTTGGTGTTATTGTTCGTGTGTGATCTTAGATTTACGCTTGACAAAGGCCAGTTGAACGAAAATTTGCGCCTGTCTCGTCTGGTTGTATTAAATACACATTTTGATTCTATTTTCGTGTTTTCCCGGACCCTGAGGAATTGCAACAAATGGCACAGAATCATTCTTGTGTCAGTTTCAACCAAATTCTTGCAAAAATCATTACCGTATCTCGGATGCAGTAGACAAACAACTAAGCAAAGAACAGGCAAGTTTCCGGAAAGGAAGAGGATGTTCTGACCAAATAGTCATCCTGCGAAATATCATCAAACAATGCACAGAATGACAGAGGCAGCTCTACATCAACTGTGTAGATCTTGACGTCGCTTTTAACAGCGTACAGAGGTAGTCAGTCTATGGAGTATAGTTTGAACATAAGGAAACTGGCAGCAGATAGTTCTCATCAAAAGCTGTTATGCCAACTTCACTAGTACAGTAACAAATGGTGAACACAGTTTCGACGTGTAGACAGGAATAAGGTAAGGATGCGAATTGTTAGCATTGCTACCAGTCGTCATGGTGTAGAGGTTAGAACAACAGGCTACTGACTGGAAGGTTGTAGGTTCGAATCCTCAATCAGTCCCTTCAAAAACCATAATGGGATTTTTCGGTTCCAGACGGCATCTACCTTAGAGCTGAGGGTGCTGTAGGCTCATTGTTAAGACTGGAACCACATAGAGGAGTCTCATCCATTTCACGGATGTGTCGTTGTACGTGTTGGTCATAATTTTGTTCACCAATACCGCAGGTGTCTATCTCACGGGCCTAGGTGACGCCAGGATATATACTGATAGTAAACGTGGAGCACAGCCCTGTAATATAGTCTCAATCCTAGATGGAACTCCAATAGTCTCAATCCTAGATGGAATTTCATAGTATCATCATCATCATCATCATCATCATCATCATCATCATCATCATCATCTTCATCTTCATCTTCATCGAATTATGAAAGCTGGCAGCTTCTGTGGTCATTAAGATGGCGTAGAGAGAGAGAGAGAGAGAGAGAGAGAGAGAGAGAGAGAGAGAGAGGGAGGGAGAGGGAGGGGGTGGTAGCGGAAGACGAGCATAAAGGAAACCACCTTAAGTGCAATGATCCTAGAGAAATAAGTCAGCATTGCTCATCAAATAGCCGTAGACCGGGTAATGGGAAAAAAAACGAGTGAGAATCAACCAGGAAACATTACGTGGAATGTTCTTTTTCCTAAGATGATCCTGGTACGGGTCTCCCTCATTCACCAACACTTACAGGAGAAAACATACCCATCTCAAGATTTTCGCGCAACAAGTAAGCCTACAAGTCAGCCCGACGAAAACCTAAGTGATGAACATTGAACATACACATGTACCAACTCCCTCACTAATCAAAGTGGATAGAACAGACCTACCCTCAACGGAAGACGTCACCTACCTAGACGGCATTGTCAAGACACGGCGGAAGAGCAGGCACTGATGTCAAGCCCCCCGTGGGAATGCCGGGGGGCTCTTTCAGTATAAATAGTATCCCCACCTGTAAATTCTGTGCTAAGAATTTCCTCATTTCCGCCACTCTGTTTTTTCCTTTGCTTTCTGTCATTTCTGCCTATCATTTTCTGCCTAAATGGTCCATTCACGTATATGTGTTCGATAAAGTCTTTGATAATTGGGTACATGTATTAAGTGCATGTTTGGCTCTTAGGAAGTGAGATATGGGGAAGCAATTTTAGGTAATTTATGCCTGTTTTTGATATATGGTTTGGTGTCCTTATGTATGCTTATATTTGTATGCAGGTGTTTTCTAAAACCCCTGTGCGATAAATTGGCCGGAGTGGCCAACGCCAGGGGCACGTCCTTAGATTATGTGCACGAATACATTGATATGTGCACTTAATTTTCTTTTCCTAATTTGAAGCCATTATAGCCCTGATATGGCACTACGCAATCGGCTAGGCTTTAAACAACAATAACAATAATAACTGATGTCAAGAGCTGTCTCATCAAAGCCAGAAACACTGGAACGTTGCAGATGCGTGTACGCATCCGCTGTGTGTGCGTGCGTGTGTTTCCATTTCAACCGTTCATAAGTTTTTCACGAATCCGATGTATGTTTATTCAGCCCAGCTTGGACATCGTCTTACGCCTACTGACTCTTGTGCTAGGGAAGAACACAGCCCCTTACCAGCGTGGAGTGATCCTTCACTAAGAGGTCTGCCTGTTGATGAAGACACTGAAACGTCCTCCTGCAATGGCTTCCTTTACACATCCTGTTTCACGTTTCTACAAATGTACCTACACAATCAATAACACTGCTAGGTATGCCCCGTGGGAATGCTGGTGCTCTTTCAGTATAAGTAATATCCCCACCATCAGGAAATTTTGTGCTAGAAATTTCCTCTTTCCTGTCACTCTCTTTGTGTCTGCCTTGTTCCTTTGCTTTCTGTCATTTCTACCTATTATTTTCTGTCTTTGCTGCTCCATGCACTTGTATGTGTTCGATAAAGTCTTACGTACTTTTTCTTAGGGTTGATAATTGGGTACATATATTAAGTGCATTTTTCTCCCCGTGAGGATGCCGGTGGCTCTTTCAGTATAAATAGTATCCCCACCTTCATGAAATTCTGTGCTAGAAATTTCCTCAATTCTGTCACTCTTTCTTTCTGCCTAGTTCCTTTGCTTTCTGTCATTTCTTCCTATCATTTTCTGCCTTGCTGGTCCATTCACTTGTATGTGCTCGATAAAGTCTTACGTGCTTTCTCTGTAGGAGTGATAATTGGGTACATGTGTTAATTGAAGTTTTTGTTCTAGAGAGGTGAGATATGCGGAAGCAATTTTAGGAAATTTATGCCCGTTTTTATATATGTTTTGGTGGAGTCCTCAGGTATGCTTATATTTATATTCAGGTGTGTTTTTGAAATCCCCTGTGCGATAAATTGGAGTAGTCAACGCCAGGGGCATGTCCTTAGATTATGTGTGCGAATGCATTGATATGTGTACTTACTTTTTTTATATCTTTTCCTGTTGAATTTTTGTATGTTTTGAAGCGATTATAGCCCTGATATGGCTCTACGCAGTCGGTTGGGCTTTAAAAACAATAATTACTGCTAGGTATATTACTTAACTTGCAGTATTGAGTTTGGAATTTGTTCATCGCACTCGGACAGTTCCACATGCGCTCCACATAAATAAACCAGCAGAATTTTTGAACCTGAGCAGAACCTGACGCGCTGGTATGGTCTTGAAATGGGAAGAGGGGGGACCTCTGAAGCATTAAGCTGACGCTACTAGAATGATGGAAACATTAAGATGGTCAACACACAGGTAGTTTTTTAATATTGCTGGGCTGGGAATGAACTCGAGATATCGGATCTTACGTTCACCACTCTATCAAACAACCAGCCAGCACAATTTGCAAAAATTGATTTCAAAGGTATCGTCAGTGATGCAGATTTGATTGCATTACACGCCAAATTCTGTATTCGTAAATATAAATATACTCTCTATATTCGCCTTTGTTAATTTGTGTGCGTGGCAATGTTTGCATGTCTGTTTCTTGGGGAAGTGATCCGTTATTCCAGCACTGGCAGAGTACCTCGTGATGATGGCTCAGGCAGCACTGGTTTTCCCACACTAAATCGCTTCAGCAAGGATGCCGTCTTTGCTTTGTACCTTGCCATTAGCAAGTTGGTCAATTGCCGTGCTGAATTCTTCTTCTTGTTGGGATGGGATGGTGGGTTAGGTCCAGTTCACTGATGACAGGCAAGGTGAAGATGCTGACAAAGGCTGATCACGTTCTCGGTGGAGTATAGGTTTTGGTAGTGTTCGGCCCGCTACTTTAACTTGGCATGGTCTTGGATGACTTCACCATGGTGTGCAGTAAAGTCATCTATAACCGAAGACGAACCACCACATCAAGCAGAAAGGACGTCCATGCAATAGCACCGCTTGTACAGCCAAAGCCAGAGCTTCGCACAGAACTCTGAACTTTGCACATAAGCCAGAGATCAAAATGGAGCAAGCTTTTAAAGCAAAGTCAACCACAGCCATGGAGGAAAGGTGGTTAACTCATTCCTGACACCTTCTACAGCACTTCCATGGCTTCCCTTGGAAATGAAGGGAAGAAAAACAAAGATTGGTTTGAGGCTCACCTATCTGAGATGGAATCCGCCAACAATGCGAAGAGAGTTGCTCTGATTAAGTACAAAGGATCCATGACACACACACCTGAACACAACCAGACCCTCACACAACTACACACACGCGCTCACACACACACGCACGCACGCACGCACACACACCCCACACACACACACACACACACACACACACACACACACACACACACACACACGCCACACACAACCATTGCTGCATTGAGAGCGGCAAGAAACGACGCCCATTGGACAGGTAGGCGCTGGACAAACGACTACTGGCAGATTTGGATATTATCATCAGTTCTTTTGATTTATCCGGAAAATTCTTTCTTTCCATAATGTACGGTATCAGAGAAAAATTAGGTTTTATAGAAAATCAGATTTGGTAATAAAAAAATAAGTTTATTCAAAATGTTTGGGAAACGCTACATTCATGTTCATGTTCACATTGCTTATAGCCCAGCCGACCGTTAGAGCCATATCAGGGCTAACCTCGCGTTAAAAACGATCCCCAAACGCTACAGTCCCGAAAAAGATTGTCATACTTTGGTTTGATACAACAGATCACTGGCTCCGGTTCTGAGAGGGCTGGTTGGTGTCGACGTAGAACTCCCATCATCCAGTTTGACCTCGTCGGTT
This sequence comes from Monoplex corrugatus, assembly GCA_030674185.1. Lineage (NCBI taxonomy): Eukaryota > Metazoa > Mollusca > Gastropoda > Littorinimorpha > Ranellidae > Monoplex > Monoplex corrugatus. The sequence continues at coordinate 16,394,145 of CM060311.1, forward strand.
TGGTTCAGACTTAAGACATAGCATTGGTTCTGGCTCAAGACATAGCATTGGTTCTGGCTCAAGACATAGCATGGGTTTGGTTCTGGCTCAAGACATAGCATGGGTTTGGTTCTGGCTCAAGACATACATTGGTTCTGGCTCAAGACATAGCATGGGTTTGGTTCTGGCTCAAGACATAGCATTGGTTCTGGCTCAAGACATAGCATTGGTTCTGGCTCAAGACATAGCATTGGTTCTGGCTCAAGACATAGCATTGGTTCTGGCTCAAGACATAGCATGGGTTTGGTTCTGGCTCAAGACATAGCATTGGTTCTGGCTCAAGACATAGCATTGGTTCTGGCTCAAGACATAGCATTGGTTCTGGCTCAAGACATAGCATTGGTTCTGGCTCAAGACATAGCATGGGTTTGGTTCTGGCTCAAGACATAGCATTGGTTCTGGCTCAAGACATAGCATGGGTTTGGTTCTGGCTCAGACCATAGCATTGGTTCTGGCTCAAGACATAGCATTGGTTCTGGCTCAAGACATAGCATGGGTTTGGTTCTGGCTCAAGACATAGCATTGGTTCTGGCTCAAGACATAGCATGGGTTTGGTTCCGGCTCAAGACATAGCATGGGTTTGGTTCTGGCTCAAGACATAGCATTGGTTCTGGCTCAAGACATAGCATGGGTTTGGTTCTGGCTCAAGACATAGCATTGGTTCTGGCTCAAGACATAGCATTGGTTCTGGCTCAAGACATAGCATGGGTTTGGTTCTGGCTCAAGACATAGCATTGGTTCTGGCTCAAGACATAGCATGGGTTTGGTTCTGGCTCAAGACATAGCATTGGTTCTGGCTCAAGACTTAGCACGGGTTTGATTCTGGCTCAAGACTTAGCATGGTTTGGTTCTGACTCAAAACATAGCATTGGTTCTTACTCAAGACATAGCATTGGTTCTGGCTCAAGACATAGCATGGGTTTGGTTCTGGCTCAAGACATAGCATTGGTTCTGGCTCAAGACATAGCATTGGTTCTGGCTCAAGACATAGTATTGGTTCTGGCTCAAGACATAGCATTGGTTCTGGCTCAAGACATAGCATGGGTTTGGTTCTGGCTCAAGACATAGCATTGGTTCTGGCTCAAGACATAGCATTGGTTCTGGATCAAGACATAGCATGGGTTTGGTTCTGGCTCAAGACATAGCATTGGTTCTGGCTCAAGACATAACATGGGTTTGGTTCTGGCTCAAGACATAGTATTGGTTCTGGCTCAAGACTTAGCACGGGTTTGATTCTGGCTCAAGACTTAGCACGGGTTTAGTTCTGGCTCAAGACATAGCATGGGTTTGGTTCTGGCTCAAGACATAGCATGGGTTTGGTTCTGGCTCAAGACATAGTATTGGTTCTGGCTCAAGACTTAGCACGGGTTTGATTCTGGCTCAAGACTTAGCACGGGTTTAGTTCTGGCTCAAGACATAGCATGGCACGGCTGTGCAAAACTGGCCAAATCGTTCTCTTTAGTTTACTGCGGACGGCAGCTGTAGGCCTGCAAAGCCTGGCATTCCAGAGTGGGGGAAGGGGGTGGGATGCAGGGTCGAGACGGGGTCACGACAGTAGCTGCGGACGAATCCCTTCTTTGTCTGTATTAAAACTTGATCATTTTACCCGATCTTCTCCTGTCTGTAGACACGGAACCTAAAATATCTGGATGTTGATTTTTTGTGATTTACAAGTTTGTTCTAAGTGCCCGCGTTACGTCTAAGAATTAGAATTTGTACCGTTGGCTGAAGTTTGTAATCTACAAACTTTTGCAGTGACTATGTGTTCAGCTGCTGTGCTTTTTTGTTAAAACGTGTAGATCTATTGTTCACGTGTTAAAACTTCTAATTCCACTGATGCTGATTTTTTGTTCCCCCCCCCCCCCCTTTTTTTTTTTTTTTATCGTTTTCTCATCCTTTTGTTCTCGTTTTATTTCATCCATTTTTTTGGGGTTTTTTTGTCGTTGACTTGGAGACTGGTTTCCAAATATATATGTGATGCTGAAGTATTGATGTATATGAAGTTAAGTGAAAGTCTAAGGATAAGTTACTCACTATAATCTGCTTTGAACATCACATCATTCAGTCTTGTACTCGGAGCACTGTTGTGAGAGAACTGAACAGTTTTATTGTTTTGATCGTAGTTCTTTCCTTACGTATTAGTGTTAAGTGTTGTGTGTATAATTGAACAATGGCTGTTGTTTATGAACACACTGCAATTTTGCACAATGAGAGACTTCAGTCTTTGTGTCGAGCATGTGGTGGGCGTTCCAGCAAAAAAAAACAAAACAACAAAAAAACAAACAAAGCCAGGGCTCCCATTCTCTGTCAGTATGTACTCAAAGTGCTATGCATGGCTGAGAAAACTGAAGATGTCGTCTGTTCCATCGAAAACAATAATGAAAACCAGTCTGTCTGATGTGGAGAAGGCGGCACCAATGTGGGTTAACTTTGATGCAGTTCAGTGTACACTATTCATTACTGTGTTAAAACTTCAACCTGCATTCAACACGCACCCGGCAGTGTGTGATGACCAACCTCTTGACCCCAATTCAGTGGAGTAATTAAAACGCGCACCTCTCCTCTCAGGTTCAGGTCGAAAACTTTCAAGTAAGTGGAGGTGCACGCTGGCATGCTGTAGTTTGTGTGGCATGTTGTTCTGTGTGCATGGAAACTGTCAGGACTGCATTAACGGCGGTTTAAAACAGCAAAATTTTGTGAAATCGGAAATTATCCGTCTCCGTACTTGTGGTTGTGCATGTATTTGAACTAACACTGCAGTCTGCTTTGCCAGTCAAACACATTCGTGTTTGGTATCATTTTAAAGCTCGTGGTTCTGGCCATCCAGCTATCTACAATACACTCTAGTTTGGCCAAAGCGCTTTAAAAAATGTAGCATTTAAAGTCATACCCATTTCCCCCAGTTAAACACCAGATGTCAGCTATGGCTGCTGACAGGCGATATATAAACATTCTGCCCAGGGAAGGCAGGCATCATGGTCGGGTCACGCATAGGTCAGCGCGCTCGGCTCAGCAACTAAAGGGAAGGGTTGGAACAGCAGTGATGGGTTTGGTTCTGGCTCAAGACGTAACATGGGTTTGGTTCTGACTCGAGACATAGCATTGGTTCTGGCTCAAGACATAGGATGGGTTTGGTTCTGGCTCAAGACATAGCATTGGTTCTGGCTCAAGACATAGGATGGGTTTGGTTCTGGCTCAAGACATAGCACGGGTTAAGCTCTGGCTCAAGACATAACATGGGTTTGGATGTGGCTCAAGACATAGTATTGGTTCTGACTCAAGACATAGCATTGGTTCTAGCTCAAGACATAGCATGGTTTGGTTCTGGCTCAAGACATAGCATTGGTTCTGACTCAAGACATAGCATTGGTTCTGACTCAAGACATAGCATTGGTTCTGACTCAAGACATAGCATTGGTTCTGGCTCAAGACATAGCATGGTTTGGTTCTGACTCAAGACATAGCATTGGTTCTGACTCAAGACATAGCATTGGTTCTGACTCAAGACATAGCATGGTTTGGTTCTGACTCAAGACATAGCATTGGTTCTGACTCAAGACATAGCATGGGTTCTGGCTCAAGACATAGCATGGGTTTGGTTCTGACTTGAGACATAGCATTGGTTCTGGCTCAAGACATAGCATGGGTTTGGTTCTGACTTGAGACATAGGATTGGTTCTGGCTCAAGACATAGCATGGGTTTGGTTCTGACTCAAGACATAGCATTGGATCTGGCTCAAGACATAACATTGGTTCTGGCTCAAGACATAGTATTGGTTCTGGCTCAAGACATAGCATTGGCTGTGGCTCAAGACATAGCATTGGTTTGGTTCTGGCTAAAGACATAGCATGGGTTTGGTTCTGGCTGAAGACATAGTATGGGTTTGGTTCTGGCTCAAAACACTGTGTATGTAGCCTTCAGTCTATACAGCTGTGAATTGGTACCTGACTGGTTAGTGTTTGAGAAGGTAAAGCAACAAAGGGGCAGGAGATAGGCAAAACCTTAATAATAATGGCTTCGAGAAAAGTTACGTCAACATTTTGAGGCTACCTTTACCTTACTTTATTGATCAGACAGGATCAGAGGCCTCTTGTGGATCGTTCACTCTGAACAATTAACAATGAACAATTAATTATTGGTAAATAGTGAGCAGTGAGTTTTGTGTGGTTTTTGTTTTCATCAACGTGCTGAACCCAATTAGCTTTTTTTTTATCAACAGCCAAGAAGTAACCTCAGGCAACAGAAGAAGAAAACCAGTGGCAACAGCTTCCAGAAAGAAAAGAAGAAAAAGAAGCAGCAGCAGCAGAAGAAGCAGAAGAAGAAAACGGTAACTTTCAGAGGAAGAAAAATAAATTTAAACACTCAAAAGAAAACTAAAAACAGAAAAGAAAACAAGAAGCAGAAGAATCCAGTCAAATAACAAGAAATAGCAGAAGTATTTAAAAGAAGAAGAAATAGCAGAAATTTCCAAAATAGAATAAATAACAGAATTCAGAAAACGAATAAAATAAACACAAAACAAAAAGAAACAAAGAATCAAAGAAACAGAATCAGCATCAGTGTCCAAACGAAGAACAAAATCAAGGTCAGTGTCCAAACAAAGAACAGAATCAAGGTCAGTGTCCAACAGAAGAACAGAATCAAGATCAGTGTCCAAAGTAGACCCAGAAATCAGCAGAAAAAAAGAGAAGAAACGAAAGAAAACAACAGAATCAGCAGCAGTCTCCCAAAGAAGAGCAGAATCACCAATAGTCTCCAAAAGAAAAACAGAATCAAGGTCATTGTCCAACAGAAGAACAGAATCAAGGTCAGTCTCCAAAAGAAGAACAGAATCAAGGTCATTGTCCAACAGAAGAACAGAATCAAGGTCAGTCTCCAAAAGAAAAACAGAATCAAGGTCATTGTCCAACAGAAGAACAGAATCAAGGTCAGTCTCCAACAGAAGAACAGAATCAAGATCAGTGTCCAAAATAGAACAGAATCAAGATCAGTGTCCAAAAAGAACAGAATCAACAGTTCCAAAGACAGAATCAGATCAGTTCCAAAAGAAGAACAGAATCAGCAACAGTCTTCCCAAAAAAAGACAAATCAGCACATCTCCAAAGAACAGAACCAGCGTCTCCAAAAGAAGAACAGAATCAGCAGCAGTCTCCAAAAGAAGAACAGAATCAGCAGCAGTCTCCAAAGACAAAGCCAAAAAGAAATCAGCAGCAGTCTTCAAAAGAAGAACAGAAGCAGCATCAGTCTCCAAAAGAAGAACAGAATCAGCAGCAGTCTCCAAAAGACAGAATACAGCAGTCAAAAGAATGAGCAACAGTCTTCAAAAGAAGAACAGAATCAGCATCAGTCTCCAAAAGAAGAACAGAATCAGCAGCAGTCTCCAAAAGAAGAACAGAATCAGCAGCAGTCTCAAAAGAAGAACAGAACAGCATCAGTCTCCAAAAGAAGAACAGAATCAGCAGCAGTCTCCAAAAGAAGAACAGAATCAGCACAGTCTCCAAAAGAAGAACAGAATCAGCACACAGTCTCCAAAAGAAGAACAGAATCAGCAGCAGTCTCCAAAAGAAGAACAGAATCAGCAGCAGTCTCCAAAAGAAGAACAGAATCCAGCTCCAGCCAGTCTCCAAAAGAAGAACAGAAGCAGCAGCACTCTCCAAAAGAGCAACAATCAGCAGCAGTCTCCAAAAAAGAACAGAATCAGCAGCAGTCTCCAAAAGAAGAACAGAACAGCAGCATCTCCAAAAGAGCAACAATCAGCAGCAGTCTCCAAAAAAAGAGTTCCAAAAGAACAGAATCAGCAGCACTCTCCAAAAGAGCAACAATCAGCAGCAGTCTCCAAAAGAAAAAACAGAAACCAGCACAGTCTCCAAAAGTAGAAGAGAACCACCAGCAGTCTCCAAAAGATGAACAGAATCAGCAGCAATCTCTAAAAGAACAACAGAACAGAATAGAACCAACAATAGTGTCCAAAAGAAAAAGACAAAACACAAGCAGTCTCAAAAGAACAGAATACGCAAGAAGCATAAAAAGAAAAAAAGAAAAAGAAAAAGAAGAAAAAAATGAAAAACGAAAGAACCTCCATCGGTCTCCAAAAGAACAGAATCAGCAACAGTCTCCAAAAGAAGAACAGAATCAGCAACAGTCTCCAAAAGTAGAACAAAACCAACAGTCTCCAAAAACAAGAACACAATCAGCAGCAGCCTCAAAAAAGAAAAGAAAAAAGAAAAGCAAAGAAAAAAAAAAAAAAAGAAAAAAGAACAGAATCGCATCAGTCTACAAAAGAACAGAATCAAAAGCAGCCAAAAGAACAAAAGAAAAAAAAAAGAAAAAAAGAGTAAAAAAAAGAAAAAAAGAAAAGAAGAACAGAACACAGAAGTCTCCAAACGAAGAAAGAATCAGCATCAGTCTCAAAAGAAGAACAGAACCAACAGTAGCATCAAAGTGCAAAAGAAGAACAGGAAAGCAATCAGATCACCAAAAGAAGAAACAGAATCGCATCATCTCAAAAAAGAACAGAATCTTAGCAGTCTCCAAAAGAAGAACAGAATCAGCATGCAGTCTCAAAAAGAACAGAACCAACGCAGTCTCAAAAGAAGAACAGAATCAGCATCAGTCTCCAAAGAAGAACAGAATCGGAGCAGTCTCCAAAAGAAGAACAGAATCAGCACAGTCTCCAAAAGTAGAACAGAATCAGCAACAGTCTCCAAAAGAAGAACAGAATCAGCACAGTCTCCAAAAGAAGAACAGAATCAGCACAGTCTCCAAAAGAGAACAGAATCAGCATCAGTCTCCAAAAGAAGAACAGAATCAGCAGCGTCTGCAAAAATAAACAAAAACAACAACAGTCTCCAAAAGAAGAATAGAATCAGCAACAGTTTCCGAAAGAAGAACAGAATCAGCAACAGTCTCCAAAAGAAGAACAGAATCAGACAGCAGTCTCCAAAAGAAGAACAGAATCAGAACAGTCTCCAAAGAAGAACAGAATCCAGCAGCAGTTTCCAAAAGAAGAACAGAATCAGCAGCAGTCTCCAAAAGAAGAACAGAATCAGCAACAGTCTCCAAAAGTAGAACAGAATCAGCAACAGTCTCCAAAAGAAGAACAGAATCAGCAACAGTCTCCAAAAGAAGAACAGAATCAAGACAGTTCCAAAAGAAGAACAGAATCAGCAACAGTCTCCAAAGAAGAACAGAATCAGCAGCAGTCTCCAAAGAAAAAAATCAAGATCAGTGTCCAAAAGAACAGAATCAGCATCAGTCTCCAAAAGAAGAACAGAATCAGCAACAGTCTCCAAAGAAGAACAGAATCAAGATCAGTGTCCACAAGAAGAACACAATCAAGATCAGTGTCCACAAGAAGAACAGAATCAAGATCAGTGTCCACAGAAGAACAGAATCAAGATCAGTGTCCAACAGAAGAACAGAATCAAAGTCAGTGTCCAACAGAAGAACAGAATCTAAGTCAGTGTCCACAAGAAGAACAAATCAAGATCAGTGTCTCAAGAACAGAATCAAGATCAGTGTCCAACAGAAGAACAGAATCAAGAGTCAGTGTCCAACAGAAGAACAGAATCAAAGTCAGTGTCCAACAGAAGAACAGAATCAAGATCAGTGTCCAACGAAGAACAGAATCAAAGTCAGTGTCCAAAAGAACAGAATCAAGATCAGTGTCTACAAAGAACAGAATCAAGATCAGTGTCCAACAGAAGAACAGAATCAAGTCAGTGTCCAACAGAAGAACAGAATCAAGATCAGTGTCCAACAGAAGAACAGAATCAAGATCAGTGTCCAACAGAAGAACAGAATCAAAGTCAGTGTCCAAAAGAACAGAATCAAGATCAGTGTCCAAAAGAAGAACAGAAACCAGCAGAAAAATAAGAGAAGAAACGAAAGAAAACAACAGAACCAGCAGCAGTCTCCAAAGAGAGGAGAATCACCAATAGTCTCCAAAAGAAAACCAGAATCAGCAGCAGTCTCCAAAAGAACAGAATCAGCAGCAGTCTCCAAAAGAACAGAATCACCAATAGTCTCCAAAAAGAGGACAGAACCAGCAGCAGTCTCCAAAAGAAGAACAGAATCAGCAGCAGTCTCCAAATGAAGAACAGAATCAGCAGCAGTCTCCAAAGAAGAACAGAATCAGCAGCATTCTCCAAAAGAAGAACAGAATCAGCAGCAGTCTCCAAAAAGAACACAATCAGCAGCAGCCTCAAAGAAGGAAAGAAAAAAAAGAAAAGCAAAGGAAAAAAAAAAAGAAAAAAGAACAGAATCAGCATCAGTCTACAAAAGAACAGAATCAGCAGCAGTCTCCAAAACAAGAACATAATCAGCAGCAGTTTCCAAAAGAAGAACAGAACCAACAGCAGCCTCAAAAAAAAAAAAAAAAAAAAAAAAAGAAAAGAAAGAAAGAAAAAAAATTGAAAAAGGAAAGACAGAAAGAACAGAACCAGCAGAAGTCTCCAAAAGAAGAACAATCAGCATGTCTCCAGAAGAAGAACAAAACCAACAGCAGCCACAAATAAGAAAAGAAATAAAGAAGAAAGCAAAGAAAAAAACAAAAAATGAAAAAAGAACAGAATCAGCATTAGTCTCCAACAGAAGAACATAATCAACAGCAGTCTCCAAAAGAACAGAACCAACAACAGTCTCCAAAAGAACAGAACCAGCAGAAGTCTCCAAAAGAACAACAGAACCAACAGCAGTCTCCAAAAGAAAACAGAACCAACAGCAGTCTCCAAAAGAAACAGAACCAACAGCAGTCTCCAACAGAAGAACAGAACCAACAGCAGTCTCCAAAAGAACAGACAACAGCAAACAACAGCAAGTCTCCAAAAGAACAACAGAACCAACAGCAGTCTCCAACAGAACAACAGAACCAACAGCAGTCTCCAAAGAAGAACAGAACCAACAGCAGTCTCCAACAGAACAACAGAACCAACAGCAGTCTCCAAAAGAACAACAGAACCAACAGCAGTCTCCAAAGAAGAACAGAACCAACAGCAGTCTCCAACAGAACAACAGAACCAACAGCAGTCTCCAAAAGAACAACAGAACCAACAGCAGCTCCAAAGAAAACAGAACCAACAGCAGTCTCCAACAGAAGAACAGAACCTACAGCAGTCTCCAAAAGAACAACAGAACCAACAGCAGTCTCCAAAAGAACAACAGAACCAACAGCAGTCTCCAAAAGACAGAACCAGTCTCCAACAGAAGAACAGAACCAACAGCAGTCTCCAAAAGAAGAACAGAACCAACAGCAGTCTCCAAAAGAAAACAGAACCAACAGCAGTCTCCAAAAGAACAACAGAACCAACAGCAATCACCAAAAGAAGAACACAATCAGCAGCAGTCCTCAAAAAAAAGAAAAAGCAAAAAAAAAAAAACAGAAAAAAGAAAGAAAAAAGAAAGAAACGGAACAGACACAGAAGTCTCCAAAAGAAAAACACAATCAGCAGCACTCTCGAAAAGAACAGAATCAACAACAGTCTCTAAAAGAAGAACAGAATCAGCGACAGTATCCAAAAGAAGAACAGAACCAACTGCAGTCTCAAGAAGGACAGAATCAGCATCAGTCTCCAAAAGAACAACAGAACCAAAGAAGAACAGAACCAACTGCAGTCTCAAGAAGGACAGAATCAGCATCAGTCTCCAAAAGAACAACAGAACCACCAGCAGTCTCGAAAAGAAGAAAAGAATCAACAACAGTCTCTAAAAGAACAGAATCAGCAGCAGTCCCCAAAAGAGAACAGAACCAACAGCCTCCAAAAGAAGAACAGAATAAACTGCAGTCTCCAAAAGAAGAACAGAATCAGCATCAGTCTCCAAAAGAAGAACAGAATCAGCATCAGTCTCCAAAACAAGAACAGAAACAGCATCATTCAAAAATAAGAAACAGAATCAGCATCAGTCTCCAAAGAAGAAAAACAGAATCAGCATCAGTGTCCAGAAGAACAGAATCAGCATCAGTGTCAAAAGAACAGAATCAGCATCAGTCTCCAACAGAAGAACATAATCAACAGCAGTCTCCAAAAGAAGAACAGAACCAACAACAGTCACCAAAAGAAAAACACAATCAGCAGCAGTCTCCAAAAGAAAAAGACAATCAGCAGCAGTCTCCAAACGAACACAATCAGCAGCAGCCTCAAAAAGAAAAGAAAGAAAAAAGAAAAGGAAAAACAATAACAACAACAACAACAAAAAAAAAAAAAGCAAAGAAAAAAAAGAAAAAGAACAGAATCAGCATCAGTCTACAAAAGAACAATCAGCAGCAGTCTTGAAAGAAGAACACAAGCAGCAGCAGCCTCAAAAGGAAAGCAAAGGAAAAGAAAAAGAAAAAAAAGAAAAAACGAGATAAGAAAAAGAACAGAACAAGCATCAGTCTCCAAAAGAACAGAATCAGCATCAATGTCCAAAAGAACAGAATCGAACCACTCTCCAAAAAAAGAACAGAATCAGCAGCACCTCAAAAAACAACAACAACAAAAAAAAAGGAAAAAAAAAAAAAACCCCAGCAGTTCTCCGAAAAAGAAGAGAATCAGAAGCAGCCTAAAACAAACAAAACAAAAACAATAACAAATAAAAGAAACAGAATCAGCATTAGTGTCCAAAAGAAGAATAGAATCAGCAGCAGCCTAAAAAAAACAGAAAAAAGAAAGAAAGAGCAGAACCAGCAGAAGTCTCCAAAAGAAGACAGAACCAACAGCAGTCTCCAAAGAAGAGCAGAACCAACAGCAGTCTCCAAAGAAGAGCAGAACCAACAGCAGTCTCCAAAAGAAGAGCAGAACCAACAGCAGTCTCAAAAGAAGAACAGAACCAAATCAGCATCAGTCTACAAAAGAACAGAATCAGCAACAGTCTACAAAAGAACAGAATCAGCAGCAGTCTCCAAAACAAGAACAGAACCAACAGCAGCCTAAAAAAGACAAAAGAAAAAAAAGAAAGAAAGAACAGAACCAGCAGAAGTCTCCGAAAGAAGAAGAGAATCAGCATCAGTCTCCAAAAGAAGAACTCAATCAACAGCAGCCTCAAAAAAGAAAAGAAAAAAAAGCAAAGCACACACACACACAAAACGAAAAAAAAAAGAACAGAATCAGCAGCAGTCTCCAAAAGAAGAACGCAATCAGCGGCAACCTCTAAAATAAGAACAGAACCAGCATCAGTCTCCAAAACAAGAACAAAATCGGCATCATCTCCAAAAGAAAAACACAATCGGCAGCAGCCTCAAAAAGAAAAAAAAAAAGAAATAAAGAGAAAGAACAGAATCAGCAGCAGTCTCCAAAAGAAGAACAGCATCAGTAGCAGTCTCCAAAAGAAGAGCAGAATCAGCAGCAGTCTCCAAAAGAAGAACAGAATCAGTAGCAGTCTCCAAAAGAAGAGCAGAATCAGCAGCAGTCTCCAAAAGAAGAACAGAATCAGTAGCAGTCTCCAAAAGAAGAGCAGAATCAGCAGCAGTCTCCAAAAGAAGAACAGAATCAGTAGCAGTCTCCAAAAGAAGAACAGAATCAGCATCAGTCTCCAAAAGAAGAACAGAATCAGCAGCAGTCTCCAAAAGAAGAACAGAATCAGCAGCAGTCTCCAAAAAAGAACAGAATCAGTAGCAGTCTCCAAAAGAAGAGCAGAATCAGCAGCAGTCTCCAAAAGAAGAACAGAATCAGCAGCAGTCTCCAAAAGAAGAACAGAATCAGCAGCAGTCTCCAAAAGAAGAGCAAAATCAGCAGCAGTCTCCAAAAGAAGAACAGAATCAGCAGCAGTCTCCAAAAGAAGAACAGAATCAGCAGCAGTCTCCAAAAGAAGAACAGAATCAGCAGCAGTCTCCAAAAGAAGAACAGAATGAGCAGCAGCCTAAGAAAACAAACGAAAACAAAACACAAAACAAAACAAAACAACAAGAACAAAAAAATATACAAACACAAACAAAAATCAAACAAACAAAGAAAACAAAATCAGCATCAGTTCCAAAAGAAGAACAGAATCAGCAGCAGTCTCCAAAAGAAGAACAGAAACCAGCAGCAGTCTCCAAAAGAAGAACAGAATCAGCAGCGCTCTCCAAAAGAACAACAGAACAGAACAGAACCAGCAATAGGTTCCAAAAGAAAAAGACAATCACCAGCAGTCTCCAAAAGTAGAACAGAATCCGCAGAAGCCTAAAAAACAAAAAAGAAAAAGAAAAAAAAAAAAAAGAAAAAAGAAAAAGAAAAAGAAGAGAAAACGAAAGAAACAGAACGCAGCAGTCTCCAAAAGTAGGACAGAACCAACAGTCTCCAAAAACAAGAACCTCAAAAAAGAAGAAAGAGAAAGCAAAGCAAAGAACAAACAACGAAAAAAGAAACAGTAGCCTCAAAAAAGAAAAAAGAAAAAAAATGGAAAGCAAAGAAAAAACAAAAGAAAAAAAACAGAATCAGCATCAGTCTATAAAAGAACAGAATCCTCAGCAGTCTCCAACAGAAGAACAGAATCAGATCAGTCTGCAAAGGAACACAATCGCAGCAACCTCTAAAATAAAAGAACCAACAACAGTCTTCAAAAAAAGAACACAATCAGCAGCAGCCTCAAAAATAAAATAAAATAAAAAAAATAAAAAACAAGAAAAGAAAAAAGAACAGATTCGGCATCAGTCTCAAAAGAACAGAATCAGCAGCAGTCTACAAAAAACAAAAACAACAACAAAAAAAACAGATTAGAACAGAACCAGCAACAGTGTCCAAAGACGAACAGAATCAAAATCAGTCTCCAAAAGAACAAACAAATCAGCAACGGTCTCAAAAGAAGAGAATCAGCATCAGTCTCCAAAAGAAGTACAGAATCAATAACAGTCTCAAATAAAAACAAAACAAAAAACAAAAACAATCAGCATCAGTCTCCACAAGAAGAACAGAATCAGCAACAGTCTCCAAAAGAACAGGATCAGCATCAGTCTCCACAAGAAGAACAGAATCAGCAACAGTCTCCAAAAGAACAGAATCAGCAACAGTCTCCACAAAAGAACAGAATCAGCAACAGTCTCCAAAAGAACAGAATCAGCAACAGTCTCCAAAAGAACAGAATCAGCAACAGTCTCCACAAAAGAACAGAATCAGCAACAGTCTCCAAAAGAACAGAATCAGCAACAGTCTCCAAAAGAACAGAATCAGCAACAGTCTCACAAAAGAACAGAATCAGCAACAGTCTCCAAAAGAACAGATCAGCAACAGTCTCCAAAAGAACAGAATCAGCAACAGTCTCCAAAAGAACAGGATCAGCATCAGTCTCCACAAGAAGAACAGAATCAGCAACAGTCTCCGAAAGAAACAAGAATCAGCACAACAGTCTCCAAAAGAACAGAATCAGCAACAGTCTCCAAAAGAACAGAATCAGTACCAGTCTCCAAAAGAACAGAGATCAGCAACAGTCTCCAAAACAGGAACAGAATCAGCAACAGCGTCCAAAAAGAAACAGAATCAGCGAAGTCTCCAGAAGAAGAACAGAATCATCAGCAGCCCAAAAATAAAAAAAAAAAAAAACAAAACAAAACAAAAAAAAACAACCAACCAACCAACCAACCAAACAAAACCCCAGAATCAACAGCAGTCTCCAAAAGAAGACCAGAATCAGCAACAGTCTCCAAAAGAAGACCAGAATCAGCAACAGTCTCCAAAAGACCAGAACCAGCAGCAGTCTCCAGTAGAACAACAGAATCAGCAGCAGGTCCAAAAAGAAGAAAACCAAAACAGCCTTTAAAAGAATAACAGAATTAGCATCAGCTTCCAAAAGAAGAACAGAGCCAGCAGCAGTCTCCAAACGAAGAACAGAATCAACAGCAGTCTCCAAAAGAAAAACAGAATCAACTGCAGCTTCCAATAGAAAAACAGAATCAACAACAGTCTCCAAAAGAAGAACAGAATCAACTGCAGCTTCCAATAGAAAAACAGAATCAACAACAGTCTCCAAAAGAAGAACAGAACCAACTGCAGCTTCCAATAGAAAAACAAAATCAACAGCAGTCTCCAAAAGAAAAACAGAATCAACTGCAGCTTCCAATAGAAAAACAGAATCAACAACAGTCTCCAAAAGAAGAACAGAACCAACTGCAGCTTCCAATAGAAAAATAGAATCAACAACAGTCTCCAAAGAAGAACAGAACCAACTGCAGCTTCCAATAGAAAAACAGAATCAACAACAGTCTCCAAAAGAAGAACAGAACCAACTGCAGCTTCCAATAGAAAAACAGAATCAACAACAGTTTCCAAAAGAAGAACAGAACCAACTGCAGCTTCCAATAGAAAAACAGAATCAACAACAGTTTCCAAAAGAAGAACAGAACCAACTGCAGCTTCCAATAGAAAAAACAGAATCAACAGCAGCTTCTAAAAGAACAGAATCAGCAGTCTTCTCCAATAGAAGAACAGAACCAGCAGCAGTCTCCAAAACAGATTCAGCAGCAACCTCCAAAAGGAGAAAAACAGCTGTTTTCAAAAGAACAGGATCAGCAACATTCTCCAAACAGAATCAGCATCCTCCTCCTAAAGAAGAAAATAACCAGCAGCAGTCTCCAAAAGATGAACAGAATCAGCAGCAACCTCCATAGTCACCGCACAACAAAAGAACAATACCGGCAGCTTGAAAAACTATGAACAAAAAGAACAAGTAAGTCTTCCGTTTAATCTGTTAAGAAAAGAACAATATAAAAAAGAAAGAATTAAAAAGCAGACAATAAGAAGAACGGGAATAACAACAAGAAAAAACAAACAAGCAAAAAATAAAAAGAAATATTGAGCGCACTGAGGGGAAAAGGTATCGGGAACGAAAAACCACAAAATCAAATCCAATCAAAAACAAAAACGATAAAAACAATCACGAAATGGAATCAACAACAACAAAAATAACAACAAACTCTACTACTACTTCTACTAATTTCAAGACCTATTTTCATACTGCACTGGTGTCTTTATGGCCGTATTCGTGTTTGTACTGCATTGATGTATTGACATTTTCTCACCCCTCCTCCTTTTCTTAGTGTGCAACGAGTCTTCTCTGACATGGCGTTTGTGCTATATGAATGAATTTATCATCATTATTTGTTATGATTATGATGATAATAATAACAATAATGATATATGATATATGATAATAACGATAATAATAATGACTACTTGTACACCGCCTCATCTTGCAAGAAACCTTGGCTTTTTCATGGACTTCTTCCTTACTAAGATGAAACAATAGTTACTAGAGACTTGTCAGATCTTTTATGAGCTTAAAAGGTTATGCTCACTTGGACTGTTTCTGTTGTGAAGATGCCACCGTAACACTTGTCATTTCCTGTATTCTTTCAAGGTTAGATTACTGTAATTCCCTTCTCGCTGGTTGTCTTGGCTTTATTCTTTGTCCACTGCAGTAGATCCAGAACTCCCCCCCCCCCCACCACTGCCCGTGAGGATACGGGGGCTCTTTCAATATAAATAGTATCCCCACCTTCTGGGAATTCTGTGCTAGAAATGTCCTCTTTTCTGTCCCTCTCTTTGTTTCTTTCTTCATCCTTCGCTTTCTGTTATTTCTTGCTATAATTTTCTGCCTTGTTGGTGCGTCCACCTGTATGTGTTCGATAAAGTCTTACATGCTTTCTCTTAGGTTTGATAAGCGGGTACATGTGTTAAGTGCATTTTTGGATCTAGGAATATGAGATATGCTGCAGTAATTTAAGGGACTTTAGGCATGTTTTAATACATGTTTTAGTGTCTTAGGTTATGTTTAAATTTGTGTTCAGGTATGTTTCTTAAATTCCCTGTGCGATACATTGGAAGGAATGGTCATCTCTTTACATTATGTGCGCGAATGCATTGATATGTGTACTTAATTTTCTTTTCCTTTTTTTCCCGTTGAAGTTTTGTATATGTTTTGAGCTGGTTGTTGTCCTGATATGGCACTACGCAGTCGGCTGGGCTATAAACAACAAAAACAATAACACTAAGATCCAGAACTCTACTGGCCGCCTTGTTTTCAAGGCTCAACGTTGCCAGCCTTGTACTCTTTTATTGATGAAACTGCACTGGCTCACTGTTTCTGAAAGAATTAAATACAAGATAACCTTCATCTGCTACAATAATGTCACTGGCACTGCCCCTGACCATCTGTCTTATCTGGTTACTTCGCGCACTCCCTCTTGCTGTCTTCGTTCTTTCCTCGTGGGGATGCCAGGGGCTCTTTCAGTATAAATAATATCCCCACCTTCTGAAAATTCAGTGCTAGAAATTTCCTCTTTTCTGTCACTCTCTTTGTTTCTGCCTTGTTCCTTTGCTTTCTGTCATTTCTTCTTATCATTTTCTGCCTTGCTGGACAATTCACATGTATGTGTTCGATAAAGTCTTACGCACTTTTTCTTAGGATTGATAATTCGGTACACGTATTAAGTGCATTTTTGGCTCTAGGGAGGTGAGATATGCCGAAGCAATTTAAGGTAATTTATGCTCTTTTTATATATGTTTTGGCGTTTTTAGGTATGGTTAAATTTGTATTCAGGTGTGTTTTTAAAATCCCCTTTGCGATAAATTGTACGGAGTGGTCAGCGCCAGGGGCATGTCCTTAGATTATGTGCGCGAATGCAGTGATATGTGCACTTAATTTTCTTTTCCGTTTTTTGTTTTTTCATGTTGAACTATTGTGTATATTTTAATAATAATAATAATTACAATATTTATATAGTGCAAAATCTTGATAAAATCAAATCTAAGCGCTGAAACAGACACACACACACGCACGCACGCACACACACGCACGCACGCACGCACACACACGCACTCACACATACACACACACACACACATACACACACACACACACGCGCGCGCGCGCGCGCGCACACACATACACACGCACACGGCTATAAATGGGGAGAAAGAATAAAAGCAATGGAAAATTATAGAGAGCATATTATATACAATTGTATATTGCAATGTGATTCCCCTCCGAGTGGAGACAGGCTGCAGAGGGGATTGAGTGAGGTCAGGATTTTATGCAGAGGAGAAAAGGTGAGTTTTGAGAGCGGACTTGAAGGAGACAAAAGTAGGTTGCTGACGGACTGAGAGAGGAAGTTTGTTCCAGGAGAGCGGACCAGAAACAGAGGAGGCTCGTGGACCATAGGTATTGAGTTTAGTGCGTGGAAAGCGAAAAGTCAGAGGATCGGAGGCAGAGCGGAGGGTACGTAAGGGAACATAGATCTCAAGTAGGCTTGACAGGTAATCGGGGGCTGCGTTATTGAGGCTTTTGTAGCACATGGTGTCTAGTTTGTACGTACTGTATGCGCTTTGATACAGGGAGCCAGTGAAGTTGTGCCAGGAGAGGAGATATGTGGTCAGCTTTTTTCTTTTTGAGTACAAGGCGTGCAGCATTGTTTGAATGCGCTGTAGGATGTGAGTGGTGGAGGCAGGAAGACCGGACAGGAGTGAATTGCAATAGTCAATGCGAGACATTATGAAAGAGAGAACGAGTTTTGCAGTTGTTTCCACAGAGAGATACTTCCTGATCAGGCTTATACGATGGAGGTGATAGTAGCAAGATCTGGCAGTTTGAGAAACAAAGTTGTTCATGGAGAGGGTAGAGTCAATGCAGACACCAAGGTTTTTAGCTGAATCAGAAATTGGGACTGATGTGTTACATAATGGGAGAGAAAGAGGAGGCAGCTGAGAAAGTTTCTGACGGGTGCCAATGAGGATAGCTTCTGTCTTGTCATCATTTAGCTGAAGTTTGTTGTATGTCATCCAATTTTTAATGTCCGAGTAACACTCAGTGGTGCGAGTCAAGAGGCACTGTATATTGTCAGGTGAGTCACTGTCTTGAAGTTGGGTGTCATCAGCATAGAAGTGGTGTTTTATAGAGTGGGAGTTGATGATGGTGGACAGGGGGGAGGTGTAAAGAGTGAAAAGAACAGGGCCAAGGACAGATCCTTGTGGAACACCAAGGTCAGGTATGCAGGTTGAGAGTAAGTGCCATTGATGAGAACAGTTTGTTTTCTGTTTGATAGATATGAAGTGAACCAGGAGAGAGCAATGTCAGAGATGCCAAAAGTATGATGAAGTCTAGAAAGGAGAATACCATGATGTTTTGAAACAGTATAGCCCTGATATGGCTCTTCGCAGTCGGCTGGGCTTGAAACAACAATAACAACAACAATCTTCCTTCTTCCTCCGACTCACGACTTATTTAGCGAAATCGCCTGGAAGGTAAATCTTAAGGCTTTCGCTCCTCTGAGGATGACCCAGCCCTGGAATTTTCTTCAAAAAATATCATTGTACCTCTATCTCTCTTTCATATTCCTGCAGGAAGCTGGTGAATAGGGAAAGGGAAACAAAGGGTCAAGTTTATGTTTTGTTTGCATGGTTAACAATGCAGAATGCTGATGGAAAGGGTGCGGGAGTCAAACGGTTAAGGAATAGCTGTGATCATCATCATCATCATCATCATCATCATCATCATCATCATCATCATCATCATGTGCTCTGCCGCATGGCGTTGGCTGTCAAGACCCTCCCTACGGTACGAATCTATCTTTTGTCACTGCAAGTACATTTCCCACCCTTGGTCTCTTTCACAGCTGAGCATTTGGACATTGACTGGGCGGGGGGTGGGGGTGGGGGTTCCTGTCATGTGAGAAGAGTTTATACGAAATAGCTAGTGTAATGTGATTCAGACCTTTAATTATTTGTTTATTTACTTGATAGATATGGTCCTTTTTTGAAGGTAAGATGCACACATACACATGTCATTTACATGTAACCAAGATTATTCCAGCGGTAGGCTGATAAAATACCAGTATAGAATATAGACTAGGTAAAGCGTAGTCTAGGTAGGGTCTCAGGACCTGGCCAGCTCATGGGTTTATGCGCAGGTTTAAGGCTTGTGCCATGATCACCATACACATGGCACCTGTGACATTAGTGCATATGGAATTCGTTCCCAGCGCGGAGACGTCATCTTGAGACCTCTGACCTCGGTGAGAATGTCGTCGATGAAGGTAAAGCGGCAAGGCAGAGGAGCGAGACCAACCCTCAGTAAACTGACATCATAGGAAAACACTTATGTCTTGCGTTACACTGCTGGCATGGTATCTGAGCTAATCATCTACTGTGGAAAACGTGTGTGTGTGTGGTGCTGTGTGGTGTTGTGTGGTGTTGTGGTGGTGGTGTTTGTGTGTGTGTGTGTGTGTGTGTGTGTGTGCGTGTGCACGTGAGAGAGAGAAAGAGAGAGAGACAGAGAGAGAGAGAGAGAAAGAGAGAGAGTGCTTGTTCGTTCCTTGATTTAACGTCTTTTCACTATAAGTGATATTAGACGGATAAAAATGGCATGGAGGATGATTTTTTTTTTTTGGGGGGGGGGGGGGGGGGGGGGAGGGAGGGGAAAGAAGGGAACAGAGTAAGAGACGGAAAAAAATTAAAAGGAACCGGCAAGGTCTTTAGAAAAATGATATGGATGATCAGAGAAATGAAACTAGAACAACGCTAACATCAAATGTAAAAGAAAAATCGTCATAAAAAGCAAAACAAAACAAAATAAGATAATGATAATTAAAATAATAACCTTAAAGTAACGCATTAACAGGACTGTGAACCAATGATTCTGAAATTTTAACTAACAGAACTTGATCTGATATCACTTCTTTAAAATGCTTTTCAAGATAGTTTCCTTGTGTAAACATCTTTGGTAAAAAATAACGAAGCTTTCTGCAGTAAAACAAACAGTGATACAATGTGAATTGTTCACCGCAAATACATAAAACGTTTTTACAATATTTTGTTTTCAAAGCGTTCAGTTGAATACGAAAATATGTGGTAACAATTAATCTCAAATGATATATCGAAGAATACTGCATTTTTTTACAGATATTTTGAACTGAAAGTTTGATTCTTTTTTGAGACACAAATTTTTCATTTAAATCTTCATGAAATCGAATCCATGATGCTAATTCTAGCGAGTTGTAAGCTTCTTTTACCGAGGTGTTAACATGTAATTCTATGGAATTTTCAAAACGGAGTGTACCGGATTTAGCTGCTCTGTCAACTACGTTGTTGCCGTGAAGACCAACGTGAGAAGGCACCCAGCATAAACTGATTTCAGAGCCATTTATCTTTAAACAGTGTATTAGATGATTTGCCTCAATTATTAAATCAGGTCTTGTGTCTGTATCAAAAGACTGTAAGGCATATAATACAGATTTTGAATCAACAAACAGAACTACTTTGAAAGGCACAGGCCGAAGGCTTATTAAATAATGCAACGCTTGAACAACAGCGACCAATTCTGCTGTATATATAGATACATTTGCCCCAATGAAAAAAGACTTTTTAATGTTAAATTTTGGAACATAAAACGCTGCTCCAGCGCTCTGATTTGCTAAGACTGACCCATCAGTAAAAATGTGGAGGTGGGTACGGTACTTTTCATCGATGTGTTCACAAGCTGTGGATAGCGTATTGTTGACATTATCATCTTTTTTAACGTCTGCATAATCGAGATCAAACGTGGCCTTTAGCATTTCCCATGTAGGGATAGGCGTTAACATTGGTTTTTCGGCTATTTCATCCATAGTTATGCTGGATTGTTTGATCAGGTCAGATATGTAAGTTGCGGTTGTAATTTGTGATGAAATGTTTTTTGCTCGTTTTGGAAAGTCAATATCAGACCTGATTTTAATTTCTTTGCTCACAAAATTATTCGCTTGTGAAGTAGTTCTAATTGCAAACTTTGCTGTAGCTAGCTCACGATGGTTGTTTAGAGGTAGAATTCCAGCAACTTTGTACGTTTCCAGAGCAGAAGCATGAGTTGGTACACCTAGTGCAATTTTAAGACTTTTGCAGTCCAAGTTCTGAATCTTTTTTAGTAAATATTTAGGTGCATGAAAAAAACTTCTTGCGCGTAGGATAATTTAGACCTGACCAGCGCTGTTGACAGATGAATCAGTATATTTGTATCCATTCCCAGGGTGCTTATTATCTTTAGAAAATTTAAGGTTTTTCGTGCTTTTGTTAAAATATAATCAAAATGAACATTCCAGCTTAATTTCGAAGTGATGTAAACTCCCAGAAATTTTACGACCTGTTTGTAATTTAACACTTCACCAAGCAATTTGAAAGTAGGCAAGTTATTTGAGTTACCACTAGGATCAAACAGCATCATGTTAGTCTTTTCTGCCGACAACGACAGACCATTTTCTAATATATAGTTTCCAAGATTATCAAGATCAATTTGATACAATTTCCTGATGTAATTCCGTGTTCTCTGTGGAGTTGTCTTTTTTAAAGTGATATTCATCCAAGTGCATATATCATCAGCATACTGTACTAAAACAACACGATTTGAAAAAGTTTTAGGAAGATCCTGTATAAGGATATTAAATAAAATAGGTGCTATCACTGAACCTTGTGGAATCCCCATGTCGAGGTGCCGTGAAGTAGAATAACTAGCTCCCACTCTAGCCTGTATTGTTCTATTAGCTAAAAAAGATTTAATGTAATTGTACATATGGCCAGATAAACCAACAGATTTTAGCTTGAACAATAAACGTTTATGCCAAACTTGATCGTAAGCTTTTTTAACATCAAAGAAAGTAGCTAAAACACTTTTTCTGCGGGCAAACTGTTGTTTGATCTGAGTCGTAAGTTTAACCAGGTGTTCAACTGCGGATCTCCCTTTTCTAAAACCCGCCTGGTTTACCGGAATAACGTTATTTTTATCACAGTAGTGTAAAAGTCTGTTTAAGATCAATCTTTCCATTAGTTTGCTCGTGTGGGACGTCAAAGCAATGGGTCTGTAACTGTTTTTATCAGTTTTCGATTTTCCTGCTTTTAATATCGGTATAACTATAGACTTTTGCCAGATTTGTGGTACACTTCCGCTAACCCAGCATTTCTGCAAATTTTGTGTAGGAAAATAAGATAGTTTTCAGGGAGATGTTTAATCATTTCAGTCGAAACTGCATCAATACCTACCGAACTCGTTTTGTTGTGTAGAAACAGTATTGTGTTTTTTAGCTCTTCTAAGGTGATTGGAGAATTAAACCAGAGATCATTCTGAGGTATTGGATCAGTGTAGATTGAGTTGTTATCTTCCATTTCTCTGTGATGTTTGCAGTCTGGAGATAAACCTTCAACTTTACTGTTTTTAGCAAATGAGTCCACAAAGGTTTCTGCTTTGTCCATGTCTGAAGGAAATGTGTTACATGTTTCTATCATTATCGGACACCTAGGTAAGTTGGTTCCATTCTTCATTTGATTCATTTTCGTCCAGACTTTATGGAAATCTTTGAAATCTGAAATTTCTTTTTTGCAGAATGATGCCCAATAATCTTTCTTTGCTTCAGCAATGATTTTGTTACATTGGATGTTAGCTTTTTTCATTTCCACATGATCTTCAGGTTTCCGGCTTTTGATGTAGATTTTGAATTTCTCCCTTTTATATTGAACTGCTTTCTCACATGCCTCTGTCCACCAAACATTACCCAATCGATTATTCGATTTAGAAGTTTTGAGTTTCGGAATTGATACGTCTGCAGCGGCTAGAATTGACTCTTGGAATTTAGAAAACATAATGTCTACATTTTCACTTTCATAATGTCTGTAATCCTGATTAGCAAGAGCAGTTCGAAATAAGGACCAGTCTGCACGCTTGTAATTATATTTTGGAATAATATCAGGAGAGCTGTCTTTCATCCTGATGTTTTTGTCAGTTATGGTTATGATGATAGGTAGATGATCGCTTCCCAAAGTGTCTCTGTGAGTTTCCCAGATACAGGATGGTGCTAATTCTGGTGATATCAGAGACAAATCGATGGCTGTCGCCCTGTGTTTGGAGACATCAGGGATCCTAGTGACACTACCATCATTTAGAAGGTAAAGCGAACTATCAACGATATTTTCTACCAAACGATTGCTCGTAAAGTAGAACAGTTCTTTTCCCAAAATGGGGAGTGGGAATTAAAGTCTCCACCTATTAGCCATTTACCATGCTGCTGATCTTGGATCGTGCGCAGCCATTCTGTGTTGCGGTCGTTTGGACCTGTTGGCAGGTACACTGATAAAACGTTGATGTTTAAAGAATTGCTTAATTGGACAGTGGCAGCACAAGCGTGCAAATCGTCGCTTGATTTCAAAACCGGGGAAGTAAGTAAGCAGTATTGTAACT
>CM060311.1:16424826-16429826 GCA_030674185.1 Monoplex corrugatus
GCCTTGTTCCTTTGCTTTCTGTCATTTCTTCCTATCGTTTTCTGCCTTGCTGGTCCATTCACCTGTATGTGTTTGATAAAGTCTTACATACTTTTTCTTAGGACTGATTATTTGGTACACGTATCAAGTGCATTTTTGGCTCTAGGGAGGTTGAGATATGCGGAAGCAATTTTAGGTAATTTATGCCCATTCTTATATATGTTTTAGTGTCCTTAGGTACGCTTAAATCTGTGTTCAGGTATGGTTTTTAGATCCCCTGTGCGATGAATAGGACGGAGTGGTCAACGACGGGGACGTCTTGAGATTATGTGCGCGAATACATTGATACGTGTACGTAATTTTCTTTTCTTTTCATTTTTCCTGTTGGTTTTGTATGTTTTGAAGTGGTCATAGTCCTGACATCGCTCTATGCAGTCGGCTGGGATTTAAACAACAATAACAATAACAATCTTCCTGTGCATGTGCAAAACCTGGTCACCGCTTGCTAAGTCAGAGAGGGAAATTCAGGACCATATTTTTAGGATCATCGCACTTAGGGAGATTACTTTTGAGCTCTTTTTTCATATTTGTTTTGGTCCCATTTTCTACGCTACCTTAATAGCCACAGACGCTGGCACAGTTTTTCCGATGCGGTGATGATGATGATGATGAGGAGGATGCTAATCATGATGCTATGGAGTTCCGGTTCCATCTTGGACTGAGACTACGTGACAGGGCGGTATTCTACGCTCACTATCATAAAATATCCTGGCGTCAATCTGGCCCAAGAGATGCAGACACCTGCAGTACTGGTCGGGAGACTTTAGCAATATCCTCAGTGACGCATCCGTGAAGTGGCTGAGACTCGATTTTGTGGTCCCAGTCTTTCCGAGCACGCTCAACTCTGGGTAGAAGCCAGTTGGAGCCGACAAATTCCACACAGATTTCAAAGGGCTGAAAGGGATTCAAACCCACAACCTTCCAGTTGGCAGTCCGTTGCGCTAACCACTATACTACAGCGATTGGTTCAAACTGAACCAGAATACAACCCCACCAACAGGACCAGCAAGCATAATAATTTATTTCGGCATATTGCAACCCTACCAGCCGGCTCAACAAGCGTATAATTTTGTTTGGATTTCGGGGAAAAGGGACACTAAGGGAGACCTAGATGAATAACATAAGATACTTTAATTTCACATGGCATTTTTCTCTCCACTTCACGCCTTTCATCTCTTTACTTTCTGTGAACTCTTTCTCCTGATGTGGCTCTGCCCGATGGGTTGGGCTTTGGACAGAAATAACAATAACGTCATTGAACTATTGTGTATGCTTTAAAACGGTTATAGCTCTGATATGGCTCCACTTAGTCGGCTGGGCTTTAAGCAACAATAACAGAAGCAATAATAATTTTCTCCTAGCGACACCCATGATGGTCCAAACTGGGAAGAAAAAAAAACAAAAAAACAAACTCCACGTACTCAGGAATGTTTTGCATATCCTGCCTCGAGCATAGCGTAGGTGAATGCATACAGAAAAAAATGACAATCATAGCCGCAAGGAACCCCCACCCTCAACCGTGACCGGGGCCGACACAACCTGCCATCGGTGTACTCCTCACTTATTCAGTCGCACTGCCGTGAGTTTGCTCACGGCGGTGCGCACTGTAGCCAGTTCTCAACCCAGCAGTTGCGCTGAAGAAGACGGCCGGATCGCCGATGAAAGCTACGCAGTAAGTAGCCTTTTCACTGAGAGACAAGTTTAGCCAGGTAGCCATTTAAGACACTCATCTTGGTGAGCCCACACGAAACACTTCTGGTAACTATGAGACGACATCTGCACGGTTTGATTATGTCGTCCTTCGTAACATACTGTCTGTGATAACTGCATTTTAGATTTGCAAGCTTAATGGTGAGCATGGCTCTTAACTGTTGTCTTTTATCCTAAATTAACGGGTTGTCGTTTTTTTCGTTTTGTTGTTGTTGTTGTTTTTGACGTTGTGTTAGCCCTGATATAGCTCTAGTAGTCGGCTGGGCTATAAGCATTATGAACTGATCTGAACTGAACTGTCTGTGATAACCCTGCAGGGCACCAGCCCTAGCAGACCGTAGCAGAGATCGACAGAGGACGAACCAGGTGGCAGATATCAAAGACCGGATCAGTCTGTATGAGCTGCGTGTTGCCGTAAGTCAGAAACATAGATGGAAAGGATCTTGAAAACAGCTGTGGAGTAATAATAATAATGATAATAATAATAATAATAATAATAATATTAACAACAACAACAACAACAACAACAACAACAACAACAACAATAGTAATGATGATAATAATGATAATAATAATAATAACAATAATAATAATAATAATAATAATAATGATAAAAATAACAATAATAATAATTTCACTTATATAGCTCAAATGGCCCATGTCAAAAGCATGCTTGCCGCACTGTACAGGAATGGAACAATGCACTTGCACACATTGCACACATACACATGCACACACACATGCACGCACATACACATGCAGGCACACATACACGCATGCACGTGCACGCACGCGCACACACGCACACACACACATACACACACATGCACACACACTGAACTGAACTGTCTGTGATAACCCTGCAGGGCACCAGCCCTAGCAGACCGTAGCAGAGATCGACAGGGTGCCTTCTCACGTTTGTCTTCACGGCAACGAAGTAGTTGACAGAGCAGCTAAGCAAGGCGCCCAGAATTCTGATAATGCTATAGAATTACATGTTCATACCTCCGTAAAAGAAGCTTGCAACTTGCTCGAATCAGCCTCATGGACTCGATTTCATGAACATTCAAATGAACAGTTTGTGTCACAACAAATGATAAAACTTACTGTTCAAAATGTATGAAAAAAATTGCAGTATTCTTCCATGTATCATTTGAGATCGATTGTTGCTGTTTGTTTTCGTATTCAGCTAAACGCATCGAAAACAAAATATTGTAAAAATGTCAAGTGTATTTGCGGCGAACAGTTCACACTGTTTCACTGTTTATTCTACTGCAAAATGCAACGTTCTTTTTTACCGAAAATGTTTACTCAAGAAAAATATTCTGAAAATCATTTCCAAAAAATTACATCAGATCAAACTTTGTTAGAATTTCAGAATCATTAGTTCACAGTCCTGTTAATGCATTACTTTAACTTTATTCGGTTTGTGTTTTAGTGTTACAATTTCCGTTCACATTGTCGAAGTTAATTGTAAGTGTTAAGTTCTCGTTCCATTTTACTGTTCCCCTACCTACTAATGTCTTTTTCCTCTGTTTTCCCTCTGCCCAAATCCAACCCGTCCAACTATCGTTCTACATTTTATTTTGACCATTTTTTTTTTATTTCCCCCTCCCCCGTCTAATATCACTTATAGTGAAAAGACGTTAAATCAAAGAACGAACGCACACACATATATACAGACACAGAGGATGCTGAGGTATGGTACTCTCAATCTGCTGGGCGTGTGACCCTTGAGCCAAGTTGTTATCCTGTACCTCAAACGCACGCACACATACACCACACCACACCACACCACACCACGTCATATACACACAAGATGCCGGATCACAGTATACTCGGTCTGTTAGGCGATGATACTTGACCCAAATTGTCATCCTCTCTCTCTCTATCTCTCTCTCTCTTTCACACACACACACACACACACACACACACACACACACACACATACACACAACACACACACACACACACACACACGCACACAAACACACACACACACGCACACACACACACACACACACACCGTCTAATATCACTCATAGTGAACAGACGTTAAATTAAAGAACGAACGAACACATACACACACAACACACACACACACACATACACACACACACACACACACACACACACACACACACACACACACACACACACACACACACACACACACAGAGAAGACACTGAACTAGAGTACACTCAGCGTACCATCCCCGACTACCACACTGGAGCTGGGATTAAAAGAAGAGGATAAAAAAAAAAAAAAAAAAATAGAGAACCTGCTACCGTGACCTTGCGCAGTTTTAAATTTACATAATGGTGAATATTTTCTGGGCAGAACATGTGACCCCACAATAGTCGGACCAAACTAACACTGTTAACATAGTCATACTGAAAATAATACCATCCACCTAAGTGCATATGTCGACTAAGTCTTTCTGCGTGCGTTGGAGCACGAAAACGAGTCATTCACTTTAAAGTTTGTTCACACAGTACAGTCTTCAAGGAGGCAGACACAAGAAAAACATTAATGAAGAAGATTAAGGAAAAAGACGAGCAGCATTTTTAGGACATTTTATGAGGTAAAAGAAATTAGAGCACCCAGTCACAACAGGAAAGCTGGAGGGGAAAAAGAGCACCAGGTAGACCCAAGGAGAAAATATTGGACGGAATTGCGGGGTGGCTGAGGACAGAGAGGGTAGAGGAAAGCTGGAGGGAAAAAGAGCACCAGGTAGACCCAAGGAGAAAATATTGGACGGAATTGCGGGATGGCTGAGGACAGAGAGGGTGGAGGAAAGCTGGAGGGGAAAAGAGCACCAGGTAGACCCAAGGAGAAAATATTGGACGGAATTGCGGGGTGGCTGAGGACAGAGAGGGTAGAGGAAAGCTGGAGGGAAAAAGAGCACCAGGTAGACCCAAGGAGAAAATATTGGACGGAATTGCGGGGTGGCTGAGGACAGAGAGGGTAGAGGAAAGCTGGAGGGAAAAAGAGCACCAGGTAGACCCAAGGAGAAAATATTGGACGGAATTGCGGGATGGCTGAGGACAGAGAGGGTGGAGGAAAGCTGGAGGGGAAAAGAGCACCAGGTAGACCCAAGGAGAAAATATTGGACGGAATAGCGGGGTGGCTGAGGACAGAGAGGGTGGATCGGGAAGATGTAATTGCAGCACAAAGAATAGATTAGTATGGAGGGCCATGATCGCCAACGCCATGCGGCAGGGCACATGATGATGATAAACAGGACAGA
>CM060311.1:16434826-16439826 GCA_030674185.1 Monoplex corrugatus
GCAAGCCATGTGTTTGTAGATGTGTGTGTGTGTGTTTGTGTTGCGTGCGTCTGTACAGACAGCTGTAGGTGCCTTGTGAGTGTAGATGTAGTGTGCGTGCATGCGTGCGTGCGTGCATGCGTGCATGCGTGCGTGCGTGCGTGCGTGCGTGCGTGTGTGTGTATGTGTGTGTGTGTCGAGGTGTGTTTGAGTGTGGGTTTGTGTGTGTGTGTGTGTGTGTGTGTGTGTGTGTGTGTGTGTGTGTGTGTGTGTGTGTGTGAGTGTGTGTGTGAGTGTGTGTGAGTGTGTGTGAGTGTGTCTGTCTATCAGTCTGTCAGTCTGTCTGTCTGTGCATGCTTGTGTATTCACGTTTATATGGTAGCATGTTCATGTAAGTGTACTCGCACGATTATGGAGACATGTTTTTTTCTGATGAGCTTTTTCAGTTGTTTTGTTTATATGCGTTGTTATGCTTACGTGCCGAGGTTATTGTTGACATGTTGTTATTGCGTAATATGTTCTGTATAGTGCCAAGTGCTTGGGAGCTCGTTTCCCGGGATGGTGTGCCACATGCATCAGCGGTGTTTGTTATTATTATTATTGTTATTATTATTATTATTTATCATCATTATTAACATTATCATTACTATCATTCTTATTGTTCGTATAGTATCATTATTGTTATTGTTATTCTTATTATTATTATTGTTATTAGTAGTAGCAGTAGTAGCAGTAGCAGCAGCAGCAGCACTAGTAGTGGTAGTAGTAGTAGTAGTATTGTGATTGTTGTTGCTATTCGTATTTTCATGATGATGATAATAATAATAATAATTAGTAGTAGTAGTAGTAGTAGCAACAGCAGTAGCAGTGGTGGTGGTAGTGGTAGTGTTAGTAGCAGCAGCAGCAGCAATAGTAGTAGTAGTAGTCATAGCAGCAGCAGCAGTAGTAGTGGTGGTGGTGGTGGTGGTAGTAGTAGTGGTATAGTAGTAGTAGTAGCTAGTGGTAGTAGTAGTAGTAGACGCTGCAGTAGCAGCAGTAGTAATAGTAGCAGCAGAAGCAGCAGTAGTAGTAGTACATGTAGTATCAGCAGCAATAGTAACAGTAGCAAGCAGTAGTAGTAGTCATCATCATCATCAGGTGCCCTGCCGCATGGCGTTGGCGATCATGGACTTCCAACCATCTCTATCTCTCGTTGCCCCAAGCATCTCCCCCACACTCCTCATCCCCAGCCATTCTGCAAGTCCGTCCAGCATTCTCTCCCTGGGTCTACCTGGTGCTCTCTTTCCATCCAGCTTTCCCGTTGTGACCAGGTGCTCCAAATCCCCCTTCCTCATAAAATGGCCTATAAATGTTGCTTGTCTTTTCCTAATCTTCCTTATGAGTGATCTCCTTGTGTCTGCCTCCATCAAGACTGTCTAGTTTGTTTTCTTTGCTGTCCATAAAACTCTCAACATTCTTCTGAGAAACCACATTTCGGCTGCCTCGATCCTGCTCTGGATTTGCTTGCTGACTGTCCACGCCTCGCATCCGTACAACAGTATTGGTTCTATATAACATTCAAGGACTCTCTTTCTCATGTTAATTGATAGGCATTTGTTGGTAAGAATGCTTGTCATCTTCTTGAATGCTGTTTTGGCTTGGCCGATTCTGCCAGCTATTTCCGGCGTGCATCTGCCGTCTGATGAAATGACCGTTCCCAGGTATTTGAACTTATTAACCTGTATGAAGGTTATGCCATTTGCTGTTATTTTGCATGAGGGGATTTCATGTTTTTTACTGATCACCATGACTTCAGTCTTCCTGCAGTTTAGTTCCAACCCCTTACCTTTGCTTTCTATTGCTAGTATATTCATAAGGTTTTGTAGGTCCCTTTCATTTTCTGCAATTAGCATGTTGTCATCTGTGTACCGAATGTTGTTTATCATTTCCCTCCAACCTTTAATCCAGGGTCTTCTTCTAGGTTTCTCATGATGTTTTCGCTATATAGTGAAAACAGATCTGGTGACAAAACACAACCCTGTCTGACTCCTCTTTTGATGTTTTGGAAAGAGCTTATATTGTTTTCTATTCTCATTGCAGCTGTTTGTTCCCAGTACATATTCCTGATTATTCGTAGATCTTTTCCATCAACATTGTGTCTCTCCAGTTGGTTGATCAATTCTTCATGTCGTACCCGATCGAAAGCCTTGGTATAGTCAACAAAGCATAAATAAAAATCCTTATTCATCTCAATAGTAGTAGTAGTAGTAATAGTAGTAATAGTACTATTGTTGTTGTAACTATTGTTACCGTTGCTGTTGATGTTGTACTTGTTGTACGTTATCATTTTCCTCCGTCTTCTAATCGTTACCATCATCATCATCATTATCATCATCATCATCATCATCATCATGGACAATCTTGTATAGATTATCCCAGTGTTGGCCGAAAAAAACAAACAAACAAACCGAAAAAAAAACCCAACCCCAAAACAAACAAACAAAAAACCAGGACCGTCTCATGAACTGGAACATTCGTCACACGTAAACTTGTCACTGTGAGCGCGGTGTAACCAGCTACATCAACATCGACTCAAGCCGCAATGTGGTGTCAACAAGGTTCATTGAAAAACTTGGCACACTCTCTGACATCTCTCTCTGCTGGCAGGAAAGTCGTTCAGGGATACGCACGCACAGTCCTTTGCCAAAACCCACGCACGCATGCAGAGAGAGAGAGAGAGAGAGAGAGAGAGAGAGAGAGAGAGAGAGAGAGAGAGAGAGAGAGAGAGAGAGAGAGAGAGACAGAGACAGAGACAGAGACAGAGACAGAGACAGAGACAGAGAGGAGAAGAACAAGAAGATGATCAGACCATTCTTACAATCTTCCTTTCCATACACAACGACTTGCTTTAATAATCTCCCCATCTAGGCAGTAACGATTGTTCTAATTATCTCCCTTTCTATGTCGTTCCAACTGTTCTAATTATCTCCTTTTCCATGTAGTAACGACCGTTCTAATAATCTCCCTTTCTAGACTGTAATGACCGTTCTAATAATCTCCCTTTCTAGACTGTAACGACCGTTCTAATAATCTCCCTTTCTAGACTGTAACAACCGTTCTAATGATCTCCCTTTCTATACAGTAATAACCGTTCTAACATAACGACCGTTCTAACGATCCCCCTTTCTATACATTGATGACCGTTCTAACAATCCCCCTTTCTATACATTGATGACCGTTCTAACGATCTCCCTTTCTATACATTGATGACCGTTCTAACGATCTCCCTTTCTATACATTGATGACCGTTCTAACGATCCCCCTTTCTATACATTGATGACCGTTCTAACGATCTCCCTTTCTATACATTGATGACCGTTCTAACGATCCCCCTTTCTATACACTGATGACCGTTCTAACGATCTCCCTTTCTATACATTGATGACCGTTCTAACGATCCCCCTTTCTATACATTGATGACCGTTCTAACGATCCCCCTTTCTATACATTGATGACCGTTCTAACGATCTCCCTTTCTATACATTGATGACCGTTCTAACGATCTCCCTTTCTATACATTGATGACCGTTCTAACAATCCCCCTTTCTATACATTGATGACCGTTCTAACAATCCCCCTTTCTATACATTGATGACCGTTCTAACAATCCCCCTTTCTATACATTGATGACCGTTCTAACGATCTCCCTTTCTATACTATTCTCCCTTTCTATACAGTAACGACCGCTCTAACATTCTTCCTTTCTGTACAGTATCTATATTCGTTATTTCCGACTCGGAGACGCTATCTTGAGAAAATGAAACTTATACAAAATGAGTTATAGAAAAGCCAGGTTTTGCACTTTTCAATGTCACTGTGACCTTGAAGAAAACCAACAGCTGAAATATAAGCTGGACGTGCAGAGAGGACTATGGTTGACAGTCACAAAAGTGAAAACAGAATGTGGATTGTTGTCAGAAGTTCCCGAGAAAGTGCTGGTCTCATACCTTCGTTAAAAAAGGCTGTTTTTGGACACTTATTTTTTCAGTGTGCATGGCCTTGACCTTTTAGCCATGACCTCTGAACTTATGCAGTCGGAATCCTTGGATTGTCTACACCTTTGACTAAAATGAAATCCAGTCAGAAACAGCTGATAACAACTTTGTTCATAACATTTCTGTTGCGAAGAAAAACACATAAACCACAACATGCACACAGGCACACATGCACACACACACACATACACACGCACACACACACACACACACACACACACACACACACACACACACACACACACACACACACACACACACACACACACACTGTCTCTCTCTCTCTCTCATAAACACACACATACACACACACACACACACGCACGCACGCACGCACTCACACATACACACAAACATACAAACACACCCGTCTAATATCACTTACAGTGAAAAGACGTTAAATCAAACAACGAACGATACAAACACACACAGACACGCGAGCACAGGCAAATACATTTACATATACACACACACAAACACATACAGACACGCTCTCGCAGGCAAACGCACATACAAACAGACACAATACACACACCTCTCAGCAGTCGATATGAACCATTCCCCCTTTTTATTTAAGGAAGGTTGGAAAAGAAGATAAGGAAAAAGTCACGTACTTGATCTTGATATTCACATTGACACTTCCGTTTGAAAGGTGTTTCGCATTTTCTTCTGTACGTTACCCGCTGTTTCTTTGTCACCAATACCAAGAAGAAGAGAAAAACAAAGAAGAAGAAGAAAGAGAAGGAAGAGAGGAGGAGGAAAAAAAGAAGAAGAAAAGAAGAAGAAGAGAAGAAGAAGAAGAAAAAAAAAAGAAAGAAGAAGAAGAAAAGAAGAAAAAAGAAAAAGAAGAAGAGAAGAAAGAAAAAAAAAAGAAGTAGAAGAAGGAAAAACAAGAAGAAAAGAAAGAGAAAGAAGAAAGAGGAGGAAAGAGGAGGAGGAGAGAGAAAAGAAGAAGAAAAGAAGAGGAAGATAGAAGAAGGAAAAGAA
>CM060311.1:16449826-16454826 GCA_030674185.1 Monoplex corrugatus
AATACAATCAAAGCTGAATCAATACGAAGGGAGTAATGAGAAGAGAGATTAAGTATTTTAATACAGAATGTTAGTAACCTAAAATTGGTGTAAAAATGGAACCGTATTAATAATTTCAGTATCAGTTATTTTTCTAAGATGACGTCGTCGCGCTCGGAATGAATTCCATATGCACCAACGTCACAGGTGCCATGGGTGTAATGATCATGGCACAAGCCTTATAATAATAATGATAATGATAGTAATATAATAATAATAATGTTTATTTATATAGCGCATATTCCATATAAAAACATGCTCACCAGCGCTTCACATTTCGCAAAAAAAGCAAAAGGGGATAAAAATGTTCACAATTACATACAGAATAAGAAAACAAAAAACCTTTAAGCTATATAAGTAAGAAGACACATAAGAAACCACAAAATATTTGAGTTTAAATCACTGACTTATGTCATGAAAAAACAGATTTTTCATATGAATAAAGAACCCCATGAGCTGGCCAGGTTCTGAGGTCCTACCTAGACTATGTTTTACTTAGTCTACATTTTTTATATTAGTAGTGTATTAGTCTAATATTTTGTCTTTTTCCATGATAAGCGTGCCATCTTTCGATGTTAAGCAACCAGTTGATGAGCATGTATTTTTCTTGTGGACAATTTCTTCAATTCGTCTGTACATATCCTGAGGATCTGTTCTGTGTCGGTCTTCTATTTCTTTGCATTTTGTTTGAGAGTACATTAAAGACCTTTTTGAGGATGACAGAAACGAAGAACACATTATAAAAAAAAACTTTGAAGGACCACCCATAATGAAAGATGAAGTTACAGCAGCACTGAAAAAGATGAAACCAGGAAAAGCCCCAGGACCAGACAACATTACTACAGAGATCATTGAAGCCCTGGAGGAATTTGGCATAGAAAAAATAACAGTCCTCCTCAATGAAATTTACGACACTGGAAAAATCCCCAAAGATATTTCAAAATCAATTTTCATTGCACTTCCAAAGAAGACAGGGGCTATAGAATGCGAACTCCATAGCACAATCAGTTTGATGAGTCATGTAACAAAAATCGTGTTAAGAATAATCATAATGAGGAAAAAGGAATACAATCAAAAGAGAAATAGCAGAAGAACAGTGTGGATTTGTGGAAGGGAAAGGAACTATTAATGCCACATACATCCTAAGAAAACAAACGAGACAGTCTTGATGGAGGCAGACACAAGTAGATCACTCATAAGGAAGATTAAGGAAAAGACAGCAACATTTATAGGCCATTTTATGAGGAAGGGGGATTTGGAGCATCTGGCCACAACGGAAAAGCTGGAGGGAAAGAGACACCAGGTAGACCCAGGGAGAAAATGCTAGACGGACTCGCGGAGTGGCTGAAGACGAGGAGGGTGGAGGAGATGCTTGAGGCAACAAGAGATAGAGAGAGATGGAAGTCCATGATCGCCAACGCCATGCGGCAGGGCACCTCCTGATGATGATGATGATGAGATGATGATGATGATGATGAGTGTATTAGTCTATCATTGGAACAATCTTGGTTACAAGCAAAGGACATGTGTATCTGTGTACATTATCTTCAAAGAAAACAAATATGATTATAAAGAAAATAATTAAATAGTAGAGGTGTGATTCACAACACAACTACCCACTCAGTATAAACCCCTCTCATATCACAGAAAGCCCCCCCCCCGTTAGTGCACAAAGCCTCAGCTACCTATCAACAAAAATAAAGTATCTATCTATCTATCTATCTATTCTATCTATCTGTCTGTCTGTCTGTCTGTCTATCTATCTATCTATCTATCTGTCTGTCTGTCTGTCTATCTATCTATCTGTCTGTCTGTCTGTCTATCTATCTGTCTGTCTGTCTATCTATCTGTCTATCTATCTATCTATCTATCTATCTATCTGTCTGTCTGTCTGTCTGTCTGTTTGTCTATCTATCTATCTTTTTGCTGTCTGTCTGTCTGTCTTCTATCTATCTATCTATCTATCTATCTATCTACCTATTCCTATCTATCTATCTATCTATCTATCTATCTATCTATTCTGTCTGTCTTCTGTCATCTATCATCTATCTATCTATCTATCTATCTATGTGTGTGTGTGTGTGTGTGGTGTGTGTGTGTGTGTGTGTGTGTGTGTGTGTGTGTGCCTGTGTATGTGTGTAGTAATGAGGCTGACTAAAGGTTTTATTATGCATTGTATGAAGAGCTAGAAAATAAGGTTTCGGTTAGCATAAATATTTACGTTATTTCAAGCAGATATTTGTGATGCTTTTGTTAAAGCTGTTTAATACTCTACAAGAAAAGTAGATGCTTGCTGTGAATATGTTTAACCCTTTGACTCCCGAATCCTTCCCATCAACTGCAAAAACTTAACCCTTTGATTCCTTCACCCTATCCACCAGCTTCCTGCATGAAGCTGGTTAGTAGGGTAAGGGAGTCAAAGGGTTAAGTTTTTACTCTGTAAACATGGTTGACAATAATAATTACAATATTTATATAGCGCAAAATCTTGATAAAAATCAAATCTAAGCGCTGAACAGACACACCACGACGACACACGCGCACAACGCACACACACGCACACACACCCCCACAACCACACACACACACACACACACACACACACACTCACACACAACACACACACACACACACACACACACACACACACACACACACATGGCTATAAATGGGGAGAAAGAATAAAAGCAATGGAAAATTATAGAGAGCATATTATATACAATTATATATTACAATGTGATTCCCCTCCGAGTGGAGACAGGCTGCAGAGGGGGTTGAGTGAGGTCAGGATTTTATGCAGAAGGAGAAAAGGTGAGTTTTGAGAGCGGACTTGAAGGAGACATTGCTGACGGACTGAGAGAGGAAGTTTGTTCCAGGAGAGTGGACCAGAAACAGAGAAGGCTCGTGGACCATAGGTATTGTTGAGCTTAGTGCGTGGAAAGCGAAAAGTCAGAGGATCGGAGGCAGAGCGGAGGGTACGTGAGGGAACATAGATCTCAAGTAGGCTTGACAGGTTATCGGGGGCTGCGTTATTGAGGCTTTTGTAGCACATGGTGTCTAGTTTGTACTGTATGCGCTTAGATACAGGAGCCAGTGAAGTTATGCCAGGAGAGGAGATATGTGGTCAGCTTTTTTCTTTTTGAGTACAAGGCGTACAGCATTGTTTTGAATGCGCTGTAGGATGTGAATGGTGGAGGCATGAAGACCGGACAGGATGATGATGAACAGGGTGCGGAAGTCAAAGATTTCATCTTGGTCTTGGAAGATACAAGTTTATCTTGATTTTGTGTAGGGTGTTAGGCTTGGGGGAAAAAGTTCTATTAAATGTTTGGGTGGATATGCGTACAGTTTGCGCATTTGTTGTTGTTGTTCTAGTTGTTGTTGTTATTGTAGCTCTTGTTGGCATTGTTGATGTTATTGTTGTTGTTGCACCTAAATTGTTGTTGTTACTGTCGTTGTTGTTGCAGCTGGGATCTTTGTTGTTTATTGTCGTTGTTGTGTAGCTTTGTTGTTGTACCTAAGTTGTTGTTGTTATTGTCGTTGTTGTCGTAGCTCTTGTTGTTTGTTAACCTAAGTTGTTGTTGTTATTGTAGTTGTTGTCGTAGCTCTTGTTTTTATTGTTGTTGTTACTGTTGTTGTACCTAAGTTGTTGTTGTTATTGTAGTTGTTGTCGTAGCTT
Source organism: Monoplex corrugatus (assembly GCA_030674185.1). NCBI lineage: Eukaryota > Metazoa > Mollusca > Gastropoda > Littorinimorpha > Ranellidae > Monoplex > Monoplex corrugatus. The sequence goes on from CM060311.1 coordinate 16,453,545, forward strand.
TTCTTGTTATTGTTGTTGTACCTAAGTTGATATTTGAGAAACAATTTTCCGCTTTTTTTTATATTTTGGTTTGTGGTTAGGGAGCTGTTAGTTATTAGAAGTCTTTCTGCTCTTCTATTATTTCAATAGAGTTTCGCTGCAACCATTCCATATTTTTGATGTAAGTTCAATACTGGATTCAATATGGGCAGTGTAAAATAGCTTTTCATTTTTTTTCCATCTTTTTTTTTCCACTGTTGATGAAGTTTGAGAGCTTATAAAAAGGAAACAGATATTCAGAGCTTTACTGAGGATAATCAGTGAGGACTTTCCATATAAGTTTTTCATCAGTATATACGCCAAAATACACAGTGCTTGTACACAACTTGTGTATTTACACTAACTAGAGTTAATTGATGGTATATATATATATATAGCTTTGATAGTTGGTGTTTGGGGCGAGTTGTGTATTGTTTTCATCATTGATTTCATTTTTGTAGGAGCGATTTTCATATGGTTTGCATCACACCGTTCTGGTATCTGGTTTACACATGATTATAATTTTTCTTTTGTTGTTGTTATTTTTATGTCTAAAATCTGTTTTAAACGGATGTATTACAAGCAGTGCGTCAGCAGGCATATCACATACAATGGAGTCTAATGTTACGTGTCAGGGTAGGTCATTGGTATGGACACAAAACAAGGACTTTTGGTACACAACAACAACGAGAGAGAGAGAGAAGAGAGAGAAGAGAGAGAGAGAGAGAGAGAGAGAGAGAGAGAAGAGAGAAGAAGAAAAGAGAGAGAGATGATTTAGAATTGAACACACACACACACACACACACACACACACACACACACACACACACACGCATAGACACAAACATCATACACACACCACATAAACACACATGCACACACATACACATACACACACACACACAACACACACACACACACACACACACAAACATCATACACACATACACACAACACACACACACACACACACACACACACACACACATTCACACACACAAACATCATACACACACTATCTACTCGCATTTGCACACAGATGCACACAACAAACGCAAACACAGACACACACAAACACGCACATTCACAGACACACACACACACACACACACTCACTCACAAGCGTAGACACAACACACACACACACACACACCACATACACACACATGCATAAAAACATGTATACAAACACTTTCATGTGCACACACACACACACACACACACACACACACACACGCATAAAACATACATACAAACACTTCGT
>CM060311.1:16459826-16464826 GCA_030674185.1 Monoplex corrugatus
AAGAGCGACAGATAAAAACAGAGGGCGTCAGAGAACTAGCGTTACAGAAAGAGACAGAGAAACAGAGGAAATGAGAGACACAGAGACACACAGAGAAAAAATGCACAAATAAATGAATATTAATAGGGCGACTCAAAGAGAGGCAGTGAGACAGACAGAGAATGAATGAATGAATGAATATTAATTAAGAGGGCAATTGAAAGAAAGTGAGTCAGTGGTTGGAATATGTTAATTTTTCTGTTTACGTGAAAGCAACAGGACTTTTTTCGTTTCCAGATGTATCAATGAAGTTGATAAACACGCAGGGAGAAACCTGTAAAGCTCCATGACGATGATCAGATTAAGGGCATAGAAGTTTGGATGAAGCCATACACAAAAACAAGTAGATAAGTGTCAGTGTGTGTGTGTGTGTGTGTGTGTGTTTGTGTGCGTGTATGTTGTGTGTTGTGTGTGTGTATGTTGTGTGTGTGTGTGTGTGTGTATTTGTGTGTGTGTTTGTGTGTGTTTGTGTGTGTGTTTGTGTGTTTGTGGTGTGTGTGTTTGTGTGTGTGTGTTCGTTCGTTCGTTCTTTGATTTAACATCTTTTCACACTAAGTGATATTTGTGTGTGTGTGTGTGTGTGTGTGTGTGTGTGTGTGTGTGTGTGTGTGTGTGTGTGTGTGTGTGTGTGTGTGTGTGTGTTGTGTGTGTGTGTGTTTGTGTGGTGGTCTTTGATTTAATGTCTATTCACTAAAGTGATAGTGATTTTAGACAACAACAAAAAACAAAAAAAAAAGGGTGGGGGGGTGGGGGAGGGGGTGATAAAGGAAGAATGAAAAGGATATTTGAAAATAGAGTTGGCGTGTTTGTGTGTACGTGTGCGTGTGCGTATGTGTGTGTACGTACGTCCGTGTGTGTGTGTTTGTGTGTGTGTGTGTGTGTGCGTGCGTGTGTGTGCTTTATGTGTGTATGTAGTTGTGTGCGTTGTATGTGTATGTGTGTGAGTGTGTGCATTGTGTGTGTGTGTGTGTGTTTTGAGAGAGAGGACAGAGAAAGAGAGAGAGTGAAAGAGAGACAGACAGACAAGCAAGCAGACAGGGAAACAGATAACAGGACGGAGGAGAGAGAGAGGGGAGAGAGAGGGAGAAGGAGAGAGAGAGGAGAGAGAGAGGGAGAGAGAGAGGGGAGAGAGAGAGAGGGAGAGGAGAGAGGGAGAGGAGAGAGAGAGAGGAGAGGAGAGAGAGAGAGAGAGAGGGAGAGAGAGGGAGAGAAGAGAGAGAGAGAGAGGAGAGAGAGAGAGAGAGAGAGAGAGAGAGAGAGAGAGGAGAGAGGAGAGAGAGCAATATGCATATACACATACATAGATTTCGAATTCTCCTATTCTCATATTCCCTCTCTCTGCCGCCTGCTCCTTTGTTGTTGTTGTTGTTGTTATTGTTGTTATTGTTGTTGTTGTTTTTGTTCTGTTTTTTTGTTTTTTAAAGGATGTTCTTTTAAATCGACGGGAGCTTATTTCCTTCGTGACTCTCTTCACATATTGATAATGGTTTTTTTTAAATTTAATTTTGCTTGCTGAAAACAAACATGTTTTTTCCGTAGGCATTTCTTTTCCACCGTAGATGCACCTCAGAAATAGCCAGCAGAATCGGCCAAGCCAAAACAGCATTCAAGAAGATGGAAAAACATTCTTACCAACAAACGCCTATCAATTAACATCAGGAAGAGAGTTCTTGAATGTTTTATAGAACCTGATACTGTTGCACGGTTGTGAGGCGTGGACAGTCAACACGCAAAGTCAGAACAAAATTGAGGCAACTGAAATGTGGTTTCTAAGAAGACTGTTGAGAGTTCCATGGACAGCAAAGAAAACAAACGAGACAGTCTTGATGGAGGCAGGTCTCGGGGTCTCGGAGAAAGAGAGAGAGAGAGAGAGAGAGAGAGAGAGAGAGAGAGAGAGAGAGAGAGAAAAGAGAGTTAGAGAAAGACAGAGACAGAGACAGACAGAGAGAGACACAGAGAGACACAGAGACACAGAGACAGAGACAGACAGAGACACAGATAGACACAGAGAGACAGAGACAAACAGACAGACAGAGAGACAGACAGACAGACACAGAGAGACACAGAGAGACACAGAGACAGAGAGACAGAGAGACAGACAGACAGACAGACACAGAGAAACACAGAGACAGAGACAGAGACAGAGACAGAGATAGTGGTGGATAAGGTGCTGGATTGATTGATTGATTTGATTCAGTTTTACGTCAGCACCCACCTCAGGTGATATGGCCGACGGGGATAACCATCCCAGGAAAATGGGGCAATGGGGGACTTATCTAATCCTATACTGACACCACCAGAACAACAATGATGCTAAGATGGGACAGTGAGAAGGCCAGTTTTAATGTAGCGCATCCCGGGATTCGAACCCACAACCATTAGCATGTGAATCCGACGCTCAAACCAACTGAGCTACAGAGGCCCGCTGAAGGTGCTGGAGTCAAAGGGGTTAGATTTAAAGACGTGGCCCGCCTGAGGATCTCACCCACCACCTTTGTGTTACTAACACGGCACTCATACCAGCTGAGCCAACGGGGCCTCGGTTTGCTCATTAACCGTTTGACTACCACGCCTATCCACTGACCGCAGAAACATAACCGTTTGACTCCCTCACCCTGTCCACCAGCTTCCTGCAGGACAGGGAGTCAAAGGGTTAAGTTTTTGCTTCACTAGCATGGCTGACACTGCAGGATGATGGTGGACAGGATGCGGGAGTCAAAAGGTTAATACTTTTTTCTCCGGGTTCCGAGTTCTCTCCCTTGCGACATTTGATGTATTCACCACTACCAACCATCCTATCCACCGCCCAGCCCCCACCCTCTGCTTCACCTTCCTCAACTCCCACACGTGAATTTACGTCATCACTCTATATACGTCACTATATTATTTATTTACGTAATAAGCTTCCTTCCTTCCTTCTTTCTCCCTCAGGAAGCCAGTAAAAAGAGATGTTATTATTTGTTTGTTTGTCTGTTTGTTTTGCTTTGTTTGTCTTATAGAAGGTTGGGCGTGTAATATGGGGTTGGGGCAGGAAGTCTGAGCGGAAGTTGTTAAAAACTCGATGAATCGTGTTTTTTTTTAAACAAATACATATAAAATCTCGAAGATTCGATTTACTAAAAACATATACATATAAAAAAAAATCGAAGATTCGATTTACTAAAAACATATGCATATCAGTTGGGATTGGGGCTGGAAGTTAGGGGGAAACTTGTTAAAAACTCGAAGAATCGATTTTTTTGAAAACAAATACATATAAAAACTCAAACAATCGATTTAAAAACAAAACAAAACATATAAGTTAACAAGAAACACCACGAGGATACTGGATGGGAGCCAGAGCACCAATGCCTCACCACTCTCCGGACAATCACCTCCCAAGCTCCCGACGCCAGTCGATAGTCATTTCATCGAGCAAAAGGGGGCTGTCCTTGCGTTGCATGACCCATTCGGACCCCTAGTCATCAGTTAAAAACATATACATTTAAGCATTTTACGTTAGGATGAAAAGGGCCTGTGTCTCTCTCTCTCTCCCCTCTCTCTCCCTCCCTCCCCCTCTCTTTCTCCGATCTAGGCGTGGATTGAACATCTTAAGTCTGGACTACTATTCTTTCACGCACAGAGCGTTATTGTTATTGTTATTTTTGTTTAAAGCCCAGCCGACTGCGTAGAGCCATATCAGGGCTATGATCCTTTCAAAACATACAATACTTCAAGAGGTAAAAAAAAAAAGGAAAAGAAAATTAAGTAATAATTATATTATATAATTACAATATTTATATAGCGCAAAATCTACCACGTATCAATGCATTCGCGCCCATAATCTAAGGAGGTGCCCCTGGCGTTGACCAATCCATCCAATTTATCACACGGGAGGGGGGGGGGGTTAAACAAAACACACATGAATACAAATTTAAACATAACTAAGGACACTTTGACATCTCTAAAAAGGGGCCTAACTTGCCTAAAATTCTTAACTTGTTTAGTCCTTTTCTCACACTGGACGAAGCAGCAGGGAAGTTTCAGTCTTTTTTTCCTACGTTTTGTATTTGGTGTTTGTTTGTTTGTGATCTTACGCTTGGCAAAGGCCACTGGTCGAAAATTTGCGCCTGTTTTGTCTGCTTGTATTAAATACGCGTTCTTGGTTTTTTTTTTCTTCTGGTTCTTGTTTGTTTGAACGCGGGTAGTCACACTTGTTTTGGATCACCAAAAATTGCTTTCGCACATCTCATTTCCCTAGAGCCCAAAAATGCGCATGATAAAAGTACCGAATTATCAATCCTAAGAAAAAGTGGGGAAGACATTATCGAACACATACGGGTAAATGGACCAGCAAGGCAGAAAATGATAGGAAGAAATGTCAGAAAACAAAGGAACAAAGCAGAACCAAAGAGACTGAAGTAAACGTTGGCTTGCTCACTGCCTGTTAACCCTTTACCTCCATCACCCTATCCACCACCATCCCGCATTGTTAGCCATGACAGCGAAGCAAAAACTTAACCCTTTGACTCCATCACCCTATCCACCATCATCCTGCATTGCTAGCCATGACAGCAAAGCAAAAACTTAACCCTTTGACTCCCTCACCCTATTCGCCAGCATCCCGCATTAATAGCCATGACAGCAAAGCAAAAACTTAACCCTTTGACTCCCCCATCCTATCTTCCAGCATCCCACATTGTGAATCATGACATCAAAAGTAAAAACTTAACCCTTTGACTCCATCACCCTATCCGCCAGCATCCCGCATTAATAGCCATGTCAGCAAAGCAAAAACTTAACCCTTTGACTCCATCACCCTATCCGCCACATCCCGCATTAATAGCCATGGCAGCAAAGCTAAAACTTAACCCTTTGACTCCATCACCCTATCCACCATCATCCCGCATTGTTAATCATGACAGCAAAGCAAAAACTTAACCCTTTAACTCCTTCACCCTATCCGCCAGCATACCGCATTA
>CM060311.1:16469826-16472326 GCA_030674185.1 Monoplex corrugatus
TTCCTTCTTTTTAAAGGAGATTGTGTGTGTTTGTGTGTGTGCGCGCGGCGCGTGTGTGTGCGTGTGTGTTTTGTGTGTGTGTGATGTTGTGTGTGTGTGTGTGTGTGTGTGTGTGTGTGGTGCGTGTGTGTGTTGTGTGTGCGTGTGTGTGTGATGTTTGAGTGTGTGTGTGTGTGTGTGTGTGTGTGTGTCCGTGTGTGTGTGCGCGTGTGTGTGTGTGCGTGCGCGTGTGTGTAAGTAAGTGTGTGTGCATGTGTGTGTGTGCGTGTGTGATGTTTGAGTGTGTGGTGTGTGTGTGTGTGGTGTGTGTGTGTGTGTGTGTGCATGTGAGTGTTTGTGTTTGTGTGTTTGTGGTGTGTGCACGTATGTGTGCGTGCGTGTGTATGTGTATTTGTGTTCCTGCGCACACGCGTGAGCGTTTCTAGCTTTTTGAGGGAGATTGTGTGTGTGTGCGTGCGTGCACGCACGCGCGGTGTGTGAGTTGGTGGTGGTGCATGCGTTTGTGTGCATGTGTGTACGCGCGTGCATGTGTGTGTATGTGTCTGTATGTGTGTGTGTGTGTGTGTGTGTGTGCTGGCGCGCAGTGCACGTGGTGTGTGTGCGTGCTGTGTGTGAGACAAACTCGTGTTAGCAAGATTTAGATTTCTCAGCTGTCTCTGGATAGATCCCGACTTAAGTTGAGTCATAAGAGTGGACCGTTGAGGAATCTAAAATGCCAAAGTAGGTCACGGTCACGGTCACACTACCCCCCTTCCCCTACGCCCTCCACCCCCCCAGCCAAAAATAAAAATAAAAGACTGATGAAAACCAGCAGTTTGTCTACAGGAAAGTGTATGAGCAGCACTTTCTTGGGGAATTTCTGACAGTATTCAATTTTTTTTTTCCTGTTGCAACAGCCAACACTTGTCTTTTCTTCACGCCGATTTTTTTTTAGGATCATCACTCAAGGAGGTTCCTTTGTGCTCACCTTCTTAATTTTTAATTTTTTAATTTTTATTTACCCCCCCCCCCCCCCCATTTTCTACGCCACCGTAATGGCCACAGAAGCTGGCACAGTTTTTACAATGCGATGATGATGGTGTCGATGAGAATGATAATCATGATGCTATGGAGTTCCATCTAGGATTGAGACTGCGTGACTGGGTTGTACTCTACGCTTACTGTCATAATATATCGTAGCGTCAACCAGCCCCGAGAGATACAGACACCTGCAGTGATCGTCAGGAGATTTGAGCAACACCCTCAATAACGTATCCGTGAAGTGAATGACACTCGACTTTGTGGTCCCAGTCTTCCCAAACGAGCCCATAGCACGCCCAACTCTGGGTAGGAGCCGATTAGAGCCGAAAAATCCCACAATGATTTTTGAAGGGACTGATGGGGAGGATTCGAACCCACAAACCTTCCCCCCGTAGGTGGTCTGTTGCGCTAACCACCACACCACGGCGACTGGTGTTTTGTTGTTGTTGTTGTTGTTGTTTGTTTTCTCTGTTTGGTGCCTTTTTAAAGTGGCATTGACCCATGAGAAGTACAAAATCTGGATTTTCTTTCTCTTTTTTCTTCCTTTATTGAGGTGGACGATAGACTGGAGAAGATAATTATGATAAAGGAGACATTTAAATCATGTTGATAGGCAGCGGAGGCTATATGTGGTATTGGCTGAGGGGCTTTTTGTGATGTGAGACAAGTTTATACTTAGTGGCGAGGTGTATTTTCATCCAGTTTCTCTCTCTCTCTCTCTCCCTCCCCTCCCCTCCTCCCTCCCTCCCTCCTCTCTCTCTCTCTCTCTCTCTCAAAGATGAAAGATATAGATATCTACACATGTCATTACAATGTAGCCAAAATTATTTCCAACGACAGACTGATACAGTAATGAAACACGGCTGACTGTCAGAGGAGAGGACAGTTGATTTATTGAAGAGTAAAGGTGCACCTATGATTTGCTGAAGAGTAAAGGTGTACCTATGATTTGTGCAGAGTAAAGCAAGCAAAGGTGTACCCATAATTTGCTGCAGAGTGGAGGCGTACCTATAGTCTGCTGCAGAGTAAAGGTGTATCTATAAGTTATTGATTCATTGAAGAGTTGATTTATGAGCTACGGAAATATGTTGGATAAGAATACCATATGCGTTGTGTTAGCAGTGGCTTGATGGATGATGTTTATGGTAATAAAGTTGCATTGGTGGGATAGGAACCATGGCATACGAGATTCACAGCTAAAGCCACGCCTCGCGGTATTCGGGCGTGCTCAGCACTAGAGTAAACGTGCACCTATTATTTGCTGAAGAGTAAAGGTGCACCTATGATTTGCTGAAGAGTAAAGGTGTACCTATGATTTGCTGCAGAGTAAAGCAAGCAAAGGTGTACCCATAATTTGCTGCAGAGTGGAGGCGTACCTATAGTCTGCTGCAGAGTAAAGGTGTATCTATAATTTGTGCAGAGTAAAGGTGTACGTATAATTTGCTACGTTCATACAACAATCTGTTGCAGAGTAAAGGTG
>CM060311.1:16477326-16482326 GCA_030674185.1 Monoplex corrugatus
TCCTTTTTTATTCTCCTCTCCCCTCTCTCAATCTGTTTTTTTACTCTCCCTCTCCCCTCTCTCATCCCATTTTTATTCTCCCTCTTTCCTCTCTCAATCCTTTTATATTCTCCCTCTCCCCTCTCTCAATCCTTATATATTCTCCCTCTCCCCTCTCTCAATCCTTATATATTCTCCCTCTTCCCTCTCTCAATCCTTTTATATTCTCCCTCTCTCAATCCCTTTTTATTCTGTCTCGTTCACACACTCCCTTCCCCAACTAACTTACACTAAATGTATTCTCCCCCTTCCCTTTCCCATTTCTTTTGCTGTTCGCTATTTCTCTCTCATTTCAAGAATCCGTTCACGATCACGAATTTTGTACGAAAATGACTGAATTTCCATATCTGTCCGTTTTGTTTTGTTTTTGTTTTTGCCTTTTTTATTGTAGCAAAGGTTGTACATTTTTGTGGGTGAAAAAAGTCACCCACCTCTCTTTTATGTCATGGTATGACTTAGTCGTTCTCTATGTCTCCGTCTTTCTGACTCTGTGTTGTGTGTGTGTGTGTGTGTGTGTGTGTGTGTGTGTGTGTGTGTGTGTGTGTGTGTGTGTGTGTGTGTGTGTGTGTGTGTGTGTGTATGTATGTGTGTGTGTGTGTGTGTGTGTATGTGTTGTGTGTGTTTCTCTCTCTCTCTTTCTCTCTCTCTATTTCTCTCCCTTTCTCTTTCTCTCGCTCTCTTTTCTCTCTGTCTGTCTGTCTGTCTCTTTGTCTTTCTCTCTTTCTTTCTCTCTTTATCTCTTCTCTCTCTTTCTCTCTCTCATTCTCTCTCTCTCTCTGACTCTCTTTCTTTCTCTCTCTCTCACTTTCTCTCTCTCTCTCTCACTCTCTCTCTCTCTCTTTCTTTCTGTCTCTCTTTCTCTCTCACTTTTTCTCACTCTCTCTCTCTCACTCTCTCTCTCTCACTTTCTCTCACTCTCATTCTCTCTCTCTTTCTTTCTGTCTCTCTTTCTCTCTCTCACTCACTCTCTCACGCACACACTTTCTCACACGCACACTCTCTCATTCTCTCTCTCGCTCACTCTCTCTCACTCACTCCCTCACTCTCTCTCTTTCTCTCTCTCCTGCCACCTTTGGCAAATCCCACTCAAGATTGAAATCTGTTTCCTCGTTTGAAAGGTCAGAGGCTTCTCCCTGGTGCTCACTTGCTTATTTCCTTCACACACACACACACACACACACACACACACACACACACACACACACACACACACACACACACACACACACACACACACACACACACACACACACACACACACACACACTCATATTTGAGTAACTATCTCTCTTCTAAAAACGTCCATGTCATGCTCCTACAATCGCTGAATACCATCAAAACCAAATTACCTAAAATATCCGGTTTTTATTATCCACCAATATGTGACTCTGTAAATGACGGTGGCCGTATACAAACAGCTATATACATTCGTGAAGGACTGAACTATTGTGAACGATCATCGCCAGTACCTAAATCTACCGCATTTATTTCATCATGTGCAATCATTATAAAATTTTCCTCATCGTTAGTTGAGAATATGGCCTCTGTATACTTACCAAGAGGCCCAGACTCTGTGAACACTGAATGGTTAAAACACTTTCAAGATCAGGACGACAAGTGGATAATTGGAGGTGATTTTAATGCACATGCCCCATTTTGGGAAAAGTATTGTACAAACATAACAAGCAACAGGTTGATTGAAAATATTGTAGATTCCAATTTATATTTACTTAACAACGGACACGTTACCCGGATCCCCGATATACCAACCCACAGACCCACAGCTATCGACCTTACTTTAATCTCACCATCCCTAGCCCCAAACGCCACATGGCAAATAGAGGATGACTTGTTGGGATCAGATCACATCCCCATACGTCTTACCCTAAACCATACTACAGAAATAGACGCCATACCACAAGATAGTTTACCCAAGTTTAATTATAAAAACGCTGACTGGATCAGTTTTAAGGCAATCCTTGAAAAGACAAGAACAGATCTATCTGAAGCAATGAACATAAACGAAACGTACGAAGTTTTCTGTAACTCACTCTTAAGGGCTGCTAACATTTCAATTCCAAAACTTACAGTGTCAAAAATAGGAAAACATCATGGAAATGTCTGGTGGAATGAGGACTGTCAAAAGGCAGTGAACGAAAAGAAAGAAAAATACAAAATTTATTTAGCAAACAGGTCACCTGAAAATCATACAGCGATGAAAAGTGCCAACATTAAGTGTAACAGAATCATAGAGCAAGCCAAAGAACAACACTGGACATCTTTTTGTAAATGTGAAGTAAATAACCACAAAGACACGATAAAGATTTGGGAAAAACTAAAATTAATGAAAAACGGGATTAAGTTGCCACCAATTCCAGTAAAGCTAGAAAATAACCCTATTCCTAGCTCATTGGAAAAAGCAGAAGCTTTTGCAGACGTGTTTGCTGAGGCCTGTCGTGTAGAAGGACTCCCTGTCTCTGATAGAAATTATAGGGAACGAGATGAAAAGAAAGATGTATATAAGGACCCTGCCTCTGACAATACTCACTACATAAATGCATCACTCACACTTCAAGAATTAAAAGATGCCATTCAGTCCCTTCCAAGTAAAAAAACGTCAGTTGGACTAGATGCAATTTCCAATGAAATGCTGAAAAATTTACCAGAAAATTTTATAATCTTGCTACATGACATATTTCAAAAATGCTGGAATAGTGGGATAATGCCTAACAACTGGAAAGAAACAATAGTGGTTCCTGTATTAAAACCAGGTAAATGTAATACCGATTTGAAAAACTACAGGCCAATTGCATTAACATCACATGCATGTAAACTAATGGAGAAAATAATCTTAAAGAGACTGATGCACTATTGTGAAAAGAATAAAATAATACCAGTAAATCAGGCAGGATTTCGAAAAGGCAGGTCACCAGTAGAGATCCTAACAAAGCTAACTACTAATATAAAGCAACAATTTGCAAGACGTCAATGTGTTTTAGCTACATTTTTTGATATAACGAAAGCATACGATCAAGTGTGGCACTCCCGATTGTTATTCAAATTTAAAAGTATTGGGCTGACAGGTCACATTTTTGGCTATGTTAAGTGTTTCTTAGAAAACAGAGTATTTCAAACGAGGATTGAAAATGTATATTCCACGAAACGAATTCTTCAAATGGGTATCCCTCAGGGATCCGTTATAGCTCCCCTTCTTTTCATGATATTAATGCATGACTTACCCAGTAAAGTATCTAAGCATGTAGTTTTAGCTCAATATGCTGACGATTTATGCATGTGGATGCAGGTAAATATGAAAAAGAAAACTCCTTTGCGCTGTATAAATTATACACGCAAATGCTACCAATTAGAACTTGATAAAATAGTGCGATACATGGTAGAAAATGGGTTACATCTATCCCTGGAAAAAACAAAAATAGTTTTATTTAATAATGGAGCTAACCCAGTAAATATTCCCACTTTCAAACTGGGAGATACTCTTCTTCAGTTTAACGAGTCGATTAAATTCTTAGGAGTTTTCCTTACAGCAAAATTATCTTGGAATCAGCATATTGAATACTTATTAACCAAAGCTCAAAAAAGTTTAAATTTCATAAAAATAGTTCGCAAACAGACATGGGGTCAAGATTCATCAACACTTGTTCATCTCTGTAAATCGCTTGTTAGATCTAAATTAACCTATGCTCAAGAAATCTTCTTCAGTGCACCGAAACACTTACTAAAAAAACTGCAGAGCATAGATTGTAAAGGTTTCAAACTTGCACTGGGTCTTCCAATGCATGCTTCCTGTCTTCGGACATATAATGAAATCAAACTGTTGCCACTTGATGAGCAAAGGAAAGTCGCTTCTACTAAATTTTTGTTAAGAAACACTACCGTAGAAAACATCTCAGAAACAGAAATTAAACTGAGATCAGATACCGACTTTCCAAAACGAGCTAAATCAATATCTTCACAGGTCACACTTGCAACATACACATCTGACGTCATGAAAGGCTCAGGAATTGATCTAGACGTAGATCCTGTATCTATACGACCTTCCTTTTCGCCAGTACCCAGTTGGGAACTCCAAAGAGCACGATTTGACGTACACCACACTAATTTAAAAAAAGGAGACAATATAAACTTACTGGCAAGTCAGGTTAAATGTCATATAAACGACGTATATTCTGATCATTTGAAAATTTACACTGATGGGTCAGTAATTGAAAGAAAAGCAGGCTCAGCGTTTTTAATACCTGCTCTGAAAATTGAAAAATCTTTCTACATAGGACTTGATAAATCTATCTTTACAGCTGAACTCTTTGCAATATTAATGGCTTTAAACTTTCTGATAAGTCTTCCTAGGACAATTTTTCAGATACTTCTTTGCGTTGATTCAAAATCAGTACTTCAGGCTCTTGAATTATCAAAATTACAAACAAGATCAGAAATGATTCTGGAAATAAGTCACTTGATTCATAATTTATCTTTAAGAGGCACTGATATTACTTTCTGCTGGATACCTTCTCATAGTTCTTTTAGTTATAATAATAAAGTTGACAGGGCTGCCAAACGGGGAGCTAATAACTCACCAGATTCAAACAATATCCAGCTTTCTCTCTCGTTGCACGAGAATTACACTTTAGTGGACAACTACGTCTGGAAGCAGTTCCAATTAAAACAGAAAAAGTATGATAAATGTCACATGAACTTTGAAGTTAGCAAAATACTTAAGCAGCTTCATGCCAGCAGAACTATACAGTCCCTTATGTACAGATGGAAACTTGATGCATTCAAAACAAAATATACCAATAACATAGTGTGTCTGTGTGGAAAGAAGATAACACATAGTCATATTCTTTCTTGCGTTAGGGTAAAACGACATATTCCAACACTATCTGTGAGTACAGTTTCTGACATATTTGCCTCATCATCATTACTGTATGAATTTTTTGTTAGCC
>CM060311.1:16484826-16519826 GCA_030674185.1 Monoplex corrugatus
AAAGAAACAAACAAATACAAATACACACACACGTAGGCACGCACACACACGTGAACGTGCATGCATAGTATTTGAGTGTGATTAACATACGATAGTATCTGAGAGTAAATAACATGTGACAAGCATGCTATTTGAGTGTAATTGACATGATATTTGAGCTTAATCAAAATACTATGATATTGATAGTATCTGAGTATAATTACATATCATGTGCATAGAATTTGAGAATAATTAGTATATTATGACATACATATGATATATGTTACATATGACACACTTAGTATTTGAATGTAGTTGGCAAATTATCATGTGCATAGAATTTTTGTGTAGTTGGCACATCATGATGAGCCTTGTGTTGGGTGTAATTAGCATATCAGGTATGACTAGAATGTGAATGTCATTTGCATATTATGGTCTCCTTAATATTCAAATATGATGATTATGACACACAGTAACCTAACCGATAGCAAGTAAGGTTAGAGAAAGCACAAGTCTGCTTATTTTGGTGAAATCATAGCTTTTGATGTTTTTCGTTCAATTTGGCATTCTATGTAAATGTTTTATTGTGGGCTGATCTGTTGTAGCCTGAAGGATGATATGTGCATCCCACTTGTTGCAATGGCCACGAACAGTTTATGGCGGTTAACAAGATCAAATGTCAAGCTGGCCTTTTTTCTCTTATGGCAATGGTGGTGGTGTGGTGCATATGAAATTGTCTGCACTCTGCTACATCGTCTTGAATAGACTGTATGGAGCTCAGCTCTGTTCTCTGTTGATCTACCTGTTCGTCCATGAAACTTGTAGTCGATCTCATTACAACATACGGGTCCTTTTATCGCAATTTTGAGATGTTATCATAAATACTAATCATCATCATCATCAGGTGCCCTGCCGCATGGCGTTGGCGATCATGGACTTCCATCTGTCTCCATCTCTCGTTGCCCCAAGCATCTCCTTCACCCTCCTCGTCTTCAGCCACTCTGCAAGTCCGTCCAGCATTTTCTCCCTGGGTCTACCTGATGCTCTCTTTCCCTCCAGCTTTCCCGTTGTGACCAGGTGCTCCAAATCCCCTTTCCTCATAAAATGGCCTATAAATGTTGCCTGTCTTCTCCTAAAATTCCTTATGAATGATCTACTTGTGTCTGCCTCCATCAAGACTGTCTCGTTTGTTTTCTTATCTGTCCATGGAACTCTCAACATTCTTCTTAGAAACCACGGCTGCCTCAATCTTGTTCTGGCTTTGTTTGTTGACTGTCCACGCTTCACATCCGTACAACAGTATTGGTTCTATAATTATAACATTCAAGAACTCTCTTCTTGATGTTAATTGATAGGCATTTGTTGGTAAGAATGCTTGTCATCTTCTTGAATGCTGTTTTGGCTTGGCCGATTCTGCCGGCTATTTCTAATGTGCATCTGCCGTCTGATAAAATAATCGTTCACAGGTATTTAAATTTATCAACCTGTGTCAAGGTTGTGCCCTTTGCTGTTATTTGGCATTAGGGGATTTCATGTTTTTTACTGATCACCATGACTTCAGTCTTCCTGCTGTTTAGTTCCAACCCCTTACCTTTGCTTTCTATTTCTAGTATATTCACAAGGTTTTGTACGTCCCTTTCATTTTCTGCAATTAGCACGGTGTCATCTGCGTATCGAATGTTGTTTATCATTTTCCCTCCAACCTTTAATCCAGGGTCTTCTTCTAGGTTTCTCATGATGTTTTCGCTGTAAAGTGAAAACAGATCTGGTGATAAAACACAACCCTGTCTTACTCCTCTTTTGAAGTTTTGGAAAGAGCTTATGTTGTTTTCTATTCTCATTGCAGCTGTTTGTTCCCAGTACATATTTCTGATTATTCGTTGATCTTTTCCATCAACGTTGAGTCTCTCCAGTTGGTTGATCAATTCTTCATGTCGTACCCGATCGAAAGCCTTGGTATAGTCAACAAAGCATAAATACAAATCCTTATTCATCTCAATTGACCTCTCTATGATAGTTCTTAGGATGTATATGGCTTTAATAGTTCTTTTCCCTTTCACAAATCCACACTGTTCTTCTGCTATTTCTCTTTTCATTCTATTCCTTGTCCTCATCATGATTATTCTTAACAGGAGTTTTGTTACATGACTCATCAAACTGATTGTGCGATGGAGATCGCTGTATATAGCCCCTGTCTTCTTTGGAAGTGCAATGAAAATTGATTTTGACATATCTTTGGGGATTTTTCCAGTGTCGTAAATTTCATTGAGGAGGACTGTTATTTTTTCTATGCCAAATTCCTCCAGGGCTTCAATGATCTCTGTCGTAATGTTGTCTGGTCCTGGGGCTTTTCCTGGTTTCATCTTTTTCAGTGCTGCTCTAACTTCACCTTTCATTATGGGTGGTGCTTCAAAGTTCTTTTTTTATAATGTGTTCTTCATTTCTGTCATCCTCAAAAAGGTCTTTAATGTATTCTCCCTATCTGCTAATATTTTGTCTTTTTCCATGAGAAGCGTGCCATCTTTCGATTTTAAGCAACCAGTTGATGTGCATGTGTTTTTCCTGTGGACAATTTCTTCAATTCGTCTCTACATACCCTGAGAATCCGTTTTGTGTCGGTCTTCCATTTCTTTGCATTTTGTTTTCAGCCAAGCTTCCTTAGCTTCATTGCACCTATACCTGATTTCTTTGTTTATCTTCCTGTATATCTCCTTGTTTCTCTTTGCCTTCTTCCTTTCCTCCATCAAGCCCAAAATGTCATTACTCATCCAGCTCTTTTTTGCTTTTCTATCTGCCTTAGGGATTTCTTCACAAGCTTCATTTATCGAATTTCTCAACTTTGTCCATTGTTCCTCACTGTCACCAACGTCTTCCAGAGCACTGAATTGGTTTTGAACATGTGTGTTAAATTTTTTACGTATCACGTCATCTGTCTTAAGAGTCCAAGATTAGTTTGATGTTGCTTTTGGTCTGTTTCCTTTTCCTTAATTTCAGCCCAAATCTTCCCACTACAGGGTTGTGGTCACTGTTGCAGTCTGCGCCTGGTGGTGTTTTTGCTGACAGTAAAGAATTTCTAAATCTTTTGTTAATCAGGATGTAGTCAATCTGAGTTTTGATATTATCTCCTGGACTCATCCAAGGAGAAACTCGTTCCAGTTGTATCTGTGCTAATAACTAAACCCCTCTCTCTCCTCCTTCGCTCGCTCCCTCCCTTCCTTCCCACCCCTCTCTTCATCTCTGCTCTTCTGAACGCGAATCAAACTCAAGATCTTGATTTATGTTTTTCACATTTTCTTAATTGACGTCCTCTTTATAGAGGCACGTATGTCTGTTTCGAAGTTCGATATATAAGCCTGTTGGTTCGTTCGTTCTTTGATTTATCGTCTTTTCACAATGTGTGATATTAGACGAATAGTGATACAAGCCTACTCCTGCGTATGAACGTGTGTGTGAAATATCTATACTGGCGTCCATTTCATCGTTAATGACCACCTCTTCTACCCCTTTCTATTGTTTTTCTTGTTTGATGCTCTTGTTGGTGTTGGTGTTGTTGTTGGTGGTGATGTTGGTGTTGGTGTTGTTGGTGGTGTTGGTGTTGGTGTTGTTGGTGTTGTTGTTGGTGTGTGTTGTTGTTGGTGTTGTTGGTGTTTGGTGTTGTGTGGTGGTGGTATTGGTTGTGGTGGTGGTGGTTGTTGTGTGTGTGGTGGTGTTGGTTGGTGTTGGTGTTGTTGGTGGTGTTGGTGTTGTGTGTTGTTGTTGTGTTGGTTGTTGTTGTTGGTTTGTTGTTGGTGTGTGTTGTGTGTGTTGGTGTTGGTGTTTGTATTGTGTTGTTGGTGGTGGTGATGATGGTGGTGAATTTTGTTGTTGATTTGTTTTCGACACTTGCTAGGCGAAACATAATCTTAAGTAGGCCCTCAGGACCGAGCCGAATCATGGGTTTATGTACAGGCTTACGTCTTGTGCCATGATTACCATACACGTGGCACCTGTGACGTTTGTGCAGATGGGAATTCGTTCCCAGCACGGAGATACATCTATGAAGAAACTGAAACCGACACTTGAATGTTTGTAATTCTTTTGAGATTTATTTTTATTTCATTTTCTTTCAGTTTTAATGAATGATTTTGCTTTTTTTTTAAAAAAAAAGTTTTCGAACGATTACATCGCAAATGTAGAATACTAAGGACTAGCAGTAAGACAGGTCCTGTCAGACCTGATGCTACTATCCTTGAGAGTTTCTCTCTTTTTGCTGAATATGTTCTAACGATGGGAATGTGAAATACTCCAACGATCCCCCTTTTTCGCTTCCCCTTCAATTTCTCTCTCTGTGTCTTCTTTGTTTTTCTCTCTCTGTCTGTCTTTCTCTCGTCTGTCTTTCTCTCTCTGTCTGTTTCCTCTTTCTCTTCTCTCGTCTGTCTTTCTCTCTCTGTCTGTCTTTCTCTCTCTGTCTGTCTTTCTCTCTCTGTCTGTCTTTCTCTCTCTGTCTGTCTTTCTCTCTCTGTCTGTCTTTCTCTCTTCTGTCTTTCTCCTCTGTCTGTCTTCTCTCTCTGCTTGTCTTTCTCTCTCTGTCTGTCTTTCTCTCTCTGTCTGTCTTTCTCTCTCTGTCTGTCTTTCTCTCTCTGTCTGTCTTTCTCTCTCTGCTGTCTTTCTCTCTCTGTCTGTCTTTCTCTCTCTGTCTGTCTTTCTCTCTCTGTCTGTCTTTCTCTCTCTGTCTGTCTTTCCTCTCTGCTTCTTTCTCTCTCTTCTGTCTTCTCTCTCTGTCTGTCTTTCTCTCTCTGTCTGTCTTTCTCTCTCTGTCTGTCTTTCTCTCTCTGTCTGTCATTCTCTCTCTCTGTCTGTCTTTCTCTCTCTGTCTGTCTCTCTCTTTTGTCTTTCTCTCTCTGTCTGTCTTTCTCTCTCTGTCTGTCTTTCTCTCTCTGTCTGTCTTTCTCTTTTGTCTTCCTGTCTTTCTTTTCTTTGTATGTCTGTCTTTTCTGTCTGTCTTCTCTCTGTATCTCTGTCTGTCTTTCTCTTTGTTTGTCTTTTTGTTCTCTTTTCTCGTCTGTCTGTCTGTATCTCTCTCTTTCTCTCTCTCTCTCTCTCACTCTCTCTTTTTCTCTCTTTCTTCTTTTTTCTGTCTGTCTGTCTCTTTCTGCCTGTATTTCTCTGTCTGTCTCTCTGTATTTTTCTCTGTCTCTCTCTGTCTTAGTCTCTGTCTATCTGTCTCTGTCTGTCTGTCTATCGTTCTCTGTCTGTCTGTTCTCTCTCTGTCTCTGTCCCGTCTGTCTGTCTGTCTGTCTGCTGTCTCTTTCTCTTTCTCTCTCTTTTCTCTCTCTCTTCTGTACTCCCCTTCTCTCCCACACGCTCAGCGGCATACCTCCCTTGAAACAGCCAGAGGTGGGGCACTTAGGAAGAGAGGAGAAGAAAAATAAAGCAACAATGACGATCATCAGTGAAAACCAGCTCCGACACAGATCAAAGGGCAAGATGAGCACATATGTGTGTCAGCAGACTCTGAGATAAGACATACAGACAGGTAGACACAGCGTCACAAGTATGGTACACTTCTGTCGTCATCCTGCAAAGTTATAATTTAAGGTATTGAAAACAACATCAACAACAAAACTTTAAAATGTAAGGATAAACGTAATGTGTGTGTGTGTGTACAGTAATTGTTTTGCAAAAGAAAAACCGTGAACATGTAAAGGTATGATAGTTTTTAGTTTTGGAGTCTGGAGAGCTAACATAACGGGCCGCTCAGAAAAGAAATTTAAAAAAGCAAGCTATAACTTCAGCTAATGGCCCATGTTTCGTTAGGAAGACTTGAATATACAACGATAAGCTAATGTAATGTTCCTGAAGAAAAAGCGAAAATGTATAGAGTCGTGATGTTGAGTCTGGAGCGAACGTAATGGCCCACTTCGAGAAAGATTTTAAGAATGCAAGCTACAACTTAAGGGTATCTGACTGAGTATAAACTGGTTATTCAGATAATTTTCATTCCCACTCTTTGTAAATTCTGACTCGAAAAGAAAAAAAAAAAAAAAAAACAACAACCCCAAAACAACCCAACCCAGTTTCATTGCACCAGTGTTATACTAAAATATGAATTACCATGTTTTGTCGGCAGTGAGCCATATGCATGTAATAATGGAAAGCTTAAGAACTGCGTCTGTCCCTGCCAAAGAATTGCACTCAAGTGCTGGACTGATGGCACTAAAATGCCTGGAAAAGAGCAAATACTGAAAAAAAAATCTTTTTCTGCAAAAATCTCAATCATGTCTCCTGCAACAGAAAAATCAAACAACCTGGCTGCGTTGAGTCTCTCAGTTTAGAAGCATTACAACAAAAATTGCAGTTGTGCTCTACTAGATTCTCTCCCCAAAT
The DNA here is from genome assembly GCA_030674185.1 of Monoplex corrugatus. Lineage (NCBI taxonomy): Eukaryota > Metazoa > Mollusca > Gastropoda > Littorinimorpha > Ranellidae > Monoplex > Monoplex corrugatus. The sequence goes on from CM060311.1 coordinate 16,491,172, forward strand.
GAGCTAGGAGCAGTGCAGTTTCTCCTCCTGTGGGTGACCTCTCGGCGATTTGTTAGCTACGTAAATTTCCTGTGATACGAAATGACAATGGATTGATCCCGAGTCTGCGAGTATGTTGGGAAGCTGAAATGAAAGGTGTCTGGACAATGAACGATGTAGAAGATAAAATCCACCGTGGGGATGCCAGGGGCTCTTTCAGTACAAAAATAGTATCCCCACCTTCTGGAAATTCTGTGCTAGAAATGTCTCCTCTTTTCTGTTACTCTCTTTATTTCTTTCTTTCTCCTTTGCTTTCTGTCATTTCTTACTATCATTATCTGCTTTGCTGGTCCATTCAACTGTATGTGTTCGATAAAGTTTTACGTACTTTTTCTTAGGATTGGTAGTTTGGGTATATGTATTCAGTGCATTTTTGGCTCTAGGGAGGTGAGATATGCCGAAGCAATTTCAGGTAATTTATGCTCGTTTTTTGTTTTGTTTTTGTGTGTGTATGTTTTGGTGTCCTTAGGCATGCTTAAATTTGTGTTCAGGTGTTTTTTTTTAAATCCCCTGTGCGCTAAATTGGACGGAATGGTCAACGTCAGGGGCATATCCTTAGATTATGTGCGCGAATGCATTGATATGTGCACTTAATTTTCTTTTCTTTTTTTCCCCTGTTGAAGTTTTCGTATGTTTTGGGGCGGTTATACCCTGATATGGCTCTACGCAGTCGGCTGGGCTTTAAACAACAATAACAATAAGAAGATGAGAAATAAAAACAAACAAACAAACAAATAAAAATATGAACTTGTTACAGCTGCGCTAAAGAAGGGAAGGTAACTTTTCAGCGAAATTTCAAAATGTTCGTTCTGTATCCTTGTGCTCCACCATACTTTAGTTCCAGCATAATGGACCCGGGGCCTATCGGTGAAGGGTAGATCAGCAGCCATTTACCCCACTGTCTGGGAGCGGGTGCCAGAACTGTTTACCTGAAAATAGCCATCCTCAGCTGCAGCCGTGGGAAAGCGAGTTTGGCGTACCTCAGGGTTTTTCTATGGAAGTCTGTTAGGGTTTCCCTTCTTCGGCTGATAACGAAAGAATTTTCATTACAAAAACTGGAGTTATGCCAGTGTCAAGAACAAAATGTATGTAAGACATTCATAAGGTATAATGCTATTGCTGTTTGTTGTTATCTTTTAAGACACAGATAAGATATACTGTTATTGTCTTTTATTGCTATTTTAAGCCATATACATGTATAAGGTATAATGTTATTGTTGCTTGTTGCTGTCTTTTAAGACATATATAAGGTATAATGCTATTGCTATTTGTTGCTATCTTTAAAGACGTATATAAGGTATAATGTTATTGTTGTTTGTTGCTGTCTTTTAAGACATATATAAGGTATAATGCTATTGCTGTTTGTTGTTATCTTTTAAGACATATATAAGGTATAATGTTATTGTTGTTTGTTGTTATATTTTAAGACATATATAAGGTATAATGTTATTGTTGTTTGTTGTTATCTTTTAAGACATATATAAGGTATAATGCTATTGTTGTTTGTTGTTATCTTTAATGACATATATAAGGGTATAATGTTATTGTTGTTTGTTGTTATTTTTAAGACATATATAAGGTATATGCTATCGTTGTTTGTTGTTATCTTTTAAGACTATAAGGTATAAATGTTTATGTTGTTTGTTGTTATCTTTTAAGACATATATAAGGTATAATGCTATTGTGTTTGTTTTTATCTTTTAAGACATATATAAGGTATAATGCTATTGTTGTTTGTTGTTATCTTTTAAGACGTTCATAAAGTATAATGTTATTGCTTTTTTGTTGCTATCTTTAAAGACGTATATAAGTTATAATGTATTGTTGTTTGTTGTTATCTTTTAAGACATATATAAGGTATAATGCTATTGTTGTTTGTTGTTAACTTTTAAGACGTATATAAGGTATAATGTTATTGTTGTTTGTTGTTATCTTTTAAGACGTATATAAGGTATAATGTTATTGTTGTTTGTTGTTATCTTTTAAGACATATATAAGGTATACTGTTATTGTTGTTTGTTGTTATCTTTTAAGACGTTCATAAAGTATAATGTTATTGCTGTTTGTTGTTATCTTTTAAGACGTTCATAAAGTATAATGTTATTGTTGTTTGTTGTTATCTTTTAAGACGTTCATAAAGTATAATGTTATTGCTGTTTGTTGTTAACTTTTAAGACGTTCATAAGGTATATGTTATTGTTGTTTGTTGTTATCTTTTAAGACGTTCATAAAGTATAATGTTATTGTTGTTTGTTGTTATCTTTTAAGACATATATAAGGTATAATGTTATTGTTGTTTGTTGTTATCTTTTAAGACATATAAAGGTATAATGTTATTGCTGTTTGTTGCTATCTTTTAAGACATATATAAGGTATAATGTTATTGTTGTTTGTTGTTATCTTTTAAGACATATATAAGGTATAATGCTTTTGTTGTTTGTTGTTATCTTTTAAGACTTATATAAGGTATAATGCTATTGTTGTTTGTTGTTATCTTTTAAGACATATATAAGGTATAATGCTATTGTTGTTTGTTGTATCTTTTAAGACATATATAAGGTATAATGTTATTGTTGTTTGTTGTTATCTTTTAAGACATTATATAAGGTAATGCTTTTGTTGTTTGTTGTTATCTTTTAAGACATATATGAGTATAATGTTATTGCTGTTTGTTGTTATCTTTTAAGACGTATATAAGTATAATGTTATTGTTGTTTCTTGTTATCTTTTAAGACGTATATAAGGTATAATGTTATTGTTGTTTGTTGTTATCTTTTAAGCGTTATAAGGTATAATGTTATTGTTGTTTGTTGTTATCTTTTAAGACGTATATAAGGTATAATGTTATTGTTGTTTGTTGTTATCTTTTAAGACGTTCATAAAGGATAATGTTATTGTTGTTTTTGTTAACTTTTAAGACGTTCATAAAGGATAATGTTATTGCTGTTTGTTGTTAACTTTTAAGACGTTCATAAAGGATAATGTTATTGTTGTTTGTTGTTAACTTTTAAGACGTTCATAAAGGATAATGTTATTGTTGTTTGTTGTTAACTTTTAAGACGTTCATAAAGTATAATGTTATTGCTGTTTGTTGTTATCTTTTAAGACGTTCATAAAGTACAATGCCATTGTTGTTTGTTGTTATCTTTTAAGACGTACGTAAGATATAATGTTGTTGTTATTTGCTGTTATCTTTTAAGACACATATAAGGTATAATGCTATTGTTTTTTGTTATTGTCTTTTAAGACTTATATAAGGTATAATGCTATTGTTGTTTGTTATTATCTTTCAAAACGTATATAAGGTATAATGCTATTGTTGTTTGTTATTATCTTTCATAATGTATATAAGGTATGATGTTATTGCTTTTTGCTATTATCTTTTAAGACATACATAAGGTATAATGCTATTATTTTTTTTAGTTAATATCTTTTAAGACATATGTTAGGTATAATGCTATTGTTGTTGTTGTTGTTGTTATTATTATTATTATTATTTTTAAGACATATATAAGATGTAATGCCAGTCCGCAACAATAATACAGGCCCGTTTATTACTGCGCATCTTAACCTTTTAGGTTCCTGCACCCTGTCCACTAGCATCCTGCATCGCCAGCCATGATAGCAAAAGCAAACACTTGACCCTTTGACTCCCTCTCCCTATCCTTTCAGGAAGCTGGTGGATTTCAGGAAGCTGGTGGATAGGGTGAGGGAGTCAAAGGGTTACGTTTTTGCAGTCAATGGATAGGGTGCTGGAGTCAAAGAGTTAATGCTCCAGTCATTCCGGTGCAATCAGCTTAGCATCAACGGTCCCCTTCCTCCCCCCACTCCCCTTTTTCCATTTCAAGACCTCGCCAGCAAATAGGGTTTTGCGTAGGCTTAGGGAGTCTGCCAGATCATCACTGGCATATCTAGGGGTCTTCAAATCCCTCTGCATCTCTGTCTGTCTGTCTGTCTGTCTGTCCTCTCTCTGTCTGTGTCTCCTTCTCTGTCTCTCTCTCTTTCTTTATCTCGGTCTGTCTGTCTCTGTCTGTCTGTCTGTCTGTCTCTCTCTCTTTCTCTTTGTCTGTCTGTCTGTCTGTCTCTGTCTGTCTGTCTGTCTGTTCTCTCTCTGTCTGTCTCCTTCTCTTTCTCTCTCTCTATTCTTTTTTTTATCTCGGTCTGTCTGTCTTGTCTGTCTGTCTGTCTGTCTCTGTCTCTTTCTTTCTGTTTGTCTGTCTGTCTCTCTTTCTGTTTGTTTGTCTGTCTGTCTCCCTCTCTCCCCTCTCTCTCTCTCTCTCTCTTAAACGTGTTGAAATACCAACAACAAGCAACTTGTACTATGATGACCACAACATGTCCTTACTGTCGTCACATTTTAACCCCATGACTCCCACACCCTGTTCACCAGCAGCCTGCAGTGTCAACCATGCTAGCAAAGCAAAAAAACTTAACCCTTTAACTCGCTCACCCTACCCTTCAGCTTACTGCATTTACCAACCATGCTACTAGCAAAGCAGAAACTTCCTTTTGACTCCCTCACTTTATCCTGGAAGCTGGTGGTTAGGGTGAGGGAATCAAAAAGGGGTTATGACGCATGAAAATGTTAAGCCAGTGGAGCAAAGACACAACCGTGCTTACCCCAGTAACTCCAAACTTTCTAAAACTTTCACTCTAAAATTCGAATTTTCTCTTTAATCTAAATGTGGGCTGCCGTAGTTTGCACGGACGGGTACATACCTCAATGCCGGAAAGAGATGGGGAAAGTGGTGGGGATCGGGACTGGCTGATGATGGTAATGCAAGGTCGACCCTGAGATAGGAGGGGAAAAGAGAGAGAGAGAGGGAGAGAGAGAGAGAGAGGGACAGAGCGAGCGAGCGAGCGAGTGAGAGAGAGAGAGACGGACAGACAGAGACAGAGGGAGAGACAGAAAGAGGGAGAGACAGAAAGAGGGAGGGAGAGAGAGTGAGGGAGGGAGAGAGAAAGAGAGAGAGAGAGAAACAGAGACAGACAGATAGATGGACAGACAAACAGACAGAGGAAGAGAGAAAGAGGGAGGGATAGGAGAGAGAGAGAGAGAGAAAGAGAGATAAGGAAGGAAACAGAGAAAGAGGGAGAAAGAGAAAGAAAAGAAGAGAGAGAGAGAGAGAGAGAGACAGACAGACAGACAGAGAGAGGGAGACAGAAAGAAAAGTGAAAGAGGGAGGGAGAGAGAGAGAGAGAGAGACAGACAGACAGTAGACAGAAGATAGACAGACAGACAGTAGACAGATAGATAGACAGACAGACAGTAGAGATAGAAAGAAGACAGAGAGAGAAAAGGGGAGGGGGAGAGAGGGAACGAGAGAGAGAGAGAAGACAGACAGACAGATAGAAGTCAGACAGAGAGATGGGGAGAGAGGAGAGAGAGAGAGAGACAGAGACGAGAGAAGAGAAGAGAGAGAAGAGAAAACAGAGACACAGGAGAGAGATTTTAACCTCGCTGGAACACGCGATTTGACATCGTACATCTTTGGTCACACACGTACACACACACGAGTGCGCTCACGTTCACAGAGCACACACACACAAACGTCTTTCCGCCCCCCCCCCCCATCCATGTTCCCTCAAACACACACACACTCACACACACACACACACACACACACACACACACCACACACACACACACACCACACACACACACACACACACACACTCATACACACACTCTCACACACACACACAGACACACACACACACCACACACACACACACACACACACTCACACACACACACACACACACACTCATACACACACACTATAGGTACCGAAGTGAACACACATACGCGCACACACACTTTTATCTATTTTAACCTTCCTGCTTGGGCATGATGCCGGGGGTGGGGTGGGCGTGGGGGTGGGAGCTCTTGCAGTATAAATAGTATCCCCACCTTCTGGAAATTCCGTGTTGGAAATTTCCTTTGTTTCTATCCCTCTCTTTGTTTCTGCCTTGCTTTTTTTGTTTTCAATCATCTTTTCAGGACTGTCATTTCTTTTCTTCCTGTTTCGTTCACCTGTATGTATTCTATAAAAGCTTACATTCTGTCTGTTAGGATTGAGAACGGGGTACACGTATTGACTGCATTGTTTGGCTCTAGGGGAATGCAATGTACAGTATCAATTTTAGTTTGATTGATTGATTTGGTTAAGTTTTTACGTCGACACCCACCTCAGGTGATATGGCCGACGGGGATAACCATCCCAGGGAAGTGGGGGAAGGGGGGACTTATCTAATCCTATACTGACTCCACCAGAACAACAGTGATGTTAAGATGGGACAGTGAGAAGGCCAGTTTTAATGTAGCGCACCCCGGGATTCGAACCCACAACCATTAGCATGTGAATCCGACGCTCTACCAACTGAGCTACTGAAGCCCGCTAAGCAATTGTAGGAAGCTCACGCCAGTTTTATATGTGTTTTAGTATTCTTCGTTACGTTTACATTTGTATTCAGGTTTGGTTTTAGTCCTTTTCTTCTACTGGACGAAGCAGCAGGGAACGTTTAGTCCTTCTCTCTTAATTTTTGTATTTGTTGTTTTTTCGTTTGTGATCTTACCTGTACGCTCGACAAAAGACAGTTGGCCGAAAATTTGCGCCTGTCATGTCTGGTTGTATAAAATACGAGTTCTGTTTCTATTTTTGCGGGTTTTTTTTCTGGTCCAGGTTTGTCTTTTTTTTTTTTTTTAAACCCTCTGGTGATAAACTGGACAAAATGGTCAACGCCAAGCACATGTCTTTGGATTATGTACGCGAATGCATTGATGTATGTACTTAATTTTTCGTTTCATGTTTTTTTAATTTTTTTTACGAGGTTTCGTGTATGTTTTGAGATGGTTGCAGCCCTGTACATGGCTCTGTGCGGTCGGCTGGGCTTTAAACAATATGAATAAGAATATACAGCCCTGATATAGATCTGTGCGGTCGGCTGGGCTTTAAACAATATGAATAAGAATATACAGCCCTGATATAGATCTGTGCGGTCGGCTGGGTTTTAAACAATATGAATAAGAATATACAGCCCTGATATAGATCTGTGCAGTCGGCTGGGTTTTAAACAATATGAATAAGAATATACAGCCCTGATATAGATCTGTGCGGTCGGCTGGGCTTTAAACAATATGAATAAGAATATACAGCCCTGATATAGATCTGTGCGGTCGGCTGGGTTTTAAACAATATGAATAAGAATATACAGCCCTGATATAGATCTGTGCAGTCGGCTGGGTTTTAAACAATATGAATAAGAATATACAGCCCTGATATAGATCTATGCGGTCGGCTGGGTTTTAAACAATATGAATAAGAATATACAGCCCTGATATAGATCTATGCGGTCGGCTGGGTTTTAAACAATATGAATAAGAATATACAGCCCTGATATAGATCTATGCGGTCGGCTGGGTTTTAAACAATATGAATAAGAATATACAGCCCTGATATAGATCTGTGCTGTCGGCTGGGTTTTAAACAATATAGCCCTGATATAGATCTGTGCAGTCGGCTGGGTTTTAAACAATATAGCCCTGATATAGCTGTGTGCAGTCGACTGGGCTTTAAACAACATGAATAAGAATCTATCTTTACCAGCCTCACCGACAAACATGAACAGGTGTGAAGTGTTCTCCTTGCGGGTATGTCTCCCTATGCCACTTCAAGTCAACTTCCTCCCCCCACAATTTCCCTCTTCTCTTCCCGACTACACACACACACACACACACACACACACACACACACACACACACACACACACACACACACACCACACACACACACACACACACCACACATACATACTCACACACACACATACATACTCACACACACACATTTACACATACATACACACATACATACACACATACACACCACTCACACACACACACACGTACACAACTCCTCCTCCCAAACACACACACACACACATACATACATACTCACATACACACACATTTACACATACATACTCACATACACACATTTACACATACATACACACATACACACCACTCACACACACACACACACACACACACACGCACACACACATCACACACACACACACGTACACAACTCCTCCTCCCAAACACACACACACACAAGCATGCATTCACATATAAACAGACGTGTCCACACACAAACAGAGACACAAATACATCAACAGGCGGCGCGCGTACACTACACTACACTACACTACACTACACTACACTACACTACACTACACCACTACACTCACTATACACTACACTACACTACACTACACTACACTCACTACACTACACTACACTACACTGCACTGCACTGCACTGCACTACACTGCACTGCACTGCACTGCACTACACTACACTACACTACACTACACTACACTACACTACACTACACTGCACTGCACTGCACTACACTACACTACACTACACACTACACACTACACTACACTACTCACTCACCACTACACTCACACCTACACTCACTACCTACACCACTACTACACTACACTACACTACACTACACTCACTACTACTACACTACACTACACTACACTACACTACACTCACACCACTACACCACACACACACTACACTACACACACTACACTACACTACACTACACTACTACACTACACTACACTACACTACACAACTGCACTGCACTGCACCGCACCGCACACACGCACTACACTGCACTACACTACACTACACTACACTACACTACACTACACTACACTACACTGCACTGCACGCACGCACGCACCACACCGCACTACACTGCACTACACTCACTACACTATCACTACACTACACATAACACCTACCACACACACTACACTACACTCTACCACTAACTACACTCTACACTACCACGCACTACACTGCACTACACTGCACTGCACTCACTCACAACATCACTGCACTGCACTGCACAGCTACACTACACTACACACTACACTACACTCACTACACTACCACACTACACTACACATTAACACACACACACACATCACTACACACACACACACACACCACCACCAAACTACCTGCACATATTACACAGCACTCACACACACAACATACATAGACACTACACGCACGCACACACTACACACAAACCACACTCATAACACATACACAACAGCACACACACACACGCACGCACGCACTACATGCACGCACACAGCTTACACACAAACTACACACTGTAAGTACGCAACACACACGCACACACACACACACACACACACACACACATACACATACCACACACACACACTCACAACGCATGCACGCACGTACACGCACGCACAAGCTTACACACAAAGCTACACATGTAAGTCAACGCACACACAACCACACACACACACACACACACACACACACACAACACACACACTACACAATCCAATCACACACACACACCACCACACACTACACACAAACACACAAACACACACACACAACACCACACACACAACACAACACACACACACACACACACACACACACACACACACACACACACACACACACACACACAAGCACACACAAACACTGCAAACACACACACACACAACACACACAAACACACAAACACACAAACACACACACACACACACACAACACCACACACACACACAAACACACACAACACACACACACAAACACAAACACACAAACACACACACAACACAACACACACACACACAACACACAAACACACACAAACACACACAAACACACACACAACACAAACACACACAAACACAAACACACAAACACACCACACAAACACAAACACACACACACACAAACACACACACAAACACACACACACACACACACACACAGATAATTGACCAAACTCCTACCCGTCCCTACACACACAAGACAATACATCACAGAGAAAGAACGACCCAGTAGATAACAGTTGCGATAAAGAGAACAGACCACAGACCTTTCCAAATCACACACCGCACACCGTCTCCTCCCCCTACCGCCCCTTTGATCCCAGCCATGAATGTTAACGCCTTATCGGTACACTCAGCCCTGTCGGTACACTAGCCTTATCGGTACATACTTATCCTATAGTCGGTACACCTCCATGCCCTGTCGGTGTACAACACTAGCCTTATCGGTACACTTAGCCTTATCGGTACACTCAGCCCTGTCGGTACACTCAGCCCTGGTCGGTTACACACTTAGCCTTATCGGTACACTCAGCCCTGTCGGTACACTTAGCCTTATCGTACATTAGCCTTATCGGTACACTCAGCCCTGTCGGTACATACCTTAGCCTTATAGTACACTCAGCCCTGTCGGTACACTTAGCCTTATCGGTACATTTAGCCTTATCGGTACACACTCACCCCTGTCGGTACACTCTCATAGCCACTATCGTTCACACTTTTAAGCCTTATCGATCGGTACACTCAGCCCTGTCGGTACACTCAGCCCTGTCGTACACTTCACTCAGCCCTGTCGGTACACTTAGCCTTATCGGTACACTCAGCCCTGTTGGTACACTTAGCCTTATCGGTACACTCAGCCCTGTCGGTACACTCAGCCCTTCGGTACACTTAGCCTTATCGGTACACTCAGCCCTGTCGGTACACTCAGCCCTATCGGTAAACTTAGCCTTATCGGTACACTCAGCCCTGTCGTACACTTAGCCTTATCGGTACACTCAGCCCTATTGGTATACTCAGCCCTGTCGGTACACTCAGCCCTGTTGATATACCCAATCCTGTCGTACACTCAGCCCTACCAGTATAACTCAGCCCTACAGGTACACTCAGCTATATCGGCACACTAACCCTATCGGTATACTCAGCTGTATCGGTCTACCTAACCCTGTCTGTACACTCAGCCCTACCAGTACTTGCAGCCCTATTGGTACACTCAGCCCCATTGGTATACTCAGCCCTATTGGTACACTCAGCCCCATTGGTATACCCAGCCCTATTGGTACACTCAGCCCTATCGGTATACTCAACCCTATCGGTATTTGCAGCCCTATCGGTGCACTGCAGTCCACCTATCGGTATACTCAGCCCTATCAGTATACTCAGCCCTATCGGTATTTGCAGCCCTATCGGTGCACTCAGCCCCATTGGTATACCCAGCCCTATCGGTGCATTCAGCCCTATCGGTACACTCAGGCCTGTCAGTATACTCAGCCCTGTCGGTACACTCAGGCCTGTCAGTATACTCAGCCCTGTCGGTACACTCAGCCCTATCGGTATACTTAGCCCTATCGGTACACTCAGCCCTATCGGTACACTTAGCCCTGTCGGTACACTCAGCCCCATTGGTACACTTAGCCCTGTCGGTATGCTCAGCCCTATCGGTATACTCAGCCCTGTCAGTATACTCAGCCCTATTGGTACACTCAGCCCTATTGGTACACTTAGCCCTATCGGTACACTTAGCCCTATTGGTACACTCAGCCCTATCGGTACACTTAGCCCTATTGGTACACTCAGCCTTATTGGTACACTTAGCCCTATTGGTACACTTAGCCCTATTGGTACACTTAGCCCTATCAGTACACTTAGCCCTATTGGTACACTTAGCCCTATTGGTACACTTAGCCCTATTGGTACACTTAGCCCTATTGGTACACTCAGCCCTATCAGTACACTTAGCCCTATCGGTACACTTAGCCCTATCGGTACACTTAGCCCTATTGGTACACTTAGCCCTATCAGTACACTCAGCCCTATTGGTACACTCAGCCCTATTGGTACACTTAGCCCTATCGGTACACTCAGCCCTATTGGTACACTTAGCCGTATCGGTACACTTAGCCCTATCAGTACACTCAGCCCTATCGGTACACTCAGCCCTATCGGTACACTCAGCCCTATCGGTACACTCAGCCCTATCGGTACACTCAGCCCTATTGGTACACTTAGCCCTATTGGTACACTCAGCCCTATTGGTACACTCAGCCCTATTGGTACACTCAGCCCTATTGGTACACTCAGCCCTATCAGTACACTTAGCCCTATCGGAACACTTAGCCCTATCGGTACACTTAGCCTGATCGGTATATTCACCTCTATCGGCATACTCAGCCCTGTTAGTGCACTCAGCCCTGTTAGTGCACTCAGCCCTATTGGTACACTCAGCCCTATTGGTACACTTAGCCTGATCGGTATATTCACCTCTATCGACATACTCAGCCCTGTTAGTGCACTCAGCCCTATCGGTATACTCAGTCCTATTGGTACACTCAGCCCTATCGGTACACTCAGCCCTATCGGTATACTCAGCCCTATTGGTACACTCAGCCCTATCGGTACACTCAGCCCTATCAGTATACTCAGCTGTATTGGTACACTCAGTCCTATTGGTATACTCAGCCCTATCAGTATACTCAGCCCTGTTGATATACCCAACCCTGTCGATACACTCAGCCCTACCGGTACACTCAGCCCTATCGGTATACTCAGCCGTATCGGTCTACCCAACCCTATCCGTACACTCAGTCCTACCAGTACTTGCAGACCTATCGGTACACTTAGCCCTATTGGTATATTCGGCCCTGCCAGTATACTCAGCCCTATCAGCACACTCAGCCCTATTGATACACTCAGTCCTATCTGTACACTCAGCCCCATCGGCACACTCAGCCTATCGGCACACTCAGCCCTATCGATACACTCAGCCCTATTGATACACTCAGCCCTATTGATACACTCAGCCCTATTGATACACTCAGCCCTATTGATACACTCAGCCCTATCGGCACACTCAACCCTATCGATACACTCAGCCCTATTGATACACTCAGCCCTATCGGCACACTCAGCCCTATCGGCACACTCAGCCCTATCGATACACTCAGCCCTATCGGCACACTCAGCCCTATCAGCACACTCAGCCCTATCGATACACTCAGCCCTATCGATACACTCAGCCCTATCGGTACATTCAGCCCTATCGGTATACTCAGCCCTATCGGTATATTCAGCCCTATCGGTACATTCAGCCCTTTCAGTATACTCAGCCCTATCGGTACATTCAGCCCTATCGGTATACTCAGCCCTATTGTATGGAAACTGGTGTTTTCCATCCCACACATCCCAACTAACAACTCTTCCCCAGGAGCACTTAGCACTGGGAACGGGGTCTGTTACATGTATCTCATCACTGGCACCGGTGGTCAATCAGTGCGCACAGCCATGCAAAAACTAAAACATTCCCCTTAACGCTTTTTGTCCATTCCTTACGTTTTAGAAATATCACAAACTTGTTCATATAGAATAAATTAAAAAAGATATTTTCTTTAGTACACTTCAGATCGAAATAACACTGTCTACCGAAAAGATGACATGGCTCAGAATAATTTGTTGGGGATACAAAAAAATATATTACTGTTCGCTATAAAAACAGATGAAAAAAAAACGGTCGAGATAGTGAGGCCAAATTGTACCAAGGAATCTTAAGTAAGTGCATTTCTAACTTGTTTGTGACTTTTTAAATTTTCATTGTGTACACATATGAAGTCTTCTGATGCAATATTCGTAAATATTGTTGTGTAGTAGTAGTAGGCCTCCCTCGGTCATGGCTGACCATGGACAAAGTACATCCGTTCTAATGTCTAGATGGGCTGTCTGCTTGGTCCAAGCAGCGTCGCCTGTGAGTGTAGAGACCAATGCGAGAGGCAGTCTCTATCGCAGCGGTCGCATGTGTATGCTGATGCTGGTCTGTTGGCTGTCATCCCTTTTCTGCGAACTCGCTTTTCTGCTGCAGCAGCTGACAGTTTGTCCTCACCAATCCGCAGCTGTTTCTTGAGAGTGGTTCTCCAGCTGTTGCGGTCGTCTGCGAGGTCCTCCCAGGACTCAGTGTTGATCTCAAGCGCCTTCATGTCACGTTTGCAAACGTCTTTGTATCTCAGCTGTGGGCGGCCAATGTTTCTCTGCCCTGTGGCAAGCTCACCATAAAGAATGTCTTTTGGGATGCGACCATCATCCATGCTGCGAACATGGCCCAACCAGCGCAACCGACGCTGTCTCAGCATGGTATGCATGGTTGGGAGGCCAGCGCGGGTCAGGACTTCGGTGTTGGTCACCTTATCTTGCCAGGAAATGCCGAGTATGCGCCGTAGGCTTCTCAGGTGGAAGGTATTGAGCCTGATGAGCATGCGTGGTCCACGCCTCGCTGCCATACAACAAGGTGCTGAGGACACAGGCGTTGTTGTGTACGCTGATTATATCGATAGAGCGTAAACAGATGTATGTTCGTTCGTCTGTTTGCTCCAGAGAAAAATGGTCTCCCATTTCTCTGGTTTGCTCTGGTGCCGACAAAACCTGCTGCATATGACCAGTCGCCGTGGCGTAGTGATTATCGCAACGGACTACAGACTGGAAGATTGTGGGTTCGAATCCCCATCAGTCCCTTTAAAAATCATTGTGGACAAATTCAGTTCCAACCAGCTCCCACCTAGAGTTGAGTGTGCTCTGAGCTCATTGGGAAGATTGGGACCACACAGTCAGGTCTCATCCACTTCACAAATGCTTCACTCTTTGTGTTGCTTAAAATCTTCTGACCAACGCCGCATGTGTCTGTATCTCTCGGGCCTGGTTGACACTAGGATATATCATGATAGTAAGCGTAGTATACAGCCCTGTCTCACAGTCTCACTCATAGACGAAATTCCATCGCATCATGATTATCATCGTCATCGTCATCGTCATCGTCATCGTCGTCGCCGTCATCATCATCATCATCATCGTCGTCGTTCGTCGTCGTCGTCGTCGTCATTATCATCGCATTGCAAAAATTGTGCCAGCTTCTACGGCCATGAAGGTGTCGTAGAAAATGGGACACCTTCCTCCTCCCCCCCCCCCCCCAAAAAAAAAAGTAAAACGTGAGCACAAAGGAAATATCCTTCAAGGCGATGAAAAAGAAGAAAAAGCAGAAGAGAGAAGAAGAAGAGAGAAGAAGAAGAAGAAGAAGAAGAAGAAGAAGAAGAAGAAGAAGAAGAAGAAGAAGAAGAGAAGGAGGAAGGAGGAGAGGAGATAATAATAATAATAATGATAAGAAGAAGAAGAAGAGAAGAACAACAACAACAACAAGAACACAAAGAACAAGAACAACAACAACAAGAAGAACAAGAACAAGAACAACAACAACAAGAAGAACAAGAACAAGAAGAAGAATGCTGCATATAGGAACAGCCACCCATGAGCATGGCACTGAAAAAACCATCCCACCCAGGCCTTTGATGGAACCAAATGGCCCATTCTGTTTATGCCCTGAAAAAACAATAGACGTGTAGATAAACCTCTTAAGGTCGCTTGGTGTGTCGGTATTTTAGAAAGACCGAATGGCCTTCATCGGTAGAACAGGCCAACAACCCTTTGTTGTTAGTCCACCCAGAGTCCAGAGTTTGTTCAAGAGGGATTCATTGGACTCGGACAACTCCGTATGCGCTCTACTCCAAATCTGCCCACAATCACCTGACAGGCTTGCCTGAGCCTTGAGCAGAACCTAGGCGCTGGCAAGGTCCTGAAACGGGGAGATGGGAGGGATGGATGGGGCGGGAGAGATCTATGAAACACTTACGCTGATACCACCAGAATGATGGAAACATTAAAACTGGCAGCGAACAGGCCGGTTTTTACCGTCGCCAGCTGGAACTGAATAAGGAATATCAGGTCTTGAATCCATGGCTCTATCAATAGAATCAACCAACCCAATACAAACAAACAAACAAACAAACAAACAAAACAAACAAACAAACAAACGTACAAACATACAAACAAGCAAACAAACATACAAACAAACAACAAACAAGCAAAGAAACATACATACAAACGAACATACATACAAACAAACAAACATACAAACAAAGAAACAAAGAACATACAAACAAACAAACAAACAAACAAACAAACAAACAAGCGTGGCCCGTCTGAGGGTTGAACTCACGCCCCTGCCTTAGGAGCATGGTGCTCTAGCAACTGAGGTACTGGGCCAGACTGAAAAAGAAAACAACAGAAAATCTGACCTTGTTCAGGGTTGGGAAAGGTAAACCGGCTATAAGATATGAAGGTTAACTACAAAATCAGCCAGGCTTGCCTGAAGAAATAAGCACTACTGGACTCTATCAGAACGGGGTTGGGTGGCCCTTGGCGAGGCCACAATTAGAAACCATGAGGCGGTTAAAGTCAATGAAATACCTGCTCCCTGTGATCACAGGTATGGTGGTGGTTGTTAGGGGGGAAGGGGTGACCGATACCAAAACATCCTGGAACGATGAAGCCAGAGATATCAGGCCTGCAGGCGCCTTCTGCCAGACTGCAATATAACGGAAATGCCAGAAGAACCAGAAGAGTGGTCCTCCGGTGGATTTCTGCCTGCTGTGGGATACCAAGAAACGAGATTGTTATTGTTATTGTTATTGTTATTTAAAGCCCAGCCGACTGCATAGAGCCATATCAGGGCTATAACCGCTTCAAAATATATACAAAACTTTAACAGGAAAAAAAAAGAAAAGAAAATTAAGTACACATATCAATGCATTTGCACACATAATCTAAGGACATGCCTCTTGCGTTGACCACTCTGTCCAATTTATCGCACAGGGATTTAAAAACCACACCTGAATACAAATTTAAGCATACCTAAGGACACCAAAACATAAAAACGGGCCAAAATTACCTAAAATTGCTTCCGCATATCTCATTTCCCTAGAGCCAAAAATGCACTTAATGTATGTACCCAATTATCAATTCTAAGAGAAAGTATTTCAGACTTTATTGAACACATACAGCGCTTAGATTTGATTTTATCAAGATTTTGCGCTATATAAATATTGTAATATATAATATATACAGGAAAATGGACTAGCAAGGCAGAAAACAATGGGAAGAAATGACAGAAAGCAAAGGAACAAGGCAGAAACAAAGAGAGTGACAGAAAAGAGGAAATTTCTAGCACAGAATTTCCAGAAGGTGGGGATACTAGTTATGCTGAAAGAGCCCTCGGCATCCCCACGGAGGGAAGGAAACGAGATGGTAAATGAGATACAAAAAGAGGAGCGAAAAGAAAAGCAATCAGACAATAACGTCAGTGTTATTGTGGTGTAGAGGAGCATCATCACTGACAGAAAGGGAAGACCACCACCATTCTGCCCAAAGAACGGTAAGTGTTCCTTATCAGTCTGCAAACTTCCCCCGTGGGGATGCCGGGGGCTCTTTCAGTATAAACAGTATCCCCACCTTCTGGAAATTCTGTGCTAGAAATTTCTTCTTTTCTGTCACTCTCTTTGTTTCTGCCTTGTTACTTGCCTTCTGTCAATTCTACCAATCATTTTCTGCCTTAATGGTCCATTCACCTGTATGTGTTCGATAAAGTCTTATGTACTTTTCCTTAGGACTGATAATTGGGTACATGTATTAAGTGCATTTTGGGCTCTAGGGAGGTGAGATATGTGGAAGCAATTTTAGGTAATTTATGCCTGTTTTTATATATGCTTTGGTGTCCTTATGTATGCTTATATTTGTATTCAGGTGTGTTTTTTAAATCTCCCCTGTGCGATAAATTGGACGGAGCAGTCAACGCCGGGGGCATGTCCTTAGATTATGTGCGCGAATGCATTGATATGTGTACTTGATTTTCTTTTCTTTTTTTCTTTCCTGTTGAAGTTTTGTATGTTTTGAAGCGGTTATAGCCCTGATGTGGCTCTATCCAGTCGGCTGGGCTTTAAACAACAATAACAACAAGTTTCCAAACTGGTCACGATCATCACGATCATCAGCTCAGTGCACATATGCACCACAAGTTCAAACTGACGGCATCACCGACCTGCCGCAGCGAACAAGAGGACCAGACAGCGGGGACATTTTCTTTTTGATAAAGTGTTCTTTTATTCATTTTTGTTTTACAACAAACGGACATCAAACATACAATGTGGTAACGAAAAAAAAAGATAAAAAAGTATATACATCATGAAAAGATATTGTTGATATATGAACTCCATATAGCATACAGAAAATACATAATGATATTTTATACATTGGATGTTTAACCCTTTGACTCCCGCGCCCTGTCTACCAGCATCATTATTGCCAACCATGCTGGCAAAGCAAAAACTTAACCCGTGGACTCCCTCACTCTATCCACCAGCTTCCTGCAGGAAGCTGGCTGGTGGATAGTGTGAGGGAGTCCGAAGGTTAACTTTTTGCAGTTAGTGGATAGGATGCGGGAGTCAAAGAGTTAAAATGAACATCGAAATCTAAACATAATACGTCAACAGCGGAACATATGTTGCCTCTGTCAAGAGGAACAACTGGAGGCATGGGCAGACACCAATGTCTATGGCAGACAGCAGGAACTGTGAAAAAACAGACTTGGCACCAGATACGGCCCTACCATGCACATGGCAAGCGAAGACAGAAGAAAACGAGAACTGCTGGAACGTCTGTTAACGCCTTATCAGTATACTTAACCGTATCGGTATTTTGTTGTTGTGTTGTTGTTGTTGTTGTTGTTGGATACAGCACACACAACAATATCTACAACATCTAAAGCTGAACGTTTTAACACTTTACTTCGGAAGATTATAAATGTTTTACATAATGAAAAGTAAGCGGTCACGATTAAATTATGAATACACTTTTTGAAAATTCCTTGGAACAATTTAGTCTCCCTATCTCAAACCTACTTTTGGTCTCGTCTGCTTTTATAATAGACAGTGATACATTTTTCTGTACTCCCTAAAAATTGTTTGCATCTGTTCTTTATCATTTTGAAAGACAGTTCTGTTTCAGTCTAATGTGCACTAAAGAAAATATCTTTTTGATTGATTCTATCTGAATAAGTTTGTCATGTTTCTAAACCGGAAGGCATTTTCTTCTTCTTGGCGTACGCTGCTACACAATCATCTGAGTCCGGGCGATGAATGCAGCCGTCTTTTCCAGCTCCTGTCTGCGAGCGCCATTCTCGTTCGAAATGGTAGCCATTATGCGAAAAGTGCATGGTACTGTGGTTTGTTAGAAAGCGCACGCTGGCCCAGTACCTCTGTCTTCAGCCTTCTAGGTATTCTGTAGGGGTTGCCCCGCCCTTAGCTCCTGGCCCATACGTCCTGCCCTGGGAGCACAGGGGGATTGTTTCTCCGAGGATCCCACCCGTAGCTAGGGCTTATAGCGGCCCTTACCCGCTGATGAACCCGTTATAGGACACCTGGGGCAATTTTTAAGGATAGCAGCGCCACCTGCTACCCCACCCCGTCCTGATAGGAACAGCGCAAGCTAGCTTATTCACAGCCAGCCTCCATATCTGAAGGGCTTCACTATTATATATCCGCCACCTGTGACCCGCCTGGGTTGGGGATGGTCGCCCCGCCGCTGAATTGGAAGTCGGCCTTTTCCAGGAACCGGAAGGCATGTACATGAAGTATCAAGTGGAATGGATTCATTTTTGCATGGCTTTATGTGCGCTGGCTGACCACCGGTGCCAGTGATGGAACACATGTAACAGATCCGGTTTGCGCTCTTCCTCCTTAGCCCTTCTTGTCAAAAATTCACACAAGCTGCTTCAGGAGTGCACAAGGGAAACGCTATGTGCTCCTGGGGAGGAGTTGTTTGTTGGGGTGTGTGGACTGGGAAATGCCTGTTTCCATACCAATACGGCTTAATACACCTATAATGTGTTAACAAACGTCAATTTCAATTTCAATTTCAGTTTCTCAAGATGACGTCTCCGCGAATGAATTCCATATGCACTAACTTCACAGGTGCCAGTTGATGGAGAAGATCCAGAATGATAACGGCACAAGCCTTAAACCTGCTCATAAACTCATAAGCTGGCCAGGTCCTGAGATCTTACCTAGATAGTTCCATAATCCTGGGGTCGTAGGGGAATGAGGTGGCAGAGACCTGAACTTTTCCCGGGGCCAGCACCACGAGGGCGGCGCCTATATCCTCTCTCTCACTTCAAATTCATATTGATATTCACTTGTTTTTAACCAAGACTTCAGAAAGGCAAGAAAGCTAATTGGTCTTCAAGGGGCGGGACCTGGGAAATCAATCTATCTCTCCATTTTTTTTTTTACACCAAGGCAGCCGGGCAATGCCCTGCTCTTCACGATTTTCAACTGCCGTGGGATCCTTAGCGTGCGCAGCCAGAAGACACACGGGTCCGATTCGTTTTTCGTCCCCTTCCGACGTTCACTTCGATTTTCCAGTCAAACTGAGGAGAAAAGTCGAGGCCTGTACGAGGAGCGAACCCTGGAACCTCGAGTTTAGTTATTGGCAAGCGAACGTCTGAACCATTCGGCCACTCTTCTCCCTTCAAACCAAACGTCAGAACGGGCAAATTTGAAAAGTGGCTGGACAGACAAAAACATCGTTCTCACATCCAGATTAAAGCTATCGCATGCACTCGTGCTGTCCATCCTCTGGACACACTCCACTGGTGTGAATGGTGTTTCACCGATACAAGGGCAGAGACATGACCCCACCCCCTATGAAAGAGATGTTGGTCTCATCTGTCAGGCTGTCCGCTTGTCTGGCGATAAGCTATGGGTTTGTTGTCCCAGTGAGTGCTTCTGGGATTATGTGGATTATCTGCCTGTAAGTCTGCCAGCAAAATGCTTTTTTTTTTTCCTGGATCTACCGCTGTTTATATGTTTTCTGTGGTTTTTCATTGTACTTTTCTGTAAAACAAGGGAAATAATTTCAACTGGAAGTGTGTGTGTGTGTGTGTGCGTGTGTGTGTGTGTGTGTGTGTGTGTGTGTGTGTGTGTGTGTGTGTGTGTATGTTGTGTGTGTGTGTGTGTGTGTGTGTGTGTGTGTGTGTGTGTGTGTGTGAGCTAATGGACCACTCAAGATCTGAAATCTCGAGTTCAATTCTTGGCTACAACATTAAAACTGAAAAAAGAAAGAAAGAAAGAAAGAAAGAAAAAAAAAAAAAAAGAAAGAAAGAAAGAAAGAAAGACAGAAAGACAGATAGACAGAAAGAAAGACAGACAGACGGACAGAAAAGGCCTGTTTACTCCTCATCTTAACCCTTTGATTTTCGCATCCTCTTCACCATTATCCTGCATTGTCAACCATGCTAACAAAGCAAACACTTAACCTTTTGACTCCCTCACCCTATCCACCAGCTTCTGCAGCTAGTGGATAGGGTGCAGGAGTCAAAAGGTTAATATTACCATCATTCTGGTGATGTCAGCTTAGTGTTTCATAGATCTCATATCTCTCCCCCCCCCCTCCCAACCCTAAGTCAAGATAATACCAAGCGCATGAGGTTTTGCGCAGACTCATGGAGTCTGCCATGTAAATCCTTGGAACTTGGGTGGAGCTCGAATGGAATTGTCAGAGTGCGGTAAAATCTCTATTGCAGAAACTCCATCCAACTTTCACTGACTCTATTGCAGAAACTCCATCCAACTTTCACCGACTCTATTGCAGAAACTCCATCCAACTTTCACCGACTCAACGGCAAAGGTACGACCTCATCATTATCATCATCATCATCATCATCAAGTGCCTTGCCACATGGCGTTGGCAATCATGGCCGTCCGTCTGTTTCTATCCCTTGTTGCCGCAAGTACCTCTTCCACCCTCTTTGTCTTCAGCCATCCTGCAAGTCCGTCCAATATTTTCTCCCTGGGTCTATCTGGTGTTCTCTTTCCCTCCAGCATTCCTGTTGTGACCAGGTGCTCCAATTCCCTTTCTTCAAAAAATGGCCTTTAAATGTTGCCTGTATTTTCCTAATCTTCCTTATGAATGATCTTCTTGTGTCTGCCTAACCTCCATCAAGACTGTCTCGTTTGTTTTCTTTGCTGTCCATGGAACTCTCAACATTCTTCTTAGAAACCACATCTCGGCTGCCTCAATCTTGTTCTGGCTTTGCTTATACGACCTACTCCTGTGAAAAAGATGGTTCTATATTAGACTGCTGGCTTGTCTGGCAACAAGCTGAGGGTTTTGTTATCTCTGTGTGGGGTGCTAGGCTACGACTACCTTGTATTACTTGTCTGTCAGAGTGCCAGCAACGGATGTTGGTGTTTTTTCTGACTCTATCGCCTGAACGTAATGTGTGTGCGCTTTCTTTCTTTCCTTCTTTCTTTCTGCCCGTCTTTCTTTCTTTCTTTCTTTCTTTCTTTCTGTCTGTCTGTTTGTCTTTCTGTCTTTCTGTCTGTCTGTCTTTTTTCTGTCTGTCTGTCTTTCTGTCTGTCTGTCTTTCTTTCTGTCTGGCTGTCTTTCTTTCTGTCTTTCTGTCTTTCTGTCTGTCTGTCTTTCTTTCCTTCCTTCCTTCTTTCTGTCTGTCTGTCTATGTCTGTCTTTCTTTCTGTCTTTCTTCTTCTCTGTCTTTCTTTCTGTCTTTCTGTCTTGTCTTCTGTCTCTTCTTTCTTTCTGTCTGTCTTCTGTCTGTCTGTCTGTCTGTCTTTCTTTCTGTCTTCTTTTCTTTCTGTCTGTCTGTCTTTCTTTCTGTCTGCTGTCTTTCTTTCTTCTGTCTTTCTTTCTGTCTGGCTTGTCTTTCTTTCTGTCTGTCCTGTCTTTCTGTCTGTTCTTTCTCTTTTTCTTCTCTTTCTTCTTCTTCTTTTTCTTCTGTCTGCTGTCTTTCTTTCTTCTTTCTTTCTTTCTTCCTTCTTTCTTTCTTCTGTCTGTCTGTCTTCTGTATGTCTTTCTTTCTTTCTTTCTTCTATCTTTCTTTCTTTCTGCCTGTCTTTCTTTTTGTCTTTCTTCTTCTTTCTTCTTCTTTCCTTCTTTCTTTCTGTCTGTCTGTCTGTCTTTCTTTCTTTCTCTTCCTTTTTTTTACGTCTTTCTTTCTGTCTTTCCTTCCTGTCTTCTTCTTTTCTCTGTCTTTCTTTCTGTCTTTCTTTCTGTCTTTCTTTCTGTCTTTCTTTCTGTCTTTCTTCTCTTCTTTTCTTTCTGTCTCTTTCTTCTGTCTTTCTTTCTGTCTTTCTTCTGTCTTTCTTTCTCTTCGTCTTTCTTTCTGTCTTTCTTTCTGTCTTTCTTTCTTTCTGTCTTTCTTTCTTGTCTTTCTTTCTGTTCTTTCTTTCTGTCTTTCTCTCTCCTGTCTTTCTTTCTGTCTTTCTTTGTCTTTCTTTCTGTCTTTCCTTCTGTCTTTCTCTCTGTCTTTTCTTTCTGTTTTTCTCTGTCTTTCTCTCTGTCTTTCCTTCTGTCTTTCTCTCTGTCTTTCTTTCTGTCTTTCTTTCTGTCTTTCTTCTTTCTGTCTTTCTTTCTGTCTTTCTTCTGTCTTTCTCTCTGTCTTTCTTTCTGTCTTTCTTCTGTCTTTCTTTCTGTCTTTCTCTCTGTCTTTCTTTCTGTCTTTCTTTCTGTCTTTCTTTCTGTCCTTTCTCTCTGTCTTTCTTTCTGTCTTTCTTTCTGTCTTTCTTTCTGTCTTTTCTTGTCTTCTTTCTGTCTTTCTCTCTGTCTTTCTTTCTGTCTTTCTCTCTGTCTTTCTTTCTGTCTTTCTTTCGTCTTCTTCTGTCTTTCTCTGTCTTTCTTTCTGTCTTTCTTTCTGTCTTTCTTTCTGTCTTTCTTTCTGTCTTTCTTTCTGTCTTTCTTTCTGTCTTTCTTCTGTCTTTCTTCTGTCTTTCTTTCTGTCTTTCTTTCTGTCTTTCTTTCTGTCTTTCTTCTGTCTTTCTTTCTGTCTTTCTTTCTGTCTTTCTTCTGTCTTTCTTCTGTCTTTCTTTCTGTCTTTCTTTCTGTCTTTCTTTCTTCTCTTGTCTTTCTCTCTGTCTTTCTTTCTGTCTTTCTTTCTGTCTTTCTTTCTGTCTTTCTCTCTGTCTTTCTTTCTGTCTTTCTTTCTGTCTTTCTTTTCTTTCTGTCTTTCTTTCTTTCTTTCTTTCTGTTTTTCTTCTTTCTGTCTTTCTTTCTCTCTGTCTTTCTTTCTGTCTTTCTTGTCTTTCTTTCTGTCTTTCTCTCTGTCTTTCTCTGTCTTTCCTTTCTGTCTTTCTCTCTGTCTTTCTCTCTGTCTTTCTTTCTGTCTTTCTCCTCTGTCTTTCTTTCTGTCTTTCTTTCTGTCTTTCTTTCTTTCTGTCTTTCTTTCTGTCTTTCTCTCTGTCTTTCTTTCTGTCTTTCTTTCTTCTTTCTCTCTGTCTTTCTTTCTGTCTTTCTTTCTGTCTTTCTTTCTTTCTGTCTTTCTTTCTGTCTTTCCTCTCTGTCTTTCTCTCTGTCTTTCTTTCTGTCTTTCTTCTTCTGTCTTTCTTTCTGTCTTTCTTTCTGTCTTTCTCTGTCTTTCTTTCTGTCTTTCTTTCTGTCTTTCTCTCTGTCTTTCTTTCTGTCTTTCTTTCTGTCTTTCTTTCTGTTTTTCCTCTCTGTCTTTCTTTCTGTCTTTCTTTCTGTCTTTCTTTCTGTCTTTCTTCTCTGTCTTTCTTTCTGTCTTTCTTTCTGTCTTTCTTTCTGTCTTTCTTCTGTCTTTCTTTCTGTCTTTCTTCTGTCTTTCTTTCTGTCTTTCTCTTCTGTCTTTCTTTCTGTCTTTCTTTCTGTCCTGTCTTCTTCTGTCTCTTGTCTGTCTTTCTTTCTGTCTTTCTTCTGTCTTTCTTCTGTCTTTCTTTCTGTCTTTCTCTCTGTCTTTCTTTCTGTCTTTCTTTCTGTCTTTCTCTTCTGTCTTTTCTGTCTTTTTTCTTTCTGTCTTCTTTCTGTCTTTCTCTCTTCTGTCTTTCTTTCTGTCTTTCTTTCTGTCTTTCTTCTCTGTCTTTCTTTCCTGTCTTTCTTTCTGTCTTTCTCTCTGTCTTTCTCTCTGTCTTTCTCTCTGTCTTTCTTTCTGTCTTCTCTTTCTGTCTTTCTTTCTGTCTTTCTCTCTGTCTTTCTTTCTGTCTTTCTTTCTGTCTTTCTTTCTTTCTTTCTTCTTTCTTTCTTTCTTCTTTCTGTTTTTCTTTCTGTCTTTCTTTCTCTCTGTCTTTCTTTCTGTCTTTCTTCTTTCTTTCTCTTCTTTCTCTCTGTCTTTCTTTCTGTCTTTCTCTCTGTCTCTTCTCTCTGTCTTTCTTTCTGTCTTTCTCTCTGTCTTTCTTTCTGTCTTTCTTTCTGTCTTTCTTTCTTTCTTCTGTCTTTCTTTCTGTCTTTCTCTCTGTCTTTCTTTCTGTCTTTCTCTCTGTCTTTCTCTCTGTCTTTCTTTCTGTCTTTCTTTCTGTCTTTCTGTCTTTCTTTCTGTCTTTCTTTCTGTCTGTCTGTCTTTCTGTCTTTCTTTCTGTCTTTCTTTCTTCTGTCTTTCTGTCTTTCTTTCTGTCTTTCTTCTGTCTTTTCTGTCTTTCTTTCTCTCTGTCTTTCTTTCTGTCTTTCTTTCTGTCTGTCTTTCTTTCTGTCTGTCTTTCTTTCTGTCTGTCTTTCTCTCTGTCTTCTTCTTTCTTTCTTTCTTTCTGTCTGTCTTTCTCTCTGTCTTTCTTTCTGTCTTTCTCTCTGTCTTTCTGTCTGTCTTTCTCTCTGTCTTTCTTTCTGTCTTTCTTTCTGTCTTTCTCTCTGTTTTTCTTTCTGTCTTTCTTTCTGTCTTTCTTTCTGTCTTTCTTTCTTTCTGTCTTTCTTTCTGTCTTTCTCTCTGTCTTTCCTCTGTCTTTCTTTCTGTCTTTCTTTCTTTCTGTCTTTCTTTCTGTCTTTCTCTCTGTCTTTCTTTCTGTCTTTCTTTCTGTCTTTCTCTCTGTCTTTCTCTCTGTCTGTCTTTCTTTCTTCTGTCTTTCTTTCTGTCTGGCTTTCTTTCTGTCTGTCTTTCCTCATCCCTTTATGCCATACCGTTACACAGAATGACTGGTTCTTTTCACAGAGTTGTGGACTCAAGATCTGATGTTTGGAGTTCATTTCCAGCCTGCGACATAAAAAAAAACACGAAAAAAAACACAACAGGACTAGTTGGTCGCTCTATCATCCTGCTGGTGTCAGATCAATCTTTTTAAAATCGTTTTCCTCCTCCTCCATCCCCCCTCTCCTCCATTCTCCGATCTTTCCTTATCAAGAGCTTGCCATGCCAGCCGCAAAAGGTTTTACGCAGGCTGAAGGGGTCTGCTGGGTAATTGTTCTCCGGTTTGGGTGAAGTGAGTGCATTTGGAGTTGAATAAACTACAAACTGCCAACTTCTTCATTCCGCCCCCGCACAAACCTTTTTTTTTGTTTTTTTGTTTTTTGGGTTTTTTTTTCCCCACTGATAAGTTTATGTAAAAGAAAGCTGAAATATGTTAGGTCATGCGATCAGAAACGCCTAAACAGATTGGAAGCTGAGGCGAGGAGACTGCACACCTCCTAATTCAACAACATCGCTAAATGTCTGTGGTCTGCGGATCCGGGAGGTCTGCCCACAAATGACTCGATCGTGTGACCCGGAGAAAGCTTGTGACATCGAGCGTGGCTTCTACTGCTGATCCTTGCGAAGAAGAGAGGTACAGCGAATTAACCATTCATTCGCAAAAGCTGAGAAAACGTTGTGGATATGTTTTGTTCAAGTGCGAAGAATCCCTCTTGAACAAACTCCAAATTCACAGTGTGGGCAAAACAGCCTGCGGATATCAATTCTGAGACAATCAGAACGGACAGAGAGAGACAGAGAGACAGAGACAGACAGACAGACAGAGAGAGAGAGAGAGAGAGAGAGAGAGAAAGAGAGAGAGAGAGAAAGAGAAAGAGAGAGAGAGAAAGAGAGAGAGAGAGAAAAGCAAATTTAAAAAAAATTGCAAAATACAATGACATTTTCTTTTATTTATTTTTATTTATTTATTTATTTGTTTATTTGCCTATTTATTTGTTTGCCTATCTATTTATTAAGCTATTCAGTACTCAGTTGTTTGCTTTGAGGGAATGGTGAGAGCACTGACCCACGTCAAGTACTGACAAGTCCAAGACTCACTATGACCGACACTGCTCCAGTACTAAAACAAGAGGTAACATTAGCGCTATCACATGCAACTTCAAAGCGCCAGGAAGTCTTTGAAGATGGTCAGAAAACGTTCTTGGAAAACACCCTGAACTAAACGGGTGACGGCTGAACGCACACGTTGTCAGTAACGGAAGATTAAATTAATGTGAGGACTTGTCTTGTCAAAAAAGACACCCTGTCAGTTCTGCCCCCGGTTATGTATATGTGCGTGCGTTGTTCTCTCTCTCTCTCTCTCTCTCTCTCTCTCTCTCTCTCTCTCTCTCTCTCTCTCTCTCCTCTCTCTCTCTCAAACCTACGGTTTCTATTGTAATATACCCTGGAGTGAACCAGGCCCGAGATATACCTGCCTGCATGACATTAAAATCTTGCCTGCTCGCTGCCCATCTTTAATGTTGCCATCGTGCTCGTGGTGTCTGCTTGATGTTTGATAGGTCCCTTCTCCCCTTTCCCCGTTTCAAGACCTTGCCAGCGCATAGGGTTTTGTGCAGGCTCAGGAAAGACAACGAACAAGACAGTCTTGAAAAAAGCAAACACAAGAAGAACATTAGTGAAGAAGATTAGGAAAAGACAGGCAACATACATAGGACGTTTTATGAGGCAAGAGAAATTTGAGCACCTAGTCACAACAGGTGTATCAGGAAATTTGTCAGATAGTAGCTGGCAGATTTGGGTGGAGCGCTTATGGAGTTATCCGATCGCAGTGATTCCATCTTGAAATAACTCCAATAACTTTATGCTGAAAATGGAGCACAGAGAAGTGAGGGGCTGGGTGAGTGCCAAAAACTATAGACGCCCTTCTCTATCCACCACATGTCTTATAACAAAGTGCTACATATCAAAAGGCAAAGACACTGAAAACAATCATGACATCTTGATTAACAAAGTTCCATTAGAAAATGTTAAGGATTTCAAATATCTTGGCTTTGTAAAAACTGACGATGGAACCTGCTCCAAAGACATCAAAATAAGAATTGGAATGAAAAAGCAAAAAAAAAAAAAAAAGGTCCAACTCAACAAAATCTGGAAAGACAGAGGCATACCAAAAGGCCTGAAAGTTTGAGTTTTAAAATGTTTGATCTGGCCAGTCATGACTTATGGCTGCCCAGTCTGGACTCTGAGAAACTTATTGCAGAAGAATTGAGGCAGCAGAGATGCGGTTTTATCGGAGACTCCAACGTGTCAAATGGACATGCAGAAGAACTAATGAAAGTGTCCTGGAAGAAGCTGATACCACCAAAAAACTACTAGCAGACATCAACAAGACTAACATACACTGGCCATGTGTCACGCAACAAGAACACAGACCTCATGGCAACCATCTTTCAAGGAAAAACAAGAGTGAAAAGGAAGAAAGGCAGACCTCCAATCTCACACATCGAGAACATAACCAACATTAAGTGGCCTGAATATTCAAGAAATTGTCAAGACAGAGCGTTCTGGAGAGAGATGGTTGTATCCAGGTGTGCAGCGGCAACACCGAACCAGGTGACGCCGACAGGTGAGACAGGTGAGACTCCTCTTACTCATTACTGGGCCACATAGACCACTAGTATGAATGGAAACGATAACTCCAATTACTGCGTGAAAATGTCAGTTAACCGTTTTGGGGCTTGTAAGCTGCATGGTGACGCGTTGGAGCCAGAAGGGTATCAATCCAACTTATTCCTGAACTGCACAGATTTTCGCTGCAATGACTACAGTAACTGCATGTGGCAGTCTTCAGTCCCTCCAAAGCTAAAGTAAGGTTGTTTTTCTTGAAAAGATAAGGACAAACAAA
>CM060311.1:16524826-16532326 GCA_030674185.1 Monoplex corrugatus
CTGTCTGTCTGTCTGTCTTGTCTGTCTGGCTCTCTCTCTCTCTCTCACACACACACAGACTTTTCTCAGGCAGACATTTGGTCTCAAAGGTCTGAACTATCTTTTCTGTGCCAGAAAGGATTGTCCAGAGAATGACGGAGATTACAAGTAACTTGTACACTCTGTACTTTGGCAGTCAAGCTGAAAATGCTGCTTCTCCAGATTCTGTTCATTTTGGCCAATGCTGTTGTCAACTTAATGTGTATTTCGTGTTGTATCTGTTATTTCTTTTAGTCAGGATAGCTTCCAAATACTTAAAAGATGTCGACTTTTCCCCAGTTTCTGGTCATTCGTGCTCCTTATGCAAAACACCATACCTGCTACACCACAAACACTACGCAGTGGGAATACGCAATAGAGACATGACAGATGTACATAAACCCACGAATAAACCTGTATGGTACGAAAGGATGGATAAAGTAAAGTAACTATGTTTGACTTAACCCTTTGACTCCTGCAGCCTGTCCACCAGCATCCTGCATTGTCAACCATGCTAGCAAAGCAAAAACTTAACCCTTTGACTCCCGCAGCCTGTCCACCAGCATCCTGCATTGTCAGCCATGCTATCAAAGCGAAAACACCACCTCTAGACTTCCTCACCCTATCCATCAGCTTCATGCAGAGAAGGCAGTTTATAAATCATCCATCAACGAGAATTGCGCAGCTGAAATGGGGGTTACTTTAAAGCTGTAAGACAACTAGAAAAACAACAACACAAAAACATGACACGACGTGTTTTGTCAACCAAGTTCCCACCGCTGTACATTTTGAACTTTTCACTGTAGTTTATTGCGTAGAAGTAAGATTTATGATGAATATGTTTATCATGAAGCGCTTAGAACTCGTAACAAACACATAGATCATTCGTTTCAATCTTCGTCCCCACCCTGACATTACCAGTACCAGACCAGGACCCCAGCCAAGCCCCTGGAACACAAAATTACTGTATCAGAAGTGTATTGTTTGAGAAGACCTGTCCACAAGACGAAAGCTAACATGATCAGAAACACCAAGATCAGAGAAATGGTGGGAACAATATTGGTCCACCACCATCATATTCATCAACAGAGATAACAGTGGTTTTGTAGTCTGACCCGAATACAATCCAACCAGCTAGTTCAACAAACGTACAATAGAAAGATATCTGGATTTAAAGCGAGAGGCGGACCAAGGAAGATTTGGATCGACTGACACCTTTTCAGATTGCTGCTGATTGTCGGGTCTTTTTCCTCTGCGACACTCAAACAAGTGGTCAGATAAAGAAGAAAGAAAACATTAAACGGGTCGAAGATCGGTCCTCGATTTCTTCCTTATAGGTTCCATGTCTCCATGTTCTTCTCATCCATTTTTTAAAATAATAACAATGAACGTTTATGGCGTTCAATCTTTGAAAAATCTCTAAGTATTTGCAACAACTAAAAAAGCATGTATATAGAACAACAAGTTCAAGCACAGTCCTTGAACAGGGCATACCATTCCTTCATAAATACATTATTTTCTTCTTTTGTTATGCTGGCAACCTGATGGATCTCACAGCATGATTGGGGAGCCTGTGAGCAACTGAGTGGCATGGGGGTCTTGTGACCCTCGTTGCGCGCGGATATAAAGTGCAAAGTTGCGGGAAATGGCTGTTTGGCAGTGAGCATGTGGCGACAAAGATGTGTGAAAAAGAAAAATTCGTATAACCGTGCAAGAGCAGTCTCGAGTGAGTTTATGCCCTCTTATGCTTTAGCGCGGGTTGGTACTGTAAGCCGTTTCTCACCATGCCCTTAAGAAGAAAACTGCAACCTTTGACAAGAACCAGGCGATTGCCGATGGGTGCAAGATGATGCCAAAGCTGCAAGTGCGGACACTGATGGGGCTTATTCTATGTTAGATGACAGCGTTTAGGCGACCAACAGCGTGAAGAGATGGCCACGTCAGGTCGTCCTAGCAGACACTCAAGAGAAGATCGGTTCATCGAGAGGCAGGTCCTAACTGCAGCGGATGCCACCTCAACCAGATCCAACGGCAGCTTGTAGGGCAAAACCACCTCAGCGCAAGCCATGACGAAACGCTTCACCACTTTGGCCTCAGATCCGTCGTCGCTTGGACACGACGATAGCAGCCTAAGCTGGGTCCCAAGCTTTATGCCAACTTCATGCGAGAGTGGAGCCAAACAACAGTGGTCTCAGGTCCTCTTTTTCGGATGAGTCGCGTTTTGTCTGAACACAATGATGCGAATAGTTTGAGGTGTTGGTGAAGTTACATTGATGGCAGCTAGTTCGTGAGACCGGGCCTTCAGGAGAGATTTTATGGTATGGGTGCCATCAGCTCCACCACAAGCACACTCTACAGCATGACGGAAACCTCAAGTGCCATCCGCAATGGGATGAAAAACTGGCGCCATTGTTGTTCCGCCATGAGACGAATCGGACCCATAGGCAGTTTCAAGACGACAATGCTCGGCCACATAGACGGGTGCCTTTAGAATTCCTTGTGCAGGCGTATCAACAGGATGATCTTCGCTATATCTCGATAATCCCATCCAGCATCTTTGGATGAGTTGGGAACTGTAAAGAGAACATCACTCAGGACGTCAGGATCTCTTCCAAATGCTGCAAAATGGAATGGGGGAATCCCACAGTAGGGTCATCAGAACACTGGTCTACTCGATGAGGAGACGCTGCATGGAATGTCTCGCCAATCGGGGTGGTCACACCCATTATTGAAATGATTTGGTGAACTGGACAGATTTGGCAAACTTTGATTTCGACCCCTCCTCTGTTTAATTGTCTGTATATCCCAAACCGTTTGTGCGATCACAATGAAATTCAATGTACGTTTGAACAAGATTATGAAACAAATCTGTTCCAATTGGAAAGTCATGGCTTTGATATTTGTTGAAAATATGCGGGTAATGTAAACTGTGCTTAACTTGTTGTGACTAGTTTTATAAAGAAAACAAAAAACGCACAAGCCAAACAGTACCAACACCATACATTTACCAGCTCATATAATTATCACTCTCTCTTTCTCTCTCTCTCTCTTTCTTTCTCTCTCTCTCACAGATAGAAAGAGAGAGAGAGAGAGAGAGAGAGAGAGAGAAAGAGAGCCAGACATACAGACAGACATATAGACAGACAGAAAGACAGAGAGGGAGGAAGGGAGGGAGATAGGGAGAGAGAGGAAGAGAGAGAGACAGACAGAGAGACAGACAGACAGAGAGACAGACAGACAGAGAGAGAGAGAGAGAGAGAGAGAGAGCAGGGTAGCAGGAGAGGGACAATGAAAGGAATGTTTATCAATTTATGAAAAGAGAAGTTTTCAGAAAGGACTTTGCACGATGATTGAAAAGCAAAACTGCAAGTGACAGAGGGCGTTTGTCCCATGATGATAGGGCCTGGAAAGGGAATGAACGTTGGCCAGCGGTCTGCCTACAAAAGTGAAGTATGCGGAAGAGAGAAGTATCCAACGAGGAGCGCAACTATCGTGATGGAAAGTAGAGGTGAAGAAGATCAGGAAGAGAGGAAGGAGCCAGACTATTCAGGGGTTGAAAGGATAGCAGAGCTAGTTTTATACCTAAATCATATTTCGATGGGGAGCCAGTGAAGAGAAAGAAACAAGGGAGTCACTTGAGTAGATTTAGAGCGCATAAAGATTAGTCGAGCAGCATTGTTTTATAATTTCTGAAGTCAGAGGAGAAGATTCTGTGGACAGTCGTCAAGGAGAGAATTACACTAGTCCAGTCATGAAAGAACAAAGGCAGAAATGAGTATCTTTGTGGCATCCTCAGAGAGGAGATGACAAACAGAACCAATGTGACGAATGCGACGAAGCTCCAAGTAGCAAACACGACGGACAGAGAAAACAGAATTTTGTAAACAAAGTGTCTGATCAAGTGTAACGCCCAGATTGCGAATATTCACAGAGGTCTGACTGAGGAAGTTTTCTAGCTGAACAGAATTGGGGACAGTCAGTGGACAAAAGTCCTTTAGGTGTAGTGAAAATCGTTTAAGTTTTATCATTGTTTAAGGTAAGCGAAGTTTTTTTTATCATCCATCCTTTTTAGCATGAGATACACAACTGTGTGTGATGGACACCAGAAGGAAGTTGAGAAATATCACCAGACATATAGAGTTGATTGTCATCAGAAAATGAGTGGTGAGAAAAGCTGTGATGGGCAGGAATATCAGAGGCTGGATGTGTATAAAGAACAAAACGAATGTGACACAGCACGGATCCCTGATGGATTCCATCCTGCAAGACAGCTAGAGAACAAGTTCAGCCATTAACAAAA
This sequence comes from Monoplex corrugatus, assembly GCA_030674185.1. Lineage (NCBI taxonomy): Eukaryota > Metazoa > Mollusca > Gastropoda > Littorinimorpha > Ranellidae > Monoplex > Monoplex corrugatus. Next base: position 16,529,145 of record CM060311.1, read on the forward strand.
GCAGTTTGTGTGCGACCAGAGTGAGAGAGAGATGACTGAAACCACGACAGTGCATTATCAGAAATGCCAAATGTATGGTGAAGACGAGACAGAAGAACAGAATGATCAGAAGTATCGAAAGCGGCAGACAGATCCAGGAGAGACAGTAAAGAGATCTGACCGTCATCAAGGGTAGTGAGGAGATCACTATCTTCATGAGAGCAGTTTCAGTAATGTAAATAATTCGGTAGGCAGATTGCAGAGCGTAGAAAAGGTTATTGCCATAACGGTGATCATGGCGTTGGAGAATCAAAATTTATTCAATGATCTTAGAAAGGAAGGGCAAATTGAAAAGAGGCCTACGGTGTTTCAAATTTTCCGCATCCAGGGAGATTTTGAAAGAGATCTAATAACAGCGGATTTTAATATAATGGAGAAACAACCAGAAGCAAGACATTCGTTTATAACAGCAGTAATATATGGCAACAAATCATCATTGACAGCATATGACAACAAAGAAAATGGGAGTGGGTCCACTTCACATGTCTTTATTTATGATACAATTATGACATTTTGGCAATGGTTTCTTGCACAACTGAATCCGTCACAAACTCAAAACCAAAACCAGAACAAAAAACAAAACAAAAACAATAAAAAAGACAGTTCATTCACTTCTACAATTGAGGTCAAACATCACCATTGACAATCGAAGTGGTCAACACCTGAAAGTACTAGGGTAACATGATGACATTGTGCTTTTGGTTAGCGCAAAGCACTAAAGACTGGAAGGTTGCGGGTTCGAATTTCATCAGTCTTATCACAACCACAGTAGGCATTTTCGACCCCAACCGTCTCCCGCCCAGACTGAGAGTGCTGTGAGATTTGTTGGAAAGACTGGGACCAGGCAGCTGAGTCTCATCTATTTCCGGATGCGTCATTGACGGTGTTGCTCAAATATTCTGACCAACACTGCAGGTGTATGTATCTCTCGGACTTGGGATATAATACGTAAGTAAGAATAGACCACAGGCCTATCACGCAGTCTCATTCCATAATGGAGTTCCGTAGCATCATGATTATCATCCCCATCGCCATGCATCATCATAGAATTGTGAACAACTGTTTCAGACACTGTGGTATCTGTGGTGGCGTTATAATCGTTTGACTTATATAGCTCAAACAGTCCACGTCAAAACATGTTCATTGCACTTGACAGAGTAGAACTAACAATACACGTGCAGACAGACACAGACAGACAGACAGACACAGACAGACAGACACAGACAGACAGACACAGTCAGACAGACACAGACAGACAGACATACACAGACAGACAGACACAGACAGACAGACACAGACAGACATAGACAGACAGACAAAAACAGACAGACAGACACAGACAGACAGACACAGACAGACAGAAAACAGGACAGACAGACACAAGACAGACAGACACAGGACAGACAGACACAGGACAGACAGACAGACACAGACAGGACAGAAAGACAACATTCAGACAGAAAAGACACAGACAGACAGAACAGACAGACAGACACAGACAGCGACACAGACAGACAGACAAGACACAGACAGACAGAAAGACACAATCAGACAGAAAGACACAGACAGACAGAAAGACACAGGACAGACAGACACAGACAGACAGAAGAAGACACAGACAGACAGACACAAGACAGACAGACAAGACACAGACAGACAGACACAGACAGACAAAACAGACAGACAACAGACAGACAGACAGACAGAAGACACAGACAGACAGACACAGACAGACAGACAACGACCAGACAGACAGACCAGACAGACAGACAAGACACAGACAAGACCAGACAGACAAGACAGACAGACAGACACAGAGACAGACAGACAGACAACAGACAGACAGACAGACAGAACAGACAGACAGACACAGAAGACAACAGACAGACAGACAACAGACAGACAGACAGACACAGACAGACAGACAGAAGACACAGACAGACAGAACAGACACAGACAGACAGACAGACAGACAGACAGACACAGACAGACAGACAGACAGACAGACACAGACAGACAGACAGACAGAGACCAGACAGACAGACAGACAGACAGACACAGACAGACAGAAAGACACAGACAGACAGACACGACGACAGACACAGACAGACAGACACGCAGACAGACAGACAGCGAAGACACAGACAGACAGGACATACAGACAGACAGACAAACAGACAGACAGACAGACAACCAGACATACACATAGAGGATGCTGAGCTAGGATACACTCAACCTGCTAGGCGTGTGGCTCTTGACCCAGGTTGTCATCCTCACACACACACACACACACACACACACACACACACACACACACACACACACACACACACACACACACACACACACACACCACAAACAACACCACACGCACAAAAAACCACACACACACACACACACACGCACAAACACAGAGAAGATGATGATTCAGAATACACTCAACCTCCTAGGCATGTGACCCTTGACACAAGTTGTCATTCTCTCTTAGTCCACACAACACACACACCACACACACACACACACACACAACACACACACACACACACACACACACACACACACACACACACACACACATACACACAACATCATACAAATAATCACACACATACTCACTCATCCACACACACTCACACACCACACACACACACACACACACACACACACACACACACACCACACACATGCACACACATACACACAAACATACATATTCAAATATATCCACACACACTCACTCGCACACACCCCACACACACACACACACACACACACACACACACACACACACACACACACACACACACACACACACACACACAGATACTGAAAGTTGAGCTAGGCTGGGGATGTTGATTTCATGTGTGTTTTGATTTGAGTATGTTAAGTACAAATGTTAGCCTTCTCCACTATTCATATTTATTTCTTTTTCTCACAATGGATTTACCACGTGAAAGCCTAGCTACTTATTTCTTTACCCAAGACTTAGGAAAGGCAAGAGGACTAATTGTCCTTGGAGGAGAGGGACCTGGGAAATCTACCTATCTTCCAATTTCTTTTAAGATGGGAAAAAAACTAAAATTTAGAAAAAAAATGTTCTTTGGAAGCATTGCCAACAGGAATAAAACTAAAATAAAAAAAAT
>CM060311.1:16544826-16554826 GCA_030674185.1 Monoplex corrugatus
TCTTTCTTTCTTTCTTTCTTTTCTTCAGTCTTTGTATCTTTTTTTTTCTTTCATTCATTCTTTCTGTCTTTCTTTCTTTCGTTTTCTTTTTTCTTTTTCTTTGTTTTTTTTTCTTTTTGTCTTTCTTTCTTTCTATCATTCTTTCTTTCCGTCTTTCTATCATTCTTTCTTTCCGTCTTTCTTTCTTTCTTTCTATCTATCTTTTTCTTTCTTTCTTTCTTGCCGTCTTTCTTTCTTTCTATCTATCTGTCTTTTTCTTTCTTTTTTCTTTCAGTTTTTCTTTCTTTCTTTCTTTCTTTCTTTCCTCTATCTCACCTTATCGTTGTTTTTCTCCTTCACCTTGGCATAATCTTCCTCCCCAACATCATCTCTTCACCTGTTACAGCTGTGTGTTTTTGACACACACTGTGAGGTTGTCATAGGTAATAAAAATAATAAATGAAAAGAATAAAAATAAAAAAAAAAAAAAAAAACAACAACAAAAAACCCACAAAAACAAAAACCACACATACAAACTCCACGTCGTATTATGTGCATGGAGGTCGTTGCCTGTCCTGCTCAGGAAAAAAAAAAAAAAATCTAAAAACCAGAAACGCACGAAAGTAGAATGAGAACGCGTATCTAATTAACCCTTCGACTCCCGCACCATACCTAGCAGTATCCTGCACTGACAATCATGCTAGCAAAGAAAAAACGTTGTCTCTTGATCCCCTGCATGTAGCTGGTGCATAAGGTGAGAGAGTCAAAGGGTTAAGTTTTTGCGGTTGGTGGATAGGGTGCAGGAGTCAAAGGGTTAACAAAACATGACGGGCACAAAAGGGTCAACCAGCTGGCCTTTGTTACGAGTATACACAAGACAACCAAAGAAACATGTACACAAAACGTGGAACAGCAACAACAACAACAACGACAAAAACAATAACACAACACCACCACCAGCAACAACAATAACAGCAACAATGACAACGACAACAACAACAACAATAACAACAACGACGACAACAACAACAACAACAATAACAGCAACAACAACAACATCGACGACGACAACAACAACAACAACAACAAAGACAACAACAACAACAATAACAACAACAACGACGACAACAACAACAACAATAACAGCAACAACAACAACATCGACGACAACAACAACAACAACAAAAATAACAACAACAACAACAACAACAAAGACAACAACAATAATAACAACAACAACATTTCCTGATGTTTCGTTTGGCTGAAGAATCTGTTACATGCCCGGCCTTTTTAAGTCATTGTTGATTAGTATGCGGTGTGTGTGTGTGTGTGTGTGTGTGTGTGTGTGTGTGTGTGTGTGTGTGTGTGTGTGTGTGTGTGTGTGTGTGTGTGTTTGTATGTATGCGTGTTTGTGTGCTTCTTTGTGTGTCTCTTTGTGTATGTGCGTGTGTGTGTGGGAGTGTGTGTGTGTGTGTGTGTGTGTGTGTGTGTGTGTGTGTGTGTGTGTGTGTGTGTTTGTGTGTGTGTGTGTTATATGTGTACGTGTGTGTGCGTGTTTGTATGTGTATATTTGTGTGTGCGTGTATGCGTGTGTGTGTGTGTGTGTGTGTGTGTGTGTGTTGCGCGCGAGCGTGTTTGTATGTGTGTATTTGTGTGTGCGTGTATGCGTGTGTGTGTGTGTGTGTGTGTGCGCGTGCGCGCGGTTTGTGTGTGTGTGCGCGTGTGGTGTTTGTTTGTGTGTGTGATGTGTGTGTGTGTGTGTGTGTTGGTTTGTGTGTGTGTTGACGGTGGTGGTAGTGTTTTTTGTTTTTGTTTTCTGTTGTTGTTTTTATTTACCTTGTCTTTCGTAATTTTCATGAATTCTTAACACGATATGTCGTGTCTTACAACAAGATGAATTACAAACAAAGTCTGGATAGGAACCAAAAGAAACAAAACAAAACAAAAACCGCGAAAGAAAGAATAAGAACGCGTATTGAATACAACAAGACAAGACAAGACAGGCGCAAATTTTCGGCCAACTGGGGCCTTTGTCAAGCGTAAGGTCACAAACAAACAAACACCAGATACAAAAATTAGGAGAGAAAGTGTGGATAACCAGAATTATGAAAGTGTTGCGAACAGGTTTGTCGCCTGCATGCACACTGGGAAGGAAACGTGTCTGTAGATATGGAAACAATCAGTGGATGTGGAAACAGTCAGTGGATGTGGAAACAATCAGTGGATGTGGAAACAATCAGTGGACGTGGAAACAATCAGTGGATGTGGAAACAGTCAGTGGATGTGGAAACAGTCAGTGGATGTGGAAACAGTCAGTGGATTGTGGAAACAGTCAGTGGATAGTGGAAACAGTCAGTGGATGTGGAAACAACATCAGTGGATGTGGAAACATCAGTGGATTGGAAACAATCAGTGGATATGGAAACAATCAGTGGATATGGAAACAAATCAGTGGATGTGGAAACATCAGTGGATGTGGAAACAACATCAGTGGATGTGGAAACAATCAGTGGATGTGGAAACAAGTCAGTGGATGTGGAAACAACATCAGTGGATGTGGAAACAGTCAGTGGATGTGGACAACAGTGGATGTGGAAACAATCAGTGGATGTGGAAAACAAGTCAGTGGATGTGGAAACAATCAGTGGATGTGGAAAACAGTCAGTGGATGTGGAAACATATCAGTGATGTGGAAACAGTCAGTGGATGTGGAAACAATCAGTGATGTGGAAACAGTCAGTGGATGTGGAAACAAACACTCAGTGGATGTGGAAACAGTCAGTGGATGTGGAAACAGTCAGTGGATGTGGAAACATCAGTGGATTGGAAACAGTCATGTGGATGTGGAAACATCAGTGGAATGTGGAAAACAGTCAGTGGATGTGGAAACAAGTCAGTGGATGTGGAAACATCAGTGGATGTGGAAACAGATCAGTGGATTGGAAACATCAGTGGATATGGAAACAAACAGTCAGTGGATGTGGAAACAGTCAGTGGATGTGGAAAACATCAGTGGATGTGGAAACAATCAGTGGATGTGGAAACAATCAGTGGATGTGGAAACAAACATCAGTGGATGTGGAAACAGTCAGTGGATGTGGAAACAACAGTGGATGTGGAAACAATCAGTGGATGTGGAAACAATCAGTGGATGTGGAAACATCAGTGGATATGGAAACAATCAGTGGATGTGGAAACAGTAGTGGATGTGGAAACAGTCAGTGGAGTGTGGAAACAATCAGTGGATGTGGAAACAATCAGTGGATGTGGAAACAAACATCAGTGGATGTGGAAACATCAGTGGATGTGGAAACAGTCAGTGGATGTGGAAACAATCAGTGGATGTGGAAACAAACAGTCAGTGGATGTGGAAAACAGTGGATTGGAAACAATCAGTGGATGTGAAACAAAGTCAGTGGATGTGGAAACAGTCAGTGGATGTGGAAACAAATAACACTCAGTGGATGTGGAAACAGTCAGTGGATGTGGAAACAATCAGTGGATGTGGAAACAATCAGTGGATGTGGAAACAATCAGTGGATGTGGAAACAATCAGTGGATGTGGAAACCAATCAGTGGATGTGGAAACATCAGTGGATGTGGAAACAATCAGTGGATGTGGAAACAGTCAGTGAGAACGTGATGGAAACAAACAGTCAGTGGATGTGGAAACAGTCAGTGGATGTGGAAACAAACAGTCAGTGGATGTGGAAACATCAGTGGATGTGGAAACAATCAGTGGATGTGGAAACAAACAGTCAGTGGATGTGGAAACATCAGTGGATGTGGAAACAAAAGTCAGTGGATGTGGAAAACAATCAGTGGATGTGGAAAACAGTCAGTGGATGTGGAAACAGTCAGTGGATGTGGAAACAGTCAGTGGATGTGGAAACAAACAGTCAGTGGATGTGGAAACATCAGTGTAGTGGAACTGTGGAAACAAACAGTCAGTGGATGTGGAAACAGTCAGTGGATGTGGAAACAATCAGTGGATGTGGAAACAATCAGTGGATGTGGAAACAAACATCAGTGGATGTGGAAACAATCAGTGGATTGAACAACAATCAGTGGATGTGGAAACAGTCAGTGGATGTGGAAACAATCAGTGGATGTGGAAACAGTCAGTGGATGTGGAAACAAACAGTCAGTGGATGTGGAAACAATACAGACAGTGGATGTGGAAACAAACATCAGTGGATGTGGAAACAGTCAGTGGATGTGAACATCGGATGGAAACAAACAGTCAGTGGATGTGGAAACACAGTGGAGTGAAACAAGTCAGTGGATGTGGAAACAATCAGTGGATGTGGAAAACAGTCAGTGGATGTGGAAACAGTCAGTGGATGTGGAAACATCATGGATGTGGAAAAACAGTCAGTGGATGTGGAAACAGTCAGTGGATGTGGAAACAAACAGTCAGTGGATGTGGAAACAAACAGTCAGTGGATGTGGAAACAAACAGTCAGTGGATGTGGAAACAAACAGTCAGTGGATGTGGAAACAAACAGTCAGTGGATGTGGAAACAAACAATCAGTGGATGTGGAAACAAACAGTCAGTGGATGTGGAAACAAACAGTCAGTGGATGTGGAAACAAACAATCAGTGGATGTGGAAACAAACAGTCAGTGGATGTGGAAACAAACAGTCAGTGGATGTGGAAACAATCAGTGGATGTGGAAACAGTCAGTGGATGTGGAAACAAACAGTCAGTGGATGTGGAAACAGTCAGTGGATGTGGAAACAAACAGTCAGTGGATGTGGAAACAGTCAGTGGATGTGGAAACAGTCAGTGGATGTGGAAACAGTCAGTGGATGTGGAAACAAACAGTCAGTGGATGTGGAAACAGTCAGTGGATGTGGAAACAATCAGTGGATGTGGAAACAAACAGTCAGTGGATGTGGAAACAAACAGTCAGTGGATGTGGAAACAGTCAGTGGATGTGAAAACAATCAGTGGATGTGGAAACAGTCAGTGGATGTGGAAACAAACAGTCAGTGGATGTGGAAACAGTCAGTGGATGTGGAAACAAACAGTCAGTGGATGTGGAAACAGTCAGTGGATGTGGAAACAAACAGTCAGTGGATGTGGAAACAAACAGTCAGTGGATGTGGAAACAAACAGTCAGTGGATGTGGAAACAAACAGTCAGTGGATGTGGAAACAAACAGTCAGTGGATGTGGAAACAAACAGTCAGTGGATGTGGAAACAGTCAGTGGATGTGGAAACAGTCAGTGGATGTGAAAACAGTCAGTGGATGTGGAAACAAACAGTCAGTGGATGTGGAAACAATCAGTCAGTGGATGTGGAAACAAACAGTCAGTGGATGTGGAAACAAACAGTCAGTGGATGTGGAAACAAACAGTCAGTGGATGTGGAAACAAACAGTCAGTGGATGTGGAAACAAACAGTCAGTGGATGTGGAAACAAACAGTCAGTGGATGTGGAAACAGTCAGTGGATGTGGAAACAAAACAGTCAGTGGATGTGGAAACAAACAGTCAGTGGATGTGGAAACAAACAGTCAGTGGATGTGAAAACAGTCAGTGGATGTGGAAACAAACAGTCAGTGGATGTGGAAACAAACAGTCAGTGGATGTGGAAACAAACAGTCAGTGGATGTGGAAACAAACAGTCAGTGGATGTGGAAACAGTCAGTGGATGTGGAAACAAACAGTCAGTGGATGTGGAAACAAACAGTCAGTGGATGTGGAAACAGTCAGTGGATGTGGAAACAATCAGTGGATGTGGAAACAAAGTCAGTGGATGTGGAAACAATCAGTGGATGTGAAACAATCAGTGGATGTGGAAACAATCAGTGGATGTGGAAACAATCAGTGGATATGGAAACAATCAGTGGATGTGGAAACAATCAGTGACGTGGCCCAGAAGTGCCGCATGGGTAAGCAGAGTGGAACAGATGGAAATGTAAAAGTCAAAAGCTGGAAAAACAAGGACATCAGTCATTCAGGAGAAAAGCATCTGGCGCCATACTTATGCTAAACTACTCGCTTCACAAGGAGAAAAGCCGAATTATTGTACTGAAAATCTCCGCGGTTCAGATTATAAGCGCATTGTTATCCTTCTGGTACAAGTAAGCATCCACGAAGCCCTAAATATTTCTAAAAGGATTAACTGGCATTTTCTCTTTGTGGTAATTAGAACTCACAATCTGATTTGAAACTATTGTTATTGTTATTGTTGTTTAAAGCCCAGTCGACTGCGTAGAGCCACATCAACCGCTTCGAAACATATAAAACGTCAACAGGAAAAAAATTAAAGAAAATGAAATTATACACACATATCAATGCATTTGCGCACATGATCTCAGGACCACTCCGTCCAATTTATTGCACAGGGGATCAAAAAAACAACAACACTTGAATATAAATATAAGCATACCTAAGGACACCAAAACATAATTATGTGAAAACCGGCCTAAATTACCTAAAACTGCTTATGTATATCACACCTCCCTAGAGCCAAAAATGCAAGTAATACATGTACCCAATTATTAATCCTGAGGAAAAGCATGTAAGACTTTATCGAACACATACAGGTGAATGGACCAGCAAGGCAGAAAATGATAGGAAGAAATGTCAGAAAGCAAAGGAACAAGGCAGAAACAAAGAGAATGATAGAAAAGAGGAAATTTCTTGCACAGAATGTCCAGAAGGTGGGGATGCTTTTCATACTGAAAGAGCCCCCAACATCCCCACGGGGGCGGGGGAGGTGGGAGCATTGAAACTGATGAACTACATGGTTAAATGATAACAAGATCACCAGAATGATAGAAACGTTGAGGGCAGCAACGAACAGGCCAGTGTATTTTAATTTTTTATCTTTTTAAAATAATATTTTTTATGTTTACGGGCTGGGCCTGAGCTCGACATATAAGATGTTAATCTAAGGCTCTATCAAAAGAACCAACCAGTCTGTGTCCATTAACACTGTATCAACTATGCAGGTCTGTGTCCATTAACACTGTATAAACTATACAGGTCTGTGTCCATTAACACTGTATAAACTATACAGGTCTGTGTCCATTAACACTGTAAAACTATGCAGGTCTGTGTCCATTAACATTGTATAAACTATACAGGTCTGTGTCCATTAACACTGTATAAACTATACAGGTCTGTGTCCATTAACACTGTATAAACTATACAGGTCTGTGTCCATTAACACTGTATAAACTATGCAGGTCAGTGTCCATTAACACTGTATAAACTATACAGGTCTGTGTCCATTAACACTGTATAAACTATACAGGTCTGTGTCCATTAACACTGTATAAACTATACAGGTCTGTGTCCATTAACACTGTATAAACTATACAGGTCTGTGTCCATTAACACTGTATCAACTATACAGGTCTGTGTCAATTAACACTGTATAAACTATACAGGTCTGTGTCCATTAACACTGTATAAACTATACAGGTCTGTGTCCATTAACACTGTATAAACTATACAGGTCTGTGTCCATTAACACTGTATAAACTATACAGGTCTGTGTCCATTAACACTGTATCAACTATACAGGTCTGTGTCCATTAACACTGTATCAACTATACAGGTCTGTGTCCATTAACACTGTATCAACTATACAGGTCTGTGTCCATTAACACTGTATCAACTATACAGGTCTGTGTCCATTAACACTGTATCAACTATACAGGTCTGTGTCCATTAACACAGTATAAACTATGCAGGCCTGTGTCCATTAACACTGTATAAACTATACAGGTCTGTGTCCATTAACACTGTATAAACTATACAGGTCTGTGTCCATTAACACTGTATAAACTATACAGGTCTTTGTCCATTAACACAGTATAAACTATGCAGGTCTTGTCCATTAACACTGTATAAACTATACAGGTCTGTGTCCATTAACACTGTATAAATTATACAGGTCTGTGTCCATTAACACAGTATAAACTATACAGGTCTATGTCCATTAACACTGTATAAACTATACAGGTCTGTGTCCAGATCAGCACTCTTGAGTTCTGCATGAGCTCTAGGACTATCATCATCATCATCATCATCATCATCATCATCATCATCATCATCATCATCTCATATCAGGTGCCCTGCCGCATGGCGTTGGCGACCATGGACTTCCAACCATCTCTATCTCTCGTTGCCCCCAGCATCTCCCCAACCCTCCTCATCCCCAGCCACTCTGCAAGTCCGTCCAGCATTCTCTACCTGGGTCTACCTCGTGCTCTTTCCCTCCAGCTTCCCCGTTGTGACCAGGTGCTCCAAAACCCCCTTCCTCATAAAATGGCCTATAAATGTTGCTTGTCTTTTCCTAATCTTCCATATGAGTGATCTACTTGTGTCTGCCTCTATCAAGACTGTCTCGTTTGTTTTCTTTGCTGTCCATGGAACTCTCAACATTCTTCTGAGAAACCACATCTCGGCTGCCTCGATCCTGCTCTGGCTTTGCTTGCTGACTGTCCACGCCTCGCATCCGTACAACAGTATTGGTTCTATATAACATTCAAGGACTCTCTTTCTGATGTTAATTGATAGGCATTTGTTGGTAAGAATGCTTGTCATTTTCTTGAATGCTGTTTTGGCTTGGCCGATTCTGCCAGCTATTTCCGATGTGTATCTGCCGTCTGATGAAATGACCGTGCAGAACTATACAGAACTTTTTCTTTGTTTTTTTCTGATCCCATCTCTAGTGTGGTGACTGGGAAGTCTGCAGGGTTGAGTGGCAGCAGCAATCTGGACTGTCCATCTCTGTCCCTGGGCATGACTTTGCTGGCATGGCTAATCAAGTTGATGGTTCTATGCTTTTGACACTGTGTGGAGTTTTCGGGGTTTTTTGTTCGGTTGTTTGTTCCCCCCCCCCCCCCCCCCCCATTTGAAATGGTAATTCAAGTGACTGAGTCCAATCTTTGGTCCATTCTACAGCCTCCCGTATCTTCTGACATGATGCTGTGAAGACCTTTGATGTTTCGTCTTCATCTAGTTCGAGAAACTAGGAGGGAATGTTGTCTGCCGCCCTCCCCCCACCCCACCCCCCTCGGGATGCCGAGGGCTCTTTCAGTATATAAACAGTGTCCTTACCTTCCGGAAATTCTGTGCCAGAAATGTCCTCTTTTCTGTCACTTTCTTTGTTTCTTTCTTCCTCCTTTGCTTTCTGTCATTTCTTTCTATGATTTTCTGCCTTGCTGCTCCATTCACCTGTATGAGTTCAATAAAGTCTTACGTACTTTTTTTTAGGATTGATAATGGGTATATGTAGTAAGTGCATTTTTGGCTCTAGGGAAGAGATATGCGATAGGTCCGTTTTTATGTTTTAGTGTCCTTTGTTATGTTAAAATTGTATTCAGGTATGGTTTTTTTCCCCTTCAATCCGCTGTGCGATAAATTGGACGGAGTTGTCAAGGCATCTCCCTAGATTATGTGCGCGAATGCATTGATATGTGTGCTTAATTTTCTTTTACTTTTTTTCTCTTGTTGAAGTAATGTGTATGTTTTGAACTGGTCGTAGCCCTGATACGGCTCTACGCAGTCGGCTGGGCTTTGAACAACAATAATTGTGCTGTCTGCACCAGGTGACTTCATTGTCTTCGGAATTTGTACTGCTTCTTCGTCCTTGTTTGCAATATCGGAAGTTCTTCGGCTGTCTGGCACTTTTGGCGTTTTTAATTAAGGATCACCGCAGGTAGAGAGTTTTATATGCGTTCACTCTCGCTCCCCCCCCCCCCCCCCAACCTGTTATACGCCATCCTAACGGCCAGAGAAGGTGACTATGAGGATGATAATTATGATGAGAGTTTCGTCTAAGGTTAAGACTGCGTGACAGGGCTGTACTCTACGTTTGCTATCATGATATATCCTGGCGTCAACCAGGCCCGAGAGATACAGAACCTCCGGTGTTGTTCAGGAGATTTGAGCGATGCCTTAAAAATGACGCACCCATGAAGTGAATAGGATTTGACTGTGTGGTTCCAGTTTTCAATAGCACGCTCAACTCTGGATGGGAACCTGCTGGGGCCGA
>CM060311.1:16564826-16574826 GCA_030674185.1 Monoplex corrugatus
GATGATGATATTCGTAAGGCGCCAAATGTTGATTCAAGAATCAAACCAAGGGGCGCCTGTGACCCTTGACCCAAGCTGTCATCCTCCCTTTGTCTCACACGCACGCACGCGCGCGCGCGCGCACACACACACACACATACACACACACACACACAAAACACACACAGATATATATATATATATATATATAATAATCACACACACAATCACACAATCACACATACACACACACACACACACACAGAGATTGAGAGAGAGAGAGAGAGAGAGAGAGAGAGAGAGAGAGAGAGAGAAAGAAGAGAGAGAGAGAAAGAGAGAGAGAGAGAGAAAAAGAGAGAGAGAGAGAAGAAAGAAAGAAGAGAGAGAAGAAAGAAGAAAGAAGAGAGAGAGAGAGAGAGAGAGAGGAGGAGAGAGAGAGGAGAGAGAGTTGAGATAGAGTACACTCAAACCTGTTCGATGAATGACCGCCGAGCCAAGTTGTCATCCTCTCTGTCACACACACATATTCACCTTTTTTTCTCCTTCTGATTTGTCAGATCAACACCTTTCTACCTCGAAATATGGGAAACAACCGCATTCCAAAGATGCCTCTGTGCAGAAAGCTAAAAAGCGTAGGACACGGTGACCAGAAAAGATCACTGAAATGATACCAGGATACTCTGAAGGCCAGTCACATCATCTGTGGCGTGAACACCCCCAACTGGGAAGATACCACCCGTAACAACATATGCTGGTGACTTACTGTGCATGCAGGGCACAATCCCATTCTCCAGCCCATCTTGCTCTTCGTGAACATAGGCAATTTATTCACCTACTTACTTCTTATTCATTTACTCACTCACTCGCTTGCTTGCTTGTTTGCTTACCTACTTACTAACTAACTAACTTACTTACTGACCTAGCGATTAAGAAAATATTGGCTTAACCTAGTTGATGGATGGCTGAGTATTTCGGCATTGACTAGGGGGAGGGGGGGGGCTGGTTCTGTCATGTGAGACGAGTTTATACAGAATAGCTAGTTGTGTTGTGGGTCAGACCTTTAAATCATTTATTTATTTACTTTATATATATGTTCCTTTTTTAAAGGTAAAATACACTCATACACATGTCATTTACATGTAACCAAGATTATTCCAGCGGTAGGCTGATAAAATACCAGTATAAAATATAGACTAGGTAAAAACATAGCCTAGGTAGGGCCTCAGGACCTGACCAGCTCATGGGTTTATGTGCAGGCTTATTAAGGCATGTGCCACAGTCACCATACACGTGGAACCTGTGACGTTAGTGCTTATGGAATTCGTTCTGAGCGCGGAGACGTCGTCTTGAGAAACTGAAACTGAAACAGAGGCATGATCATGTCACTCCCTTGCTTCACTGTCTCCACTGGCTGCCCGTTTCTCAAAGAATTTCGTACAAAATCAATATATCATGATACAAGTGGCTCCCTATCCATGTCTATGTCACATCATAGAAAGTGATAAAGCCAGTTGCCTGTCTCCCTATCTATAACTATGATCATATCAAGGAGTACGATTGAGCTGGTCGCCTGTCGGTCTATACATGTTTATGGCCATACCACAGAGCACGGCAGAGCTAGCTGCCTGTCTTCCTATTCATGTCTGTGGTCAGATCACAGCGTAAAACAGAGCTAATTGCCTGTCTTCCCTATCCATGTCTGTGGTCTTTTATCATCGAGTGCGCCAGAGTTAGTTGCCTGTCTCCCTAATCATGTCTGTGGTTGTTATCACAGTGTGCGACAGAGATAGTTCCCTGTCTGCCTATCCATGTCTGTGGTCATATCACGGAATACGACAGAACTGGTCGCCTGTCTGCCTATAGATGTCTATGGCCATACCACAGAGTACGAAACAGCTAGTTACCTGTCTTCCTATCCATGTCTGTGGTCATATCAGAGAGTAAAACAAGCTAGTTTCCTGTCTCCCTATCTGTGGTTAAATCACCGAATGTGACAGAGTTGGTTGCCTGTCTTCCCTACCCATGTCTGTAGTCATTATCAGCGAGTGTGACAAGAGTTGGTTGCCTGTCTTCCCTATCCATGTCTGTGGTCATTATCAGGGAGTGTGACAAGAGTTGGTTGCCTGTCTTCCCTATCCATGTCTGTAGTCATTATCAGGGAGTGTGACAAGAGTTGGTTGCCTGTCTTCCCTACCCATGTCTGTAGTCATTATCAGCGAGTGTGACAAGAGTTGGTTGCCTGTCTTCCCTACCATGTCTGTAGTAGTCATTATCAGCGAGTGTGACAAGAGTTGGTTGCCTGTCTTCCCTATCCATGTCTGTGGTCATTATCAGCGAGTGTGACAAGAGTTGGTTGCCTGTCTTCCCTATCCATATCTGTGATTAAATCACCGAATGTGACAGAGCTAGTTGCCTATCTTCCCCATACATGTCTGTGGTTATTAATCACCGAGTGTGACAGAGCTAGTTGCCCATCTTCCCTATCCATGTCTGTGATTAAATCACCGAATGTGACAGAGCTAGTTGCCTGTCTTCCCTATCCATGTCTGTGATTAAATCACCGAATGTGACAGAGCTAGTTGCCTGTCTTCCCTATCCATATCTGTGATTAAATCACCGAATGTGACAGAGCTAGTTGCCTGTCTTCCCTATCCATATCTGTGATTAAATCACCGAATGTGACAGAGTTAGTTGCCTGTCTTCCCTACCCATGTCTGTGGTCATTATCAGCGAGTGTGACAAGAGTTGGTTGCCTGTCTTCCCTACCCATGTCTGTGGTCATTATCAGCGAGTGTGACAGAGTTAGTTGCCTATCTTCCCTATCCATATCTGTGATTAAATCACCGAATGTGACAGAGCTAGTTGCCTATCTTCCCTATACATGACTGTGGTTATCACCGAGTGTGACAGAGCTAGTTGCCCATCTTCCCTATCCATGTCTGTGGTTATCACCGAGTGTGACAGAGCTAGTTGTCCATCTTCCCTATCCATGTCTGTGGTCATTATCACCGAGTGCGACAGAGCTAGTTGCCCATCTTCCCTATCCATGTCTGTGGTCATTTTCACCGAGTGTGACAGAGTAAGTTGCCTGTCTTCCTATGCATGTCTGTGGCCCATACAACTTCACTCTCACCTTGACGTCTTGTTTTAGGGGCCGACTATGACAGATGACGACCTGGACCCCCATTCACCATCAGTTTCATGACCTGCTTCCATAATCCTCCTATTCCCCTGTGTCTGTATGTCTGTCACCCTCCTGTTCCCCCCTCCCCCATCACTCTCTCTGTCTCTGTCTCTGTCTATCTGTCTGTCTCTCTCTGTCTGTCTCTCTCTGTGTCTCTTTCACTCTGTCTCTCTGTTTAATGTCTCCGTCTCTGTCTCTCTCTTTTTGTTTCTCTGTCTCTGTCTCTCTCTCTCTCTTTTTCTGTCTGTGTCTCTCTTCATGAGGTGTCTGCATATCTGTCACCTCCATTCCTCTCCACTCTGTCTCGCTGTTTCTATTTCTGTGTCTATCTGTCTGTCTGTGTGTCTATCTGTCTGTGTGTCTGTCTGTCTGTGTGTCTGTCTGTGTGTCTATCTGTCTGTGTGTCTGTCTGTCTCTGTCTTTGTCTGCATCTCTGTCTCTCTCTTTCTCTCTGTGGCTCTCTCTCTCTCTGTCTCTGTCTGTTTGTCTCCCTTTTTATCTCTCTCAGTCTGCTTGTTTGTTTGTTTGTCTGTCTGTCTGTTTGTCTGTCTGTATGTCTGTCTGTCTGTCTATCTGTCTGTCTGTCTGTCTCTCACTGTCCTTAACGTATCTGCATGTCTGTCACCCTCCTTCCCCCTCCACTCTGTCTCTCTGTTTCTGTCTCTGTTTCTGTCTATCTATCTGGCTGCCTGTCTGTCTGTCTATCTATCTATCTGTGTATCTGTTTGTCTGTCTGTCTGTCTGTCTCTCTCCATAAGGTATCTGCATATCTTTTGTCTGTCTGTCTGTCTGTCTCTCTCCATAAGGTATCTGCATATCTGTCACCCTCCTTTCCCCTCCACTCTGTCTTTCTTTTTCTGTCTCTGTGTGTCTATTTGTGTGTCTGTCTGTCTGTCTATCTGTGTGTCTGTCTGTCTGTCTATCTGTCTGTCTCTGTCTCTCTGCCTCTGTCTGTCTGTCTGTCTGTCTGTCTCTCTCTCCCCATAAGGTATCTGCATATCGGTCACCCTCCTTCCCCCCACTGTCTATCTGTCTCTGCTTGTCTGTCTGTCTATCTGTCTGTCTGCCTATCTGTCTGTCTTTCTGTCTGTCTGTCTGCCTGCCTGTCTATCTGTCTACCTGCCTAACTGTCTGGCTGTTTATCTGTCAGTCTGTCTATCTGTCTGTACGTCTGTCTGTGTTTATCTATCTGTCTGCCTAACTGTCTGTCTGTCTGTCTGTCTGTCTCCCTCTCTCTCTCCCGTTCCCTCTCTATCTCTCTGTCTCTCTCTCTCTCTCATAAGGTATCTGCATGTCTGTCACCCTCCTTTCCCCTCCACTCTGTCTCTCTGTTTTTGTCTGTCTGTCTGTCTCTCTCTCTCTCTCTTTCCATAAGGTATCTGCATATCTGTCATCTTCCTTTCCCCTACAGTATGTCTCTCTGTCTTTGTCTACGTCTTTCTGTCTCTCTGTCTTTGTCTACGTCTTTCTGTCTCTCTGTCTTTGTCTACGTCTTTCTGTCTCTCTGTCTTTGTCTACGTCTTTCTGTCTCTCTGTCTTTGTCTACGTCTTTCTGTCTCTCTGTCTTTGTCTACGTCTTTCTGTCTCTCTGTCTTTGTCTACGTCTTTCTGTCTCTCTGTCTTTGTCTACGTCTTTCTGTCTCTCTGTCTTTGTCTCTTTCTCTCTTCTCTCTCTCTCTCTCTCTCTCTCTCTCTCTCTCACTCTCTCCATAAAGCATCTGCATGTCTGTCACCCTCCTTTGCCCTCCACTCTGTCTCTCTCTCTTTCTGTCTCTGTCTGTCTATCTATCTGTCTGTCTGCCTACCTGTCTATCTGTTTGTTTCTCTCTCAATCTCTCTCTCCCTCTCCCCCCCCCCTCTCTCTCTCTCTTCATAAGGTATATGTATGTCTGTCATCCGCCTTTCCCTTCCACTCTGTCTCTCTGTTTCTGTCTCTATGTGTCTATCTGTCTGTCTGTCTATCTGTCTGTCTGTCTGTCTGCCTACCTGTCTATCTGTTTGTCTGTTTCTCTCTCAATCTCTCTCTCTCTCTCCCTCTCTCTCCATAAGGTATATGCATGTCTGTCACCCTCCTTTCCCTTCCACTCTGTCTCTCTGTTTCTGTCTGTCTGTCTATCTGTCTGTCTGTCTTCTCTCTCTCCATAAGGTATCCGCATATCTGTCACCCTCCTTACCCCTCTACTATGTCTGTCTGTTTCTGTCTCTGCCTTAAGCCTGCACATAAACCCATGAGCTGGCCAGGTCTTGAGGCCCTACCTAGATTATGTTTTACATAGTCTACATTTCGAGGGTTGACAGCCAGAACTCAGTATCTCTCTTTGTTGTTGTTGTTGTCAATTTTCACGTTTT
The DNA here is from genome assembly GCA_030674185.1 of Monoplex corrugatus. NCBI lineage: Eukaryota > Metazoa > Mollusca > Gastropoda > Littorinimorpha > Ranellidae > Monoplex > Monoplex corrugatus. Next base: position 16,570,339 of record CM060311.1, read on the forward strand.
TTATACTGAACTGTCGCTTTTGGTGTGATCTTTCACCTGGTGGACTTTGTTTTTGCAATGATATTGATTTTTGATCGGTTATCGATAAAACCAAAAACCAGTATCTCAAAATGTAGAGATAGCCTCTCCACGTAAACCCAGTTGAAAATCATCTCCTGTAAACTGTCAGAAAATCGAGATACTTGGTTCTGGTTGTCAACCCTCGAACATTTTTATACTGGTATTCTATTAGCCTACCACTTGAATAATCTTGGTTACACGTAAATGGCATGTGTATGTGTGTATCTTACCTTCAAAAAAGGAACTTATATATGAAGTAAATAAATAAATCATTAGAGGTCTGAATCACAACACAACTAGCTATTCTGTATGAACTCGTCTCACATGACAAACCCGCCCCCCACCCCTAGTCAATGCCCAAATGCTTAACCATCTATCAACTAGGTGAAGCCAATATTTTCTTAATCATAGATAGGTAAGTAGATAAGTAGGTAGATAAGTAAGTAAGTAAGTAAGTAAATAAGTAAGTGAGTGAATGAGTGAATAAAAAGTAAGAGGTGAATGAATAAATATAAAATAAAGGAGTATGTAAATAAATAAACATATAGGAGATGAAAATAACAAATAACAGTAAATGTACGCATGTATCCACATGCCCGCACACAGACATATACACATGCATTCATACATATACATTCATATCGACACAGCATGAAGGCTGACAACAACAGCTACAGCAACAGCGACAACAACATCAACAACACCACCCATATATATATATCATGACAAACTTACAGTATCTGGATAACGATCAACAAACAGCCCAATTTGCTTGTTCTTCAGTTGTCTGTTTCTTTTCTTCGCTTTTCTTTTATCTCTGTTTCAGGAAAAGCCCAAATACTTTCCATTCCACGCTGTAAGAGTCTGTGCAGTGTTACTTTTGAGATGATACCAATGTTGGTCTGATTAATGATAGCTCTTGTTTTTCCTTTCATGGTGGATTTCCGGCCACTTCCTTTATCTATTCCTTTTTGGGTAAGACGTTCGATGGTATGATGACTCACATTTTGTTCACGAAGATATGATTTGAAGCGTCTAAGGACCTCAGACTTTCTCAGATGGAGAATTTTTGTTGTAGTGGCATTTCCTGCAAGTTTATCGGCCCGTCCATATCCCTTAACACCAGCATGTCCAAGGCAGTAGATCCATGTGAGACTTTTTAAATTGATACTGTTCATTGCTGTGTGCCATTCTGGAGTCCCTACTCCATTTTGCACTTTTTGAAGTAGAGTCATTGAGTCAGTCAGGATGAAGTCTTGGCTTTCTTTCATGTCGTCATCAGTGAGTTAGCCACTGTAGTGCATGTGTGACTGTCCCAATTTCTATCGTCAGACTGGAGGTTGTGATATCATATGTAGCATTTTCTTCATGTTTGGTGTTTCCATTCTGTTTGACAGTGAAGCCCCATCCAGACTTGTTATTGGTGACTGAGCCATCCGTGTATATGATTATATCTTTGGGGTTGCAGCTTAGTTGCTCCATGAGTAGCTTAATTTCTGCATTTGTTTTCCCTTGTGGCCATTCGCGACAGTGTCTCCCTAGACCTTGGGTATGATTGTTTTGTACAGATTGTTGAAACGGTTTGGATGATTTTCCCATTCCTTTGTTCCTTTGAGTTCTGTCAGTTGACACACATGCTGAATGGAGTCTTCTGCTCGAAGAAAGTAGAGCAGCACTGAAAAGATGAAACCAGGAAAAGCCCCAGGACCAGACAACATTACTACAGAGATGATTGAAGCCCTGGAGGAATTTGGCATAAAAAAAATAACAGTCCTCCTAAATGAAATTTACGACACAGGAAAAATCCCCAAAGATGTGTCAAAATCAATTATCATTGCATTTCCAAAGAAGACAGGGGCTATAGAATGCAAACTCCATCGCACAATCAGTTTGATGAGTCATGTAACAAAAATCCTGTTAAGAATAATCATGATGAGGACAAGGAATAGAATCAAAAGAGAAATAGCAGAAGAACAGTGTGGATTTGTGGAAGGGAAAGGAACTATTAATGCCATATACATCCTAAGAACTATCATAGAGAGGTCAATTGGAGTGAATAAGGATTTTTATTTATGCTTTGTTGACTCTACCAAGGCTTTCGATCGGGTAAGACATGAAGAATTGATCAACCAACTAGAAAGACTCAATATTGATGGAAAAGATCTACGAATAATCAGGAATATGTACTGGGAACAAACAGCTGCAATGAGAATAGAAAACAATATAAGCTCTTTCCAAAATATCAAAAGAGGAGTCAGACAGGGTTGTGTTTTGTCACCAGATCTGTTTTCACTTTACAGCGAAAACATCATGAGAAACCTAGAAGACTCTGGTTGGAGGGGAAATGATAAACAACATTCGATACACAGATGACACTGTGTTAATTGCAGAAAATGAAAGGGACCTACAAAACCTTGTGAATATACTAGAAATAGTTAAACAGCAGGAAGACTGAAGTCATGGTGATCATTAAAAAACATGAAATCCCCTCATGCAAAATAACAGCAAATGGCACAACCTTGACACAGGTTGATAAATTTAAATACCTGGGAACGGTCATTTTATCAGACGGCAGATGCACATCGGAAATAGCCGGCAGAATCGGCCAAGCCAAAACAGCATTCAAGAAGATGACAAGCATTCTTACCAACAAATGCTTATCAATTAACATCAGGAAGAAAGTTCTTGAATGTTATATAGAACCAATACTGTTGTACGGATGTGAGGCGTGGACAGTCAACAAGCAAAGCAAGAACTAGATTGAGGCAGCCGAGATGTGGTTTCTAAGAAAAAAGTTGAGAGTTCCATGGACAGCACAGAAAACAAACGAGACAGTCTTGATGGAGGCAGACACAAGGAGATCATTCATAAGGAAGATTAGGAAAGGACAGGCAATATTTACAGGCCATTTTATGAGGAAGGGGGATTGGAGCACCTGGTCACAACGGGATAGCTGGAGGGAAAGAGAGCATCAGGAAGACCCAGGGAGAAAATGCTAGACGGACTTGCGGAGTGGCTGAAGACGAGGAGGGTGGAGGAGATGCTTGGGGCGGCAAGAGATAGAGACAGATGGAAGTCCATGATCGCGAACGCCATGCGGCAGGGCACCTGATGATGATGATGGTAGTTGAAAGAGATGTCGTTGTTCAATGCCTTTAACTGTCATTACTTTCAGGTATGAAAGGCCTTTTTAACATTTGAATGTAGTGGTTTCCACATGTTTTCTGAAGGTTAACATTTTATCAAAACTGATGCCAAGGTAGCGTAAGTTGTTTGTTCGCACGATATTGGTTCCTCTGAGCGTAACTGATGGACATTTTTCGCTCGCTGCTTTGTTATCAAGGGTGCAGAACAGTACCTGTGCTTTGGTGGAGTTGATTGCCAATCCGGTTTCCTGGCACCACCGGTCTACATTGTTTAACTTTTCTTGGATTGCTTTGTTTCGTTCTGTTGCATTCTTACCTGTCTTGTAGATGAGTCCGTCATCAGCAAAAGTGATGATACGGGCTAGTCCGTTGTTATTATTAAGTCAGCAAGCCCTTTTGTATGTATGTTGAAGAGAACAGGGGAAAGTGGTGATCCTTGAGGGAGCCCCATGGAGAGTTTTTGTGGCGCTTAACGCCAGTTTCCAAGTCGTAGGACTGTTGTTCGTTATTGGAATGTAACAGCACTCAATCTTGTGACTGTCATGCTGACACCATATCGCTGAAGTAGTTCCATGAGTAATGTGAACTGTACTTTATTGTACGCATCCTCTAGGTCAGTGGCTACAGCTAGGGTTTCTTCTTTGTTCTGACTTCGTGAGCAAAGGCAGCTGCGTTTTCCCCTTTACTTTTTCCTGTTCTAAAGCCTCCTTGATTAGGTGGGAATATTTTCCTGTCTTCTAGGTCTCTAGCTAAATTCATTGCTATTATGTTTTCCATCAGTTTCCTAATTACGTTTTGCATAGTCAGGATGCGATATCCATTTAGTCTGCGATGATCTTTACCTGGTTTGGGTAGTACTTTTAGGAAGCTGCGTGTCCAGTCCTGACCTTTCTCAAAACTGTCTTGATAGAGGGTGTACAATTCAATTATGTCGTGTTCAGACAGCGTTTTGATGTCACAGTATCGAATCTTGTCTGGACCAGGGGCTATGTCTTTTCGACACCGTGCAAGTGCTTGGTGTGTGTGTATGTCTCTAGCTATATAACCCATGAACCTGCGTGCCTCTCTATATTACGACGTACATAAGTATAGTTCGTCCGGGGTCAAGACAAACAGGACAGGCGAAAGCCAAGGAATCAGATGATAACGAGGAACTAGGAAGAAGACGACCAGGTCAGGGACCAGTCAACTATCGCTGATAAGGGACAATACTGAAGGAGGAAAAGAGGAAGAGGATCTGTGATACAGGGAACCGGCTGATAGTGGAAAAGTGGGATGCTAC
>CM060311.1:16579826-16582326 GCA_030674185.1 Monoplex corrugatus
CATCCAAGCAACATAAAATATAGCAAGATAAAACTGGCATCCAAGCAACATAAAATATAGCAAGATAAGACTGGCATCCAAGCAACATAAAATATAGCAAGATAAGACTGGCATCCAAGCAACATAAAATATAGCAAGATAAGACTGGCATCCAAGCAACATAAAATATAGCAAGATAAGACTGGCATCCAAGCAACATAAAATATAGCAAGATAAGACTGGCATCCAAGCACCATAAAATATAACAAGATAAGACTGGCATCCAAGCAACATAAAATATAGCAAGATAAGACTGGCATCCAAGCAACATAAAATATAACAAGATAAGACTGTCATCCAAGCAACATAAAATATAGCAAGATAAGACTGGCATCCAAACAACGTAAATCATTAACGTACACGCATGCACGTAGCAATCAATAGCTACACACTCGAACAACACACACGCCTATACACACACACACACCCCACACACACACAGATCAAAATGCATGCCCATGAAAAAAATCGTGTGCATATCGAGAAATGCAATACACCCAACATGAAATAATCATTATACTGCATTCTGTAGAGGCAATCATTATGGTTTGTCATTGAGACCACGCAGCTTGCTATTTTCATTTTTACGGTATCACTGAGACACGATTATCACCACGTATCTCTAATAATGCTTTTTGCACTTTCAACTTTTTCCGTAATCGGACGGAACCCCTACTGGTCCTAGAAAAATTGGCAGATGAAGGTTATTATTTCGTAATCACCTTTGGGTGTGATTTCTGTAATGTCATCCGAGGAAAAGTCGAGGGCGAAAGAGGAAGGGGGAAGACCACGAACAAACTATCTAGGAAACTTCAAGGAGTGGACAGGTCGTAACAGTCCAGAGATGTTCAGCCTGGTTGAGGAAAGACAGATAATGGAGGACAGAGACCCAGAGAGCAGTGCGGGCAGTCAACATTCCAAGGAGTAATGCTGTAGAACGAGTGAGTGAGTGAGTGAGAGTGAGTGAATGAGTGAGTGAGTGAGTGAATGAGTGAGTGAATGAGTAGAGGTGAGTGAGTGAGTGAGTGAGTGAGTGAATGAGTGAGTGAGTGAGTGAGTGAATGAGATGAGTGAGTGAGTGAGTGAGTGAATGAGTGAGTGAGTGAGTGAATGAGTGAGTGAGTGAGTGAATGAGTGAGTGAGTGAGTGAATAAGTGAGTGAGTGAGTGAATGAGTGAGGAGTGAGTGATGAGTGATGAGTGAATGAGTGAGTGAGTGATGAGTGATGTGATGGTGATGAGTGAGGTGAGTGAGTGAGTGAGTGAATGAGTGAGTGAGTAGTGAGTGAGTGAGTGAGTGAATATGAGTGAGTGAGTGAGTGAATGAGTGAGTGAGTGAGTGAGTGAGTGATGAGTGAGTGAGTGAGTGAATGAGTGATGAGTGAGTGAATGAGTATGAGTGAGGATGAGGGTGACAGTGAGTGAGTGATGACTGAGACTGAGTAGCAGTATGATTGTGATTGATTGATTGATTGATTGAGTTGATTGAGTGAGTGAGTGAGTGAGTGAGTGAGTGAGTGAGTATGTGTCAGACGTTACTGAGGTCAATTTATACTGGGGTGGGGGTGAGGGGCTGGCTGTGTTTTCATCCGTTTAGATGTTGTATGTTATGTTTGGTTGAGTGGTTGGTGGTTGGTTTGTGTGTTTGTTTTTTTCTTTTTGCTTTGTTTCCTTTTTCTCAGTTATTTGTTAGTTTGTTGTCCATAACATCAGAGGCAGAGATATACCTTTCACTACAAAGTGGACTATTTTTGTTGTCCATAACATCAGAGGCAGAGATATACCTTTCACTACAAAGTGGACTATTTTTGTTGTTCATAACATCACAGGCAGAGATATACCTTTCACTACAAAGTGGACTATTTTTGTTGTCCATAACATCAGAGGCAGAGATATACCTTTCACTACAAAGTGGACTATTTTTGTTGTCCATAGCATCAGAGACAGAGATATACCTTTCACTACAAAGTAGACAATTTTTGTTGTCCATAACATCAGAGGCAGAGAAATACCTTTCACTACAAAGTGGACTATTTTTGTTGTCCATAACATCAGAGGCAGAGATATATACCTTTGACTACAAAGTAGACTTTTTGTTGTCCATAACATCAGAGGCAGAGATATACCTTTCACTACAAAGTGGACTATTTTTGTTGTCCATAGCATCAGAGACAGAGATATACCTTTCACTACAAAGTGGACTATTTTTGTTGTCCATAACATCAGAGGCAGAGATATACCTTTCACTACAAAGTGGACTGTTTTTGTTGTCCATAACATCAGAGACAGAGATATACCTTTCACTACAAAGTGGACTATTTTTGTTGTTCATAACATCAGAGACAGAGATATACCTTTCACTACAAAGTGGACTATTTTTGTTGTCCATAACATCAGAGACAGAGATATACTTTTGACTACAAAAAGGACTATTTTTGTTGTCCATAACATCAGAGACAGAG
>CM060311.1:16597326-16629826 GCA_030674185.1 Monoplex corrugatus
GGTTGGTTTTGTTTGTTTTTGGTTGGTTGGTTGGTTGGTTGGTTGGTTGGTTGATTGGTTGGTTGGTTGGTTGGCTAGCCCGGCTGTTTGGTTGGTCAGTTGTTCACTTAGTTGTTGAGTATTTGTCTATCTGTCTGTTTGTTTGCTTGTTTGTTTGTTTGTTTGTCTGTTTGTTTGTTTGTCTGTCTGTCTGTCTGTCTGTTTGTTTGTTGTTTGTTTGTTTGTTTGTGACAAGAAAATGCCAGTGAAGACATGTTCTGACTTGTGTATTTTTGGGTTCCACCCTCTTCCATCACAGAGGCCTGCATGCATGGCACAGAGGTAGACAGCATTCACCCTTCCACTCTGCCTGCACGAGCTGCCACAGGGGTATGAATCTCACTCTGTGAGCTTGATAAGTGAGGGTGGCCCCGAGCTTGTGAATGGGTAATACCTGTCTTCAAAGTGAGGGAAAGGTCACAGCAACGAGGTTGAGGTCATGTGATGGACTGGAACATCGCCCTGATCAGGCTAGTTCCCTTCTCCCTCCTCATCCCCTCCCACCCCCCCCCCCCCACACACACACACTCTCCCTCCCGAGAAAAGTTGAGGTCTTTCAACAACCTCTCTGCCTGAACGATGTCAAGGTTACGGGACAAATCTTTAATCTTTTATCTCCCATCACGAGGTATCTGTGGTGTAGTGGATTCAAGTGAGATCTGTGGTAACATCGCGTTGAAGACACCTAGAGGGTTAACCTTACCCGTCTAAGACACGACAAAACCCGGGTTCGAATCCCTGAACAGACAGAGGTCTTTCTCTCTTGCTCTCTCCCCCCACCCCCTTCCTCTTCCACTCTAACTTAAGTGATGGTTTAGGTGATAGTCTTTCGGATGAGACGATAAATCCACGTCCAGTCTGGAGCACTCACTTTGCGCACGTTGAATATTCCATGGCAATGAATCAGTTATCCTAGGCAAAACTCTTCAACAAAATGAATAAATAAATAGATAAATAAATGAATAAATAGATAAATTAATCAATGAAAATCCACTCTCATAATGTACACAGAAGTTGGGAGTTTGGGATTAGTTCAAGGATGATTCATCCAACTCGGACAATTCCATCTGCGCTCCACCCAAATCTGCCAGCAATAATGTGAGCAGACTCTTTGAGCCTGTGCACAATCCTGTGTGCTGTATGCTTGAAATAAGAAAAGAGGGTGGTGGTGGTGGGGGTGGAGGTGGTGGTGGAGAAGGAGGTATGAACCACTAAACTGACACCACCAGCATGATGAAAACATGATGAGCAGCTAACATACCAGTTATTATCCCTTTGACTCCCGCATTGTACTGCATTGTCGACTATGTTAGCAAAACAAAAACTTGACCCTTTGATTCCCTCACTCCTATCCACCAGCTTCCTGCAGGAAGCTGGTGGATAGGAGTGAGGGAATCAAAGGGTTAAGCTATTGCAGTTGGTGGAGAGCTTGTGGGAGTCAAAGGGTTAAGTTTTTGCAGTTGGTGGATAGGGTGAGGGAGTCAAAGGATTAAGTTTTTACAGTTGGTGGATAGGGTGCGGGAGTCAAAGGGTTAATGCTGCTGGTTGATATTAATTTCAGATATCAGATCAAGGGTCCACGGTTTTATCACACGCACACACGCACATGCACACTCACACACACGCACAACACATACACACACACACACACACACACACACACACACACAACACACACACACACACACACACACACACACACACACACACACACACACACACACACACACACACACAACACACACACACACACACACACACACACAGACAACACACACACAACACACACACAACACGTAAAGAATTAAAAATGTGGCCTGCCTGCCCAAACGATGAACCGAAAAGGGGTAAACAGATACACATCCACACAGGAAAGAAAAAGATGGCACCTTCTCCTCAGCCTTAGTTTCATATGGTGACTTCATTGTGACAGAAATAAATGAATAAATAAATAAGTAATGAAATAAATAAATAATAAGCTAATTAATCAATTAATAAGCAACAAACAAACAAACAAACAAATAGATAAATAAATAAATACAAATATTAAAAAAATTAGAAGTGAAATATTTTCAGCACAAATCAAGTCTCATGTTCATGTTTAATAGGTAGATACGGATACAGGGAATTTCTCACCCTATACGCGCTACCCTCCCCCCCCCCCCAACCCCTGCCTGCCCACCTTCACCCCCCCGCCAACCATCCCCTAAACCATCAGTGGTGGTCTGGGTATTCGTCTCCTAGAAGCGACGAAAATCCGAGGTCCGTGTCCAGCATGTAATTAGCGCACGTAAACGATTCCACGGCAACATAACGGTTGCCCTGGCAAAATTCTGTAAGGAAAAAAAATCATCACTTTCATTGTGAAACAGATGTGCCCGCGGAAAGAAAAAAGATGACGTCACAGTATGACGACTGTACTGTACCTGCAGAGAGCAGCTGGCGTTTTATGCAGACAATAAACATGTTATGACAAATTCGAACGATTGCATTTTAACCCAGACCTATTTTGATGCCGACCATTTGGTTCCTTTGATAGAGCCACATAGGCTCAATATCTGATGTCTCGAGTTTAATCCCAGACGGCAAAATTACATGTATGTATGTATGTATGTATGTATGTATGTATGTATGATGTATGTATGGTATGTATGTATGTATGTATGTATGTATGTATGTATGTATGTATGTATGTATGTATGTATGTATGTATGTATGTATGTGATGTATGTATGTATGTATGTATGTATGCATGTTGTATGTATGTATGTATGTATGTATGCATGTTGTATGTATGTATGTATGTAGTATGTATGTATGTATGTGTTGTATGTATGTATGTATGTATGTATGTATGTATGTATGTGTGTATGTATATATGTATTCATGTATGTATGTATGTTTGTATGTATGTTGTATATATGTATTCATGTATGTATGCGTGTGTGTATTTATGTATGTATGTATATTTGTATGTATGTATGTATGTATGTTTGTATGTATGTATGTATGTTTGTTTGTTTGTATGTATGTATGTTTGTATGTATGTATGTATGTATATATGTATTCATGTATGTATGCGTGTGTGTATTTATGTATGAATGTATGTATGTATGTATGTATGCATGCATGCATGCATGTATTATGTATGTATGTATCGCATGCATGCATACATGAGTGTATGTATACATGTATGTATTATATCTACTATCTATCTATCTGTCTGTCTGTCTGTCTGTCTGTCCGTCTGTTTATCTATCTGTCTATCATCTATCTATCTATCTATCTATCTGTCTGTCTATCTGTCTGTCTGTCGTCTGTCTTATCTATCTGTCTATCTATCTGTCTATCTATGTATCTATCTATCTGTCTTCTATCTATCTATATCTGTCTGTCTATCTATCTATCAAATCTATGTATCTATCTATCTATCTATCTATGTATCTATCTAGTTCTGTCTATCTATCTATCAAATCTATGTACTCTATCTATCTATCTATCTATCTACTATCTATCTATCTATCTATCTATCTATCAATCTATCTATCCTATCTATCCATCTATCTATCTATCTATTATCAATCTATCTATGTATCTATCTATCTATCTATCTATTATCTATTATCTATGTATCTATCTATGTATCTATGTATCTACCTATCTACCAATCTACCTACCGATCTATCTATCTGTTCTCTTTCTCTCTACAGATAGATAAATAGATATAGATATACATATATGAAAGAGAGATATATTATATTATAGATACATAGAATAATATGGCATATGCATTATATATGTATATTTATATACATATATAATATGTATGTGTGTATATGTAAATATAATGCATATGTATATGTATATGTAATATATATACATATGTAAATATATATATATGTAATATATATATATTATATAATATTATATGTGTGTGTGTGTGTGTGTGTGTGTGTGTGTTGGTGCGCGCGGGCATATATAAATTGATAAACTGGCCTGTGTGGTGCTCATTTTAATGTTTCCGTCTTTCTGATGGTGTCAGCTGAGGGGCTTAGAGGTTCCCTTCCTCCCCCCCCCCCCCCACCATTACTTTTTCAAGACCTTGGCACCGCAGACATATTTTTTTTGTTGGTGTTGTTGTTTTGGGTTTTGGGGTTGTTGTTTTGTTTGTTTTTTGGCTGGGAGTTGTTTGTTTGTTTGTTTGTATTTTGTTGGTTTTTTGTTGTTGTTGTTTTTTTGTTTTTTTTGAAGGCTCAGGAATCTGCCAGATAATTGCTGACATATTTGGGTACGGCACATATGGAATTGCCCGAGTTCAACGGGTCCCTCATGAACAAACTCTGAACACCAAACTCCAAATTCATTGTTCCTTCCTAAGTACAACCATATTTTCCAAAATTTTACACAACCACATCTGAGCAACATCTGTTGTGAATATGGACAAGGAAAAGGAGATTGCTGATATGGTTTGACTTTCCTGCGGTATTTACTACTTTTTTTTCCACTCTGATGTATATAAAGAGAATTGTCTGCTGTCTTTATACACAATATCGCTTTCGAGTCTGCACGACCACAGGTGAGTGATACACAATAACCAACTGACATGTGGTTGTTTTATCAGTCGTCGCTGTTGTTGTTTATATGAAAATTGGGGTGATGCACACAGATGGTTCATACATTTCTCTCTCTCTCTCTGTTCTCCTTTTCATTTTTACATGGTTAGTTGGTTTTCTGTTATTCCCATTTGATTTTCAAACATTGTATGTACATTGTAATGTGTGGACATGCGTGTGAAATTTGTTTAAGAGGGATTCGTCGCACTCGGATTATTCCATACGTGCTCCACTCAGTTTCAGTTTCAGTTTCAATTTCTCAAGATGACGTCTCCGCGCTCGGAATGATTTCCATATGCACTAACGACACAGGTGCCATGTGATGAAGAAGATCCAAAATGATCACGGCACAAGCTTTAAAAAGCCAGCCAGGTCCTGAGGTCCTACCTAGATAGTTCCATAACCTAGGGGTCGTAGGGGAGTGAGGTGCCAGAGACCTCAATTTTTCCCGAGGCCAGCACCATGAGAGCGGTGCCCATCCCTTCTTCCCCGCTCCAAATTCATATGCATGTTCACATATTTTTTTCAACAAGACTTCAGAAAGGCAAGAAGGCTAACTGGTCTTCAAGGGTTGGACCTGGAAAATCAACCTCTCTCTCCAATGTTTCTTACCAAGGCAGCCGGGCAATGCCCTGCTCTCCATGATTTCCTACTGCCGTGGGATCTTTAGTGTGCAGCCAGAAGGCACACGGGTCCGACACCTTTTTCGTCCCCTTCCGAAGGACTAGACGTTCAGTTCGATTTTCCAGTCAAGTTGAGGAGAAAAGTCGAGGCTTCTACAGGGAGCGAACCCTGGAATCTCGATTTTGTTATCGGCAGGCGAACGTCTGAACCATTCTGGCACGCTTCTCCCTATCTATCTATCTATCTATCTATCTATCTATCTATCTATCTATCTATCTATCTATCTATCTATCTATCTATCTATCTATCTATCTATCTATCTATCTATCTGCTCCATTCAAATCTGTTAGCAATTATCTGGCAAACTTCATGAGCTGGACTGGACACAACAGACTGAATCATCACATCAACAAACGCTTCCTACTCGTGCCCTCTCTCCCATACTCCTGTGAAGAAGCTGACCAGACAGCAGAACACATTCTCTAGGACTGTGAAAGCTACCGATCACTGGAGGAAGGGGACCTAACCGACGCTAGAGGAAAGACACACTAAACTGACACCACAGAATGATGGAAACAAGAAGATGGGCCCGAACAGGCCAGTTTTTGATGTTCAATTTGTGGGCTAGGCTTGAATTGAACTCGAGCTATCAGATCTTCAGCCCCTGACTCTATCAAAATAATTAACCTCAAAATAGGAACTAGGGCTTTGTCATCATCATTATCATGTGCCCTGCGGCATGGCTTTGGCGATCATGGCCCTCCATATATGCATCTATCCCTTGTAGCTACAAGCGCATCTTCCACCCTGTCTGTCCTCAGCCACCCTGCAAGTCCGTCCAACATTTTCTCCTTGGGTCTACCCGGTGCTCTCTTTCCCTCCAGCTTTTCTGTTGTGACCAGGTGCTCTAATTCCCCTTTCCTCATAAAATGTCCTATAAATGTTGCTTGTCTTTTCCTAATCTTCCTTATCAACGATCTTCTTGTGTCTGCCTCCATTAAAACGGTCTCGTTTGTTTTCTTTGCTGTCCATGGAACTCTCAACATTCTTCTTAGAAACCATATCCCGGCTGCCTCAATCTTGTTCTGACTTTGCATGTTAACTTCGCTTCACAGCCTTATAACATTATCGGTTCTATATGATATTGAAGAACTCTCTTTCTGATGTTAATTGACAGGCATTTGTTGGTCAGAATGCTTTCTATCTTCTTGAATGCTGTTTTGGCTTAGCCAATTCTGCTAGTTATTTCTGATGTGCATCTGCCGTCTGGTGAGATGACCGTTCCCAGATATTTAAACTTTTCAGTCTGTCTCAACGTTGTGCCATTCACTCTTATTTTGCATGAGGGGATTTCATGTGTTTTATTGATTACAATGACTGTCTCCCGACTCTCCTCCCATTCATCACTGACATCATCAACACTTCTCTTCAAACTGGAACTGTCCCAGATTCTTTCAAGTCTGCTATTGTTCACCCTCTCCTCAAGAAACACAATTTAGACCCAAATGAACTGAAAAATTACCGGCCTATCTCTAATCTCTCTTTCTTGTCAAAACTCCTTGAAAAAGTCGTCCTCAACCAGCTGAACTCTCACCTGTCTGCCAACAATCTCCTCAATCCTTTCCAGTCAGCCTACCGCCAGTGCCATAGCACTGAAACTGCCCTACTACACATTCTCAACAATCTCCTCCTTGCAACTGATACTGGCAAAGTCTCTCTCCTCACACTCCTTGATCTGTCTGCAGCCTTCGATACCATTGACCATGGTATTCTCCTTTCTAGACTTCATCATACTTTTGGCATCTCTGACATTGCTCTCTCCTTTTTCACTTCGTATTTATCAAACAGAAAACAAACTGTTCTCATCAATGGCACTTACTCTCAACCTGCATACCTGACCTGTGGTGTTCCACAAGGATCTGTCCTTGGCCCTGTTCTTTTCACTCTTTACACCTCCCCCCTGTCCACCATCATCAACTCCCACTCTATAAAACACCACTTCTATGTTGATGACACCCAACTTCAAGACAGTGACTCACCTGATAATATACAGCGCCTGTTGACTCGCACCACTGAGTGTTACTCGGACATTAAGAACTGGATGACGTTCAACAAACTTCAGCTTAATGACGACAAGACAGAAGCTATCCTCATTAGCACTCGTCAGAAACTTTCTCAGCTGCCTCCTCTTTCTCTCCCATTATGCAACACATCAGTCCCAATTTCTGATTCGGCTAAAAACCTTGGTGTCTGCATTGACTCTACCCTGTCCATGAACAACTTTGTTTCTCAAACTGCCAGATCTTGCTACTATCATCTCCATCGTATAAGCCTGATCAGGAAGTATCTCTCTGTCGAAACAACTGCAAAACTCGTTCTCTCCTTCATAATGTCTCGCATTGACTATTGCAATTCACTCCTGTCTGGTCTTCCTGCCTCCACCATTCACATCCTACAGCGCATTCAAAACAATGCTGTACGCCTTGTACTCAAAAAGAAAAAAGCTGACCACATATCTCCTCTCCTGGCACAACTTCACTGGCTCCTTGTATCAAAGCGCATACAGTACAAACTAGACACCATGTGCTACAAAAGCCTCAATAACGCAGCTCCCGATTACCTGTCAAGCCTACTTAAGATCTATCTTCCCTCACGTACCCTCCGCTCTGCCTCTGATCCTCTGACTTTTCGCTTTCCACGCACTAAGCTCAATACCTATGGTCCACGAGCCTTCTCTGTTTCTGGTCCACTCTCCTGGAACAAACTTCCTCTCTCAGTCCGTCAGCAACCTACTTTTGTCTCCTTCAAGTCCGCTCTCAAAACTCACCTTTTCTCCTCTGCATAAAATCCTAACCTCACTCAACCCCCCCCCCCCCCCCTCTGCAGCCTGTCTCCGCTCGGAGGGGAATCACATGGTTATAATATATAATTGTATATAATAATAATAATAATAATAATATATTTTATTTATATAGCGCAAAATCTTGATAAAATCAAATCTAAGCGCTGAGCGTATACATGCATACATACCTACATACATATGAGCGTATACATGCATACATACATGCATACATACATACATAAATCTAAGCTGAGCGTATACATGCATGCATACATACATACATAAATCTAAGCGTATACATACATACATACATACATACATACATACATATACATACATACATACGTACGCACATGCATACATAATAATTACAATATTTATATAGCGCAAAATCTCGACAAAATCAAATCCAAGCGCCGAAAAGACACACACGCACACACGCACACACGCACGCACGCACACACACGCGCACACACACACACACACACACACACACACACACACACACACACACACACACACGCACGCATGGCCACAAATGGGGAGAAAGAATAAAAGCAATAAAAGCAAGAATAAAACCAATGGAAAACCACAGAGAGCACATCATATACAATTATATATTAAAACAAAATGATTCCCCTCCGAGCGGAGACAGGCTGCAGAGGGGGGTTGAGTGAGGTTAGGATTTTATGCAGAGGAGAAAAGGTGAGTTTTGAGAGCGGACTTGAAGGAGGCAAAAGTAGGTTGCTGACGGACTGAGAGAGGAAGTTTGTTCCAGGAGAGTGGACCAGAAACAGAGAAGGCTCGTGGACCATAGGTATTGAGCTTAGTGCGTGGAAAGCGAAAAGTCAGAGGATCAGAGGCAGAGCGGAGGGTACGTGAGGGAACATAGATCTCAAGTAGGCTTGACAGGTAATCGGGGGCTGCGTTATTGAGGCTTTTGTAGCACATGGTGTCTAGTTTGTACTGTATGCGCTTTGATACAGGGAGCCAGTGAAGTTGGCCAGGAGAGGAGATATGTGGTCAGCTTTTTTCTTTTTGAGTACAAGGCGTAAGCATTGTTTTGAATGCGCTGTAGGATGTGAATGGTGGAGGCAGGAAGACCAGACAGGAGTGAATTGCAATAGTCAATGCGAGACATTATGAAGGAGAGAACGAGTTTTGCAGTTGTTTCGACAGAGAGATACTTCCTGATCAGGCTTATACGATGGAGATGATAGTAGCAAGATCTGGCAGTTTGAGAAACAAAGTTGTTCATGGACAGGGTAGAGTCAATGCAGACACCAAGGTTTTTAGCTGAATCAGAAATTGGGACTGATGTGTTACATAATGGGAGAGAAAGAGGAGGCAGCTGGGAAAGTTTCTGACGAGTGCCAATGAGATAGCTTCTGTCTTGTCGTCATTAAGCTGAAGTCTATTGTGTGTCATCCAGTTCTTAATGTCCGAGTAACACTCAGTGGTGCGAGTCAACAGGCGCTGTGTATTATCAGGTGAGTCACTGTCTTGAAGTTGGGTGTCATCAGCATAGAAGTGGTGTTTTATAGAGTGGGAGTTGATGATGGTGGACAGGGGGGAGGTTTAAAGAGTGAAAAGAACAGGGCCAAGGACAGATCCTTGTGGAACACCACAGGTCAGGTATGTCTGGTGCACATGTGACAGGGATGTCTGGTGCACAAGCAAGGTTTGCAATAGCTTAACTTCACATATCACGATCGTGCAGTCTTGGCATCATCATCATCATCATTAACATCATCATCATCATCATCATCATCATCATCATGAGACCTGCCGCACAGCGTTGGCCATCATGGCCCTCCTGTCCCTGCAAGTACATCTCCCACCCTCTCTGTTTTCAGTCACCCTGCAAGTCCGTCCAATATTTTCTCCCTGGGTCTACCTGGTGTTCTCTTTCCCTCCAGCTTTCCTGTTGTGACCATGTACTCTAATTCCCATTTCCTCATAAAATGGCCTGTTAATGTTGCTTGTCTTTTCCGAATTTTCTTTAGTGATGATCTTCTTGCATCTGCCTTCATCAAGACTGTCTCGTTTGTTTTCTTTGCTGTCCATGGAACTCAACACTCTTCTTAGAAACCACATTTCAGTTGCGTGTTGACTGTCTACGCCTCACAACCGTATAACAAACATCATCGGTTATGTATAACATTCAAGAACTCTCTCTTCCTGATGCTAACTGATGGACATCTGTTGGTAAGAACGCTTTTCGTCTTCTTGAATGTTGCTTTGGCTTGGCCGATTCTGCTGGCTATTTCTGATGTTGGCAAGCCCTGCCTAACACGCAATCCTCTTGTCAATGACGACCTGACTGTAATGTTAAGACATTATGACCATTTGAGCACGACCAACCAAGCTCGAACAATGGGAGATTTTTTCCGGTATCGAGGGGAGAAGAGTGTTGACGTTAAGTGCGTGTCTGCCTATGACAAATGTGTTGTCTTGGAAAGATTTTCTCTGGTGTTTCTGGAAGGATCTTTAGCAAGCGGTCATCATTATAAAACATGAATCAAATGTGTAGGGAGTTGAGGGGTAGCGTATGCATGGTTTGCAAGTCACGGCGAAAGGTCAAAGTCTCAAGCACCAAAAACACAACAAACAAGAATAAAAAAGGAGGCAGATAACTTTTTTTTAACCCTTTGATTCCCTCACCCTATCCACCAGCTTCCTGCAGGAAGATGATGGATAGGGTAAGGGAGTCAAAAGATTTTAGTTTCTGCAGCTGGTGGAAAGGGTACTGGGGTCAAAAAGGTTAAAGGAAGGGAGATAACCTTCCAACGACATTTTCATTCTATTCTCAACGTTTGACAGTCTCAGCCATTGTCCTCGTTTCACGTCCAACAGTGAACTGATGCTTTCTTCGCGGTTACAGTGCCCTTGACAAGTACTGTAAAGACCAGGCTTCAATGTTACAGAAGTTGTAAAAGACGGCAATAAGCAAGACATTGTCTTTGAATTCTTTTTATCTTTTCATCGAAGCCATAGTCATGTTCTCCTTGATTTTCCTTTACCTCTCATGTCGGTGTGTGTGTGTGTGTGTGTGTGTGTGTGTGTGTGTGTGTGTGTGTGAGTGTGAGTGTGAGTGTGTGCGTGTGAGCGTGTGTGTGTGTGTGTGTGTGAGAGAGAGAGAGAGGTGTGTGTGTGTGTGTGTGTGTGTATGTGTGTGTGCGTGCGTGCGTGCGTGCGTGCGTGCGTGTGTGCGCGCGCTCGTGTGCGTGCGCGTCTCGTGTGGTGTGTGTGTGTGTGTGTCTGTGTCTGTGTGCTTGCACGCAGGTAAGCATGTGAATGCCAGTGTAGGCACACGTACGCGCTGGTAAAGCTTATTGCAACATCTACCATACCAATGTCAAACTTTGTCCAGGCCGCAATATTCATCGCTATCCCTTATTTTGTATCACATTTGACATTTGTAATCTATTTAGAAGCCAGACTGAATTTCCTGGGTCACCCCCCACCCCCACCCCCACCCCTCCATTCTCTGTCTTCGTTCTTGGTTTTGTTGTTGTTTTTGTTTCAGTATATTGACAGACTATGAAAAAAGCTGTGTATGTCGCAGTACATCCTTATTAACCTCTGACCTCCCTCCTCTTCCCTCGATTGCCTTTCATTATCGCTGTCCTTTTGACAACGACTATATATAGCCACTGTCTGTCGCAGTTTCATCATCGTTAACCTCTGACCTCCTTCCACATCATGACTCCCTCCCCTCCCCCCCCCCCCCCCCACACACACACCCGTCTTTTTTCGCTATCCTTTTGACGAAGACTAAATATAGCCATGTCTGTCGCAGTTTCATCTTTGTATGCTATGCTCTCTATAATTTTCCATTGCTTTTATTCTTGCTTTTATTGCTTTTATTTTTTCTCCCCATTTATAGCCATGCGTGTGTGTGTGTGTATGTGTGTGTGTGTGTGTGTGTGTGTGTGTGTGTGCGTGCGTGCGTGCGTGGTGCGTGCGTGCGTGCGTGCGTGCGTGCGTGTGTGTCTGCTTCAGCGCTTAGATTTGAGTTTATCAAGATTTTGCGCTATATAAATATTGTAATTATTATTATTAATTATTACTTCCGTCTTCCTGCTATTTAGCTCCAATCCTTTATTTTTGCTTTCTATTTCTAGGACTTTATACCGACCATAAAAATGTGGGCAAAATCTGTATGATTATAGTTGTACACATAAACAGAGAGGGGATCATCATCATCATTAAGTGCCTTGCCACATGGCGTTGGCGATCATGGCCTTCCATTTGTTTCTATCCCTTGCTGCCTCAAGCACCTCCTCCACCCTCTCTGTCTTCAGCCACTCAGCAAGTCCGCCCAATATCATCCCCCTGGGTCTACCTGGTGCTCTCTTTCCCTCCAGCTTTCCCGTTGTGACCAGGTGCTCAAATTCCCCTTTCCTCATAAAACGGCCTATAAATGCTGCTTGTCTTTTCCTAACTTTCCTTATCAATGATCTTCTTGGGTCTGCCTCCATCAAGACTGTCTCGTTTGTTTTCTTTGCTGTCCATGGAACTCTCAACATTCTTCCCAGAAACCACATCTCGGCTGCCTCAATCTTGTTCTGGCTTTGCTTGTTGACTGTCCACGCCTCACAACCGTATAACATTATCGGTTCTATATAACATTCAAGAACTCTCTTCCTGATGTTAATTGATAACATTTGTTGGTAAGAATGCTTTTCATCTTCTTGAATGCTGTTCTGGCTTAGCCGTTTCTGCTGGTTATTTCTGATGTGCATCTGCCGTCTGGTGAAATGATCGTTCCCAGATTTTTAAACTTATCAACCTGTCTCAAGGTTGTGCCGTTTGCTGTATTTTGCATAACAGGATTTCATAATTTTTACTGATCACCATGACTTCAGTCTTCTTGCTGTTTAGTTCCAACCTTTACCTTTGCTTTCTATTTCTAGTATATTCACAAGGTTTTGTAGGTCCCTTTCATTTTCTGCAATTAGCACGGTGTCATCTGCACATCGAATGTTGTTCATCATTTTTCCTCCAACCTTTAATCCAGGGTCTTCTTCTAGGTTACTCATTATGTTTTCGCTGAAAAGTGAAAACAGATCTGGTGACAAAACACAACCTTGTCTGACTCCCTCTTTTGATATTTGGAAAGAGCTTACATCGTTTTCTATTCTCATTGCAGCTGTTTGTTCCCAATACATATTTCTGATTATTCGTAGATCTTTTCCATCAATATTGAATCTTTCTAGTAGATTGATCAATTCATCATGTCTTACCCTATCGAAAGCCTTGGTATAATCAAAAAGAGTAAATATAAATCCTTATTCATCTCGATTGACCTCTCTATGATAGCTCTTAGGATGTACATGGCATTGATAGTTCATTTCCCTTCAACAAATCCACACTGTTCTTCTGCTATTTCTCTTTTGATTCTACTCCTTGTCCTCATCATGATTATTCTGAATAGGATTTTTGTTACATGACTCATCAAGCTGATTGTGCAATGGAGTTCGCATTCTAAAGCCCATGTCTTCTTTGGAAGTGTCTTTGGGGATTTTTCCAGTGTCATAAATTTCATTTAGGAGGACCGTTACTTTTTCAAAACCAAATTCCTCCAGGGCTTCAATCATCTCTGCAATCTGTAGTAATGTTGTCTGGTCCTGGGGCTTTTCCTGGTTTCTTCTTCTTCAGTGCTGCTCTAAGTTCATCTTTCATTATATGAGAGTGAGACAGAGTGAGAGAGAGAGAGAGAGGTTTCAAAGGTTCCTTTAGACTTCAGTACAGCACAGTACAGTTACCACTGGGACGTGAGCATGCGTCTGGCATTGTTTGTTTCTTTGAATGCACAAGCTGTGTTCGGTGATGTTAGTGGCTGTGAATGAGTGATAGTCTTCACACGCAAACACCACAACTGGCGACGAGGATTCTACCAATATTTTCCACAAAACATTTTTTTCTCAAGTGACAAGTGATGGCGAACGCTCTCCGAACTTCGACCATTTTCCAGTTCATTCCGACGAAGCAACTCTTGGGACTCGTTGGAAGAGATGGCTCTCACGTTTTGAAAATCTTCTGACAGCGATGTCAGTGACAGAAAACGCTAGAAAGAAAGCTCTTCTCCTTCATTATGCCGGCGATGGAAGTTTTTACGATTTTTGAGTCGTTCACGGCAGCGGAGGAGGGGAAGGTGAAGGTGTTCACAATGAGTACCAGACTCTTGTCAATGCTCACTTTACGCCCAAAAAGAACATTGATTTCGAAACTTTTAAAAGTTTCGTCAGTGCCATCAAAATGCGGGTGAAACAATTGATGCTTTTTATACAAGACTACGACTGCTTGCTGCAAAATGCGAGTTTGGAGATGAAGATCAATAAATCAAGACACAAATCCTTCAAGGCTGTACGTCATCAAGACTACGTAAACGTGCACATCGTGACGAAAAACTCACTCTGACGCAATTTTTGGATACTGCTCGTTTGTTTGAACTTTCTGACAAACAAGCTAAAGAAATGGAAGGTGAACGTAATGCTTCAGCCCACTTTGTGACCTCACAAAATCGCCGTACACCATCGTCGAGAATGAATGGTCAACCATCGCGTCAGCATCAGCAACAGCGTGGACAGCCGCATCAACGTTACCAAGAACTATATGACTGTCAACTCTACACAAAACAGCAAAATGTGCAACTGGTGTGGAGGACAGCAGCATCCTCGTGACAAGTGCCCAGCAAAAGAGAAGACTTGTAACTCTCGTTATAAGATGGGACATTTTGCCAAAGTGTGCAGATCAGGCAAGCCCAAGTTTCATCCACGTGGTCGTCAGCCTCCAGCAAGTGTGATGAACATTCAGTGTTCTGAATGAACAATCTTCTTCTGATGATGAGTACATCTTCGGAGTAGGTGGCATGGACAAAACACCATGCATCAGCCTCGAACTCTCGGGTAAGATTGTTTCTTTTTTCATCGATACTGGAGCTTCAGTAAATGTAATTGATGAACAATCTTTCAAGAACTTGAACATGAACATTGAACTATCTCCCTCATCAACAACTATCTATGCGTATAATACGAAAGAACCTTTACATGTGCAAGGACAATTCACGTCAAATGTCACATTCAAAGACACTTTCACTACTGCAACATTCCATGTTGTAAAACACAAACCAGGCGCTAGAGGAGGAAATCTCCTTGGTGCAGGCACAGCAGAAAAGCTACATATTGTCAGTTTCGCTTTCACTGCCAGCACACGCACTGTTGCAGCTATTCTTTGTGAAGAATCTCCTACACTTTTTCAAGGCCTTGGTAAACTCAAGCATGTGAAAGTAACATTACATGAAGACAAATCAGTGCCTTCTATTGCACAACCGCATCGCCGCATCCCTTACCACATGCGGAAAAAAGTTGAAGAACTTCAACGGTTAGAAGAGCTAGACATAATTGAGAAAGTCGATGGACCTACCCCTTGGGTTTCTCCCATTGTTGTGGTACCCAAACCAAAAAAGCCTGATGAAATTCGCGTTTGTGTGGACATGCGCATGCCAAACAAAGCCATCAAAAGAACACGTCACGTTATGCCTACAATTGATGACATTTTGATTCAGTTAAATGAGGCAACAGTGTTTAGCAAGTTAGATTTGAACTCTGGGTATCATCAACTTGAACTTGATGAACAGTCAAGAAATATCACAACATTTTCAACACATGTTGGATTGCGACGTTACAAACGTTTGAACTTCAGAGTGACCAGCGCCGCTGAAATATTCCAAAATCATATCGCTGAAATCATCTCTGACATTCCTGGAGCTTTGAACACAAGTGATGATATTTTGTTTATGGCAAAACCCAAGAAGAACACGACGCAACGCTGAAGACAGTTTTTGCTCGTTTGAAAGAAACGAACCTGACGCTTAACAAGGCCAAATGTGAATTCAACAGAGACACTATTGAATTTTACGGTTTCATTTTTGGACGTGATGGCATTTCACCTGACCCCAAAAAGGTTGAAGCTGTTTGCAAGGCTACAGCCCCTAGCAACGTGAAAGAAATCAGAAGCTTCCTTGGTCTTACCAACTACATTTCTCGTTTCATACCCAACTATGCCCAGATCACCAAACCTTTGCGAGATCTGACACGTAAGAATACAGAATGGATTTGGTCTACTGAACAAGAAAAAGCATTCAGTGAATTGAAATCAAAACTTGCCAGCTCTCAAGTCATGAGTTACTTCAATCCTGACGCAGCAACTGAAGTTGTTGTAGGTGCTAGCCCTTTTGGTCTAGGCGCAGTCCTCGTTTAGCGAGACAACAAAGGCAACCAGTATACTATGGCCTATGCCAGCCGTGCTTTAACTGATGTTGAGTCTCATTACTCCCAAACAGAGCGTGAAGCCCTTGCTGTCGTCTGGGCCTGTGAACATTTTTATTTTTATCTGTTTGGACATCATTTCACAGTGACCACAGACCACAAACCTCTTGAAGGGATCTTCAACAGTGCAACTTCACGCACATCTGCACGCATTGAACGATGGAATCTCCGTCTGCAAGCCTTTGAATTCACATTACGCTATCAGCCAGGAGATGGCAACCCAGCTGACGTTTTTGAGTCGACACCCTGTGGAGAAGGCTGAAAACAAAACAAAACATGAAAAGACTGTCGCTGATGAGTATGTGAATTTTCTTATTAATCACACAATACCCAAAACAATGACAATTCAAGAAATCACCAGTTCGACGAAAGAAGACCCAACACTTCAAGCAGTGAAGAAAGCTTTGCGGAATGGTCAGTGGCATCTTCCCAGTGATCTGTCTGTTGATGTCTCATCATTTCAGATTTTCAAGACTGTCAAGGATGAACTCTCTTTGTGTGAGGATGTTGACATCATCCTTCGTTGCAATAACATTGTCATTCCAAGGTCACTTCAACAGCGTAAATTGCCATTGCACATGAAAGTCACCAAGGAATTATAAAGACTAAACGATTGCTCAGAGAGAAAGTGTGGTTCCCTTACATTGATCGTCATGTTGAAAATACAGTCAAGTCCTGTCTTGCATGTCTTTCCACAACCCCTGAACATGTGACAGAACCTTTGAAAATGACAGATTTACCTGCCCGTCCTTGGTCCGAAGTCAGCGTTGACTTCACTGGCCCTCTTCCTTCTGGAGAATACCTCCTCGTGGTTGTAGATGGTTATTCCCGATTTCCAGAAGTTGAAATTATCACATCCACCAGTTTCAGATCCACTGTTCCTAAACTTGATGCAATATTTGCCCGCCATGGTGTTCCTGACATCATGAAATCAGACAATGGTCCGCCCTTCAACAGTCATGAGTTTGGGCAGTTTGCAGCTCAGCTAGGTTTCAAACATCAGAAAGTGACCCCTCTGTGGCCTCAAGCAAATGGTGGTGTTGAGCGTTGTATGCCAATGCTCAAGAAAGTGATTCAATCTGCTCACATTGAAGGAAAAGTTTGGAAGCAGGAACTGTATAAATTTTTGCGCAATTATAGAGCTACACCACACAGCAGCACAGGGGTTAGTCCTGCTGAAGCTCTGTTCGGCAGAAAAATGAAAGTGAAACTCCCTGAAGCCCCCACCATCTCCACCTCTTCTTCCCGTCAGCCTCATCTTGATGCATGCATGCGCCAACAAGATTCTCTCATAAAGAAGAAGATGAAAAGCTACGCTGATGCCAAGCGCAACACAGCTACAGTTGACATTCAGGCTGGAGACACAGTTCTTGTCAGACAGCCAAAAAACAGCAAACTGACCCCATACTATCGTCCCACCCCCATGCAGGTGACAACAAAGAAAGGGACCATGATTACAGCCAGACAACCAGGAGGTGCCCACATCACACGCAATTCATCTCATTTCAAGAAAATCACAGCAACCAGTTCTTCCCTGCAGCCTCTCAACTTCCCTGCAGATTCACCAGACGATGATGGAGTGAACAATGACTGGTCCCCAGATCACCATGATGATGAACGTTTGCCAATTTCAACAGATGTGCAACAGCCCCCTCAGCAACTTTCATCAGCTTCATTTGCATGCCCCCAAAGCCCTCGGAAATACCCCACGAGAGTCCGAACCAAGCCGACCTATGAAAGACTATGTGACAAACTAAAACAACAACAACAAAACAATAAAAAACCCATGAGACTGTGTTACAAAGTTACAAAAACGATTGGATTCTAATCTGCATGATTCAGTTGGTCTCAATTTTGTTGGTTCCTTTTTTTTTTTTGGCATGATATGCCTGTTTTGGCATGATATGCCTGTTTTGGCATGATATACCTGTTTTGGCATGATATACCTGTTTTGGCCTCTGATCCTATTTCTCTTCCCTTTTATAAGTTTTTCATTTGACCCTCAAAGTCCGAGTTTACTAAATGGTACTTTTGATTTGAGGTGAGGAGGGATGTAGTGTTTTTTTAATGTTGATTGTTTTGATTCCCATTATTCCTTTGATTTGCCATATTATTTGTGGTGCGGTTGCTACGTTACAGGAGCGGAAGGACGGGAGCCTGGATGTTCGTGATTAGTTATCATTGAGCATACAGCAGCAGCAGCCATGTCAAGTTGTCATTCTTTCTTTTGGTTTGAAATAATAAGTTTGTTTCTTTGAATGCACAGGCTGTGTTCGGTGATGTTTAGTGGCTGTGAATGAGTGATAGTCTTCACACACAAACACCACACACACAAACACACACACATACGCATGCACTCGCGTGCACGCACAAACACACACACACGCACACACACTCACCATACGCACGCTAATAATGGGACAAGGGAGATTTCTTTACCCTTCCCGTACACTGTGGGTGCAAGTGCACCCATACTTTCACTCATCGGTTCATTTTTTAAATATTATTCAAGCAATCATGCTGAAATTTTATGACTTTGTTAGTAAGGGGACTGACTGTGTGCTGACAAAAAATGACACAATTCTGTCTCATAGTAAACATGTAAACAAACAACAAAAACATCGTATATCCCTCCCCGTACCTCGTGGGTGCACACACACCCATACTCCTAAAGAAGGAACTATGCGCGCCGTACGTCGTGGGTGCACACACACCCATACTCCTAAAGAAGAAACTATGCGCGCCGTACGTCGTGGGTGCACACACACCCACACTCTAAAAGAAGGAACAAAGACTGCACACATCACTAAGTGTGTACACGTTGTTACAGCAAATGCACAGAACTGACTCATGTGTTCCCAGACAGTGTAGTAGCATCATCCAAGACTCACAGACTACTGCCGTGTGCAAAATTGTGGTGGGTTTGTTCGTGCATCCTTCAGCCGCAACCGTTTTTTGCAGTTGCTGAACTTTTTGAGGTTCGATGACAAAGAGACCAGGAGTGCCAGAAGGAGCCGAGATGTTTTCGCTCCTTTCAGAGATTTTTGGGATGACTTCACTAAGAACCTGAGTGACCACTACATCCCTGGCCCTTTCATCACCATTGATGAACAACTTGTCCCATTCCGTGGCAGATGTTCCTTCATTCAGTACCTGCCTTCCAAGCCAGACAAGTATGGAATAAAAAATTTTTGGGCAGCGGATACTGAAAACAATTTCCCCCTTGTCGCAGAGCCCTATCTGGGGCGACCACTGGGTGCTGACAGACAAGTCAACTTGGGGAGAAATGTTGCCCTCCGCCTGTCAGCTCCTTTCTTCAACACTGGGAGAAATGTCACCACTGACAATTTCTTCACTGACAAGGAGCTGGCTGATGGTCTTCAGAACAATGGGCTGACGTTTGTTGGTACTGTGCGCGCCAACAAACGATTTCTTCCTGAGTCCTTCAAAAACAAAAGAGGGCTGCAGCTGCATGCGTCATCCTTCCTCTTTCAGGACAAAACCACCATCGTCAACTATCAGACGAAAGCAAACAAAAACGTTGTAGTCATGAGCACAATGCACCATGACTGTGCAGTAGCTCCTGACGCCCCAAAGAAGAAGCCAGACATCGTTCGCTTCTACAACTCAACAAAAGGGGCAGTTGATTCTGTTGATCAGATGGCCCATGCGTATTCCACCAAACGCATCACTAAACGATGGCCAATGGTGCTCTTTAACAACACGGTGGATCTCAGCACCATTGCTGCCCGTGTTGTGTGGAGCATCAAGTTTCCAGGCCATCTACTTTCCAAAAAGGACGCCAGGCCTCAGTTCATCCTTCGGATCGCTGAACAGCTGTCACTTGACCATATGAAGAGGAGACTTTGTGCAAGGAACATGCCAAAGCTCCTGAAAAACACAGTGGAGATGTACGTTCAACACCTTCAACAGAAGGTAGCAACTTCACTGGACCAACGACAAATTGTCCGTGCTGGTGGCAAGAGAAAAAGACCGGCATCAGCACAGAGGCCTTCTACCAGCAAACAAATTGGGCAGAAAGAGCCAAAACAGAGTCAAGGTCGCTGTGGCTCATGCAGCTGGAAGCTTGATCGGAAATCCCGAAAGTCTTGCTTCTCATGCTGCTCATGGGTGTGCAAAGAACACACCGTGATTGTTTGCAAGCAGTGTGCCGATTCCATGTCATTGGTGGAGTGCATCACTGTTGTAAACAAATGAGACACCTCCTACTTGGTCATCTTCCAACTTTTACCTGACATCTTCCTTTGAATGTTCAGCAGCTGCAACAAACGGTTCTTGGTCACAAATCAGGATGGCCAGTGATCCCAATGAAAAGAAGTTTTCAGTTTTCAGTAAAGATGTTGCCACTGAAAGGCATTGATATTTTACCACTTCGTAAAATTTTGTATACACTCCGTGGTATTATTCAATTTCATTGTCAATAAAATTCCTTTTTAATTTAATTTTATTTTATTTTATTTTTGTGCGGACGTGCTTCTATACATCATAGTGTTTGCGTGCGTGTGCCTGTGTAATATATTTCAAGATAATAGGTGAAAACCTGTTTTGAAGCTTGTTCAATAAACACTTTTGTTGTCGTATCAATCTTGTTCTTTTAGCATTGAGAGTGAGAGATGGTGGAGAGAGAGAGAGACAGACAGACAGACAGACAGACAGAATACACATTCATTCATGCACGCAAACTCACATGCTAACATGCAAGCACACATGCAAGCATACACCAAAGCGATGCACACACACTAAACTGACTGTACGCAATATCTTCAGGTGATAAAAACGTGTTTACGTGTGCACCCAATGAATATTCTCTGTATTGCCTATAAAGAAACCATGGGTGTGTGTGCACCCACGACGTACGGCGAGGACTATTCACAACGCTGCCTATAAAGAAACCATGGGTGTGTGTGCACCCACGATGTACGGCGAGGACTATTCACTGCACTGCCTTTTAAGAAACCATGGGTGTGTGTGCACCCACGACGTATGGCGAGGACTATTCACAACACTGCCTATAAAGAAACCATGGGTGTGTGTGCACCCACGATGTACGGCGAGGACTATTCACTGCACTGCCTATAAAAAAACCATGGGTGTGTGTGCACCCACGATGTACGGCGTGCGAGTTTTTAGGCGACGTACGGGAAGGGTTAAAAAAAATATTTCAACGGTACAGCCTGGCATTCCTCTCTGTCCATCACTCATTTACACTCATTTACACAGAGTTAACACAGAGTTAACAACAGACAGCTGAGCGCTGGTAGGTCCCCCAAATGGCGGCCACTTGCAGCTCGTGGTGGGGCCATTTTGTCTCAACACTCGCAGACAGGCGCGCGCAGTCTATATCTCAGATGTCTGTGGGCAGAACCAGAACGGCCAACCCAAGTATCACGGATTTGTGCGCCGTGTGGTAGATACGCCAATACTTACACAACAATACACAACTCTGTGTGTGTCCTGGGGGGACAACACCACATAGATCTACACTCCAACAGACAATGGAATCCAACATGGCGGAAGAGGAAATGAGACGTTACGTGGCTGCACATCCCGATCATGATGGCGCCGCGTTTGCTGCTGATTTTAAGACCCACCGACCTGGCATTACACGTGAAGAGTCCACAGCCATCTATAATACCTGGGCCAGCAGATATGATCAGGTATGTGTCCAACGTAAACACTAAATGTAAAAACACTGTCGTGGTTGTTGTTCTCGTCATCGTCGTTGTTGTTGTTACACGTTGTTGTTGTTGTTATTGTTGTCGTTGATTTGTCTCTGTGTGTGTGTGTGTTTGTGTGTGTGCATGCATGTGCATGTGTGTGTGTGTGTGTGTGTGTGTGTGTGTGTGTGTATGTGTGTGTGTGTGTGGTGTGTGTGGTCTGTGTGTTTGTGTGTGTGTGTGTGTGTGTGTGTGTGTGTGTGTGTGTGTGTGTGTGTGTGTGTGGTCCGATGTAGCTTAATCCTAAAATGGTCTGCTTCTTTAGAATCTGCTGTCCTTCACAACGCCTGGGCAGCTGTTGCAAGTATCGCAGAAAGGACCCATGTAGAAACAAGCCCATACATGTACTTCAGTCTGAGCCATGATGTTGACAATGTCTGGCAAGGCAGACGAACTAGCCTGTAGTGAAAGGTTAGGATTAATCAACGTACAACCCCTCAAGTGGACAAGGTCTGGCCAGTAGACAAACTAGCCTCTCAACTGATGGCTTAGGATTAACCAGCATTGGGCAGCACAGCCGTTCTCACATTTATGTACACTGTAAACAAGACAGTTAACCAATAGAGCCATCTGTAAATGCAGCACTGCGGGGACGTTTTCAAAGATCGCCACAGTGAAAGAGCGGTCCATTGTTTCAGTGGACAGGGTCTGGCCTGTGTTTGTCCACGTCAACCCCTCCTTCATGCATTCACTGGTAGAAGAACTTTCTCGAAAAGTCGTCTTAAGATAGGTGGGGTCAGAGCCCCAGCATGATCTGATCCACACTCTATAACTGAAAAGGGCAATACAGACCCATTGTTGTTCTGGTGGTGTCAGTATAGGATTAGATAGGTTCCCCTTCCCCCACTTCCCCGGGATGGTTATCCCCGTCGGCTATATCACCTGAGGTGGGTGTCGACGTAAAAACTGAACCAAATCAATCAATCAATCAATCAAACAGAGAACACAGACCCACAGAGAATACAGAGAATACAGACACACAGAAACAAAACGGTCAGTCAGTGACGACTGTGTTAGGCGATGGGCCACTCAACTTGGCAGAGGTGCTGAGCCTTTGCCAGAAACATGTAGTGAAGGTACGTTGACATTTTATTTCAATGTAGGGTTTAGGGCTGATAGGCAAAGAAGTAAGGTTGCTTTAGGACGTAGGCAAATAAGAACAAGAGGATGAATGATTATGCTTTCAGTTGAATATGTTTTATTAAAGAAGCTATATTGAATTGTAATGCTATGTGTGGACTGCTTTTGAAAGTTATTGCTAGTGTACTTTGTGCGTTTCTACTTCTCTCTCTCCTTCCTCGTTGTTGTGCGTGTGACTTCTAAGTAGAGAAACAACTTCTCTATAAACATCCCCAATTCATCTACCTGTTATAGATGACAACACACACGAACCCCTTCTTGCCATACATGGTGGAGATACACACAAACTCCTACCTGCCACAGATGGTGGAGATGCCGGTCGATCCCCCTCACCTACTCGTTAGCATAAATAAGATTTTAAAATTTTGAATCATTTGTGGATAAATGTTGACAGAAATAACGAAAAAGAAGCACACAACGAGAAAAGTGAGAGCTTTAGAGAAATAGACAACACTTCGTACGAAGAAACAAATGTTCTATTCTTTGCTACCTCCACGTATATGAAGACTTTAATTCTAGCTTGTGTATTTGCTTGTAAAGTGTTGTAAAGTGTAAGGCATTCAAAGTCAACTTCAAATACTGATAGAGCCACTACTACCTACTGACACAATTACCCATAAAGAACCTTGTTTACAGTGTAAAACATTCAGCAGTGTGTAGTCAGGTAAACTTATCCGTTCATCACGCTTCACTGAAGACGTTGTCTACAGGCTAATGACAAAGATACAGATGTGTTGCAACATACATCGACAATACAGTAAACTTACGGCCTATGTTGTTCTCAGTCTTGATTCCTTTTTATAATTGATTAATGCTTTTAGGCCCGGATACAGTATTGAGACAAGTTACAGATGATTTTTATTACTGTCCAAGTTGGTACTAGTCTCATTTTTTGTTCAGTTGTGCATTTCTGGGTGTAGTTTCTTCATTTCGAATAGTTCTTAAGCTGGTTGCTTGCCGTCATATACAATACAATACAATACTTTATTTTTGTATAGCGCAAAATCTTGATAAAATCAAATCTAAGCGCTAAAACAGACACACACGTACGCACGCACACACACACACACACACACACACACACACACACACACACACACACACACACACACACACACACGCACACAGCTAAAATGGGGAGAAAGAATAAAAGCAATGGAAAATTATAGAGAACATATTATATACAATTATATATTACAATGTGATTCCCCTCCGAGTGGAGACAGGCTGCAGAGGGGATTGAGTGAGGTCAGGATTTTATGCAGAGGAGAAAATTGAGTTTTGAGAGCGGACTTGAAGGAGACAAAAGTAGGTTGCTGAGGACAGAGAGAGGAAGTTTGTTCCAGGAAAGTGGACCAGAAACAGAGAAGGCTCGTGGACCATAGGTATTGAGCTTAGTGCGTGGAAAGCGAAAAGTCAGAGGATCGGAGGCAGAGCGGAGGGTACGTGAGGGAACATAGATCTCAAGTAGGTTTGACAGGTAATCGGGGGCTGCGTTATTGAGGCTTTTGTAGCACATGGTGTCTAGTTTGTACTGTATGCGCTTTGATACAGGGAGCCAGTGAAGTTGTGCCAGGAGAGGAGATATGAGTACTCAATGACAAAGACAGTCCTGCAGATAGTAGATTGCATATTCCCTTTAACTGTGTCAATTGATGTGGCACACATAGAACACACGGTGGTAAACAAACTTTGCCCACCTTCCTACCCATGTCACTGTAACTGTAGTGGAGGATAACACACAGGCAATGCTCTGACCTAACGGGCAATGTGTATAACTGTAGTGGAGGTTAACACACAGGCAATGCTCTGACCTAACGGGCAATGTGTATAACTGTAGTGGAGGATAACACACAGGCAATGCTCTGACCTAACGGGCAATGTGTATAACTGTAGTGGAGGTTAACACACAGGCAATGCTCTGACCTAACGGGCAATGTGTATAACTGTAGTGGAGGTTAACACACAGGCAATCTCTGACCTAATGGGCAATGTGTATAACTGTAGTGGAGGTTAACACACAGGCAATCTCTGACCTAACGGGCAATGTGTATAACTGTAGTGGAGGTTAACACACAGGCAATCTCTGACCTAACGGGCAATGTGTGTCCACACACGGACCTTGACTCACTTGACCATGATTGCTGTAGCTCGAGTTCGTCACTTTTGAATGAAACAATCAGCCAGTGCTCATTGAAATGGTTTCTCTCTTTTTGAGAGCTACCACCTCACTCGCCCTATCTCCGGCCTCCACCGGCTCAGGCAGATAGTACACAACGGTAAAAGTTACAAATTATTTGCGGTTGTTAATACAGCTTTTGAGAAACCGTTTTGTTACGGGTTTTTCTTATTAATTGGTGATGGGTTGTACGATTTTCATTTCCTTGCTGTATTCCTTCGTCTGCTTCATACATGTGGTAGTATTGTATCTTTTTGTTTGGGTGATTTCGGTCTTTTTTGAGTGTGCTACAGATTCAGTCATACTGAGAGAAATTAATTGTTTCTTGACCATGCATGATACGGCTATTATTGAACCATTCCTAGGCCTAACTTCATACAGTCTTCTACCATCTCATTGTTATCGCTCTCACGTTTCTTCAAGTCAGTTTAACACAAAACGCGCAGCGATTCTTTAATGTCCAGTATTTTAAACAATCGTTACTTCCCTCTGTATACAACGACATTGTATTCTTGTTTATTGTCCATGCTTTGTCTTACAGTTCTGTATTCTAACTGAATGCCTCGTGGTCCTGATACTTCTGATTATGTTCAACCATTTGCCTGCCTAGTTTGTCTTGTGTACACGTCACTTCATTACCCAGCACCGTACTGTACATTCTGGTTGCTATGCAATTGATCCTTCGTGTTTCTTTTTGACTTCTGAGCTACAATGTCAGGTTTGTCGTGCCGTCAGTCCATGCATATCTTAATAATAATAATAATAATAATGGGTACTTTTTGAGCACACAGTGACACTATCCAGACAAACTGCTCAAGGTGCTTCACAAATCGATGCTAGATCTATACACAATTGTAGCACATTACGTGGACATAGACATGGCATTGTAGACAAAAAGAAACATGACATGAGCAATAACATACAAAATAGTATTGCATTACAAAATCGACACAAACACTCTAGTCATTAGACAACAGAGGGTAGCAAACCGATACAAAATACCGTGTTTAACATGCGCACATACGTCAGCATCCTATACACACAAGCACATAAAATACATTCCCACTTACTTACACACATTCTAAGTACGGTCACTAACAGACTAAGCAATGTCCAAGTTTTCCACTCACACAATATACACGCACGTGCACACAGCTACATTTATCCCCCCTCCTCCCCCCCCACATACACACTGACATGCATGCACACACTCGCTTATGCACATGTGATAGTGACTCACAGACATGTCTTCTGTTAAGTCGTATCCGAGCTCTTCGAGAAGAGATGTGACTTTAGACCAGATTTGAAATTAATTGTTGTGTCATCTCCATGGTTGGTCGTTATGGTAGACAAACGTGTGGGGAATTTTGGAGTGAAGGTATTCACATGTTAGTCGGTTATCACTGACACTTGAAACCACCTGTGTGAGCTATACCCTCGACTATTAACTGTATGTCGACACTTGTGCTGGTGTGCAGTGCTCTTCTTTTCATTCTCGCAAGTCATACGTACGCATCTTTTCGTAAGTCCATTAGTTCAAGCACAGACTTACTCCTCACAATCTCGTACAGTTCAGTTACAATTGCCGACCCCTACATGGTTTTGTATTCTGTTGGTCATGTTGTTTGGTTACACATCGCACATCATATGCGCTACAACTGATATGTGGTTTACTTGCCTCACTGTGCTTATTGATACATAATGACACATTGCTTCGTACTTACACTGGTTTTTCTAACATGGTTCTCGTGCATCAGTGCCACATACTAGCATCTTACCTACCACTCATGCTACATTTGTGCTTCGTACTACGTGGCAAAACGATGAAGAGTCAAGCGCTGGCAGCTCTGAGTATTGCCTCGTCTTCCATTTCAAAATGTGTTTTCTACGACATGTCAGAGGGCTGAAACCCTACTTCTACTCCAGTGGTGAGTTTTGTATATACGTCAGACGGCCAGATACGGATGGCACTGATCTTACTTAATTTCTACTTGATTGCGCTCATTGTACGACATATGTCATAGGGCTGGAACCCTACTTCTACTTCATGGTGTGTATTGTGAGACATTTATTACTGGGTGCCGTGCTTGAGGACCCAAAAGTGCATATGTCTATTCTACAGAGGATTTATCAGTTCACACGAAGCACATGTAGCCTGGTTGAAATATGTTAGATGCCACATTGCTTAATCGTTACTGAGGAACTGACATTTGTTGCAAAACTATGCTTCCCTGGTGTCCAGAAATTACGAACCAGTTCAGTGTGTCTACTAAAATATTTTCCTATAATGACCAACAGTCTTCTTAGGATTGTCACAGTACCTTAGATACTTGTCTTGATAATGAGTATTGCATATCACTTTTGATTCTGCATCTTCGTTCTGTTGTGTACGTTTCGATACTAATGTGTTAACCCTAAGTTGCCAATGACAGTCTCTCGATTTTCAAGGTGAAGTACTGACTCATAGCAAATTACATGGATCATATCATCTATTTATGCCTAGTTTTGATGAACGTTACGATGCATTATGTAGTCCCCTTCTTTCAGTGGATGATGAAGAATACTTGATCAACTGATGCATTACTTCTTACTTCTACTGCTTTTACCAGTTACTCATTATGTCTGGTGACGTCACTACTGTTCATACTACTTTGTGCTTCATGCTAAACGGCATATACCATAGGGACTTGTGGTGCCGCCCTCGGTATTGCCGTGCTTGAGGGCCTAATAGTGCATATGTGTCGATCCTTCGATCAGAGGATTTTTCAATTCACATGATTTAGCACACATAATCAAAGACTGATAAAAGTACATACAGTGACGTGAATGATTACTGCTGAGGAAATGACACCATAAGTATGCAAAAATTCTTCTTTTGTTATGCTCAATAGCAGTGAAATAATAATAATAATAATATGTTTATTTGTATAGCGCATATTCCATATAAAAACATGCTCACCAGCGCTTTACATTTCGCAAGAAAGGCAAAAGGTGATAAAAAATGTTCACAATTACATACACAATAAGATAACAACAAACATTAAAGCTATACAAGTAAGAAGACAATAAGAAATAAGAAGACACATAAGAAACCACAGAATATTAAAATTTAAACACTGACTTATGTAATGAAGAAAGATCAACAGATTTTTCATATGAATAAAGAGGCATACTGTGTTTATATATTGCTGCGTGTGTGTGCTTGCGTACGTGGGGTGTGTGTGTGTACGTGTGTGTGTGTGCGTGCGTGTGCGTTGCTGTGCGCGTGTGTGTATGTAAGAATTGTGTGTGTGTGTGTGTGTGTGTGTGTGTGTGTGTGTGTGTGTGTGTGTGTGTGTGAGTGTGTGTGTGCGTGTGCTACGTTTGCATGCGTGTGTGTGTGTTTATGCATGCAATAGTTGTACATAAAATTATAATCAATATTTTGAATGAAGATAAAAACAGAAAAATTCTAATCCGTATACAGGAAAAACATTATAACTTCAGTATTACAGCAATAACACCTTGACAATCAAAATTACCTCACAAATTATAAACTTTCGCATATCATACATCACAATTTACATACAAACAAAGATTTTAAAAAGTTTCTTAAAGTATTTCAGTCTCTTTCCCACTCAATTTCTCCCCTATCCCCTCCTCAGCTGTACACATACAGTGATACACACATATGCTCACTCAAGCACACACACACACACACACACACACACACACACACACACACACACACACACACACACACACACACACACACACACACACACCACACACGCACGCATACACACATGCACGCACACACACCTTGCTCTATAGGCCCTTATACAAAATACTGTTATACACGCAGGAAAGATTAGTCTGATGACAGACTTGCAAACTAAGGCTCTTCAGGTTAGATGAGTTTGAAAGAGGTGGGTTTTCAGGTGCCGTTTGAAGGTTGAGAAACACTTAGTTTTTCTGAGAGACAGTGGTAGAGAGTTCCATACATTTAGGCCAAAGACAGAGAAAGACTTTTTACCAAAGGTGTCTAGAGAGAAGCGAGGAACAGTCAACAGTGAGGTGTCAGAAGAGTGGAGCGTTCGAGAAGGTTTGTAACCCTGCAGGAGGTTGGCAAGATAGGATGGCATGTTCTCGTGATAGATACACTGAAAGCAGAGACAAGCAACTTTATATTGAATCCTAGCCTTTACCGGGAGCCAGTGAAGTGTTCTGAACAGAGATTTTGCACTCTCACGCCTGGGCTTGCGGAGAACAAGGCGAGCCGTGTGGTTCTGTATGCGCTGAAGTTTAAATAGTTGATTGTCATGGAGACCTGCGAATAGAGAGTTACAATAGTCCAGTCTATATAGTATGAAAGAGACAGCAAGCTTGTTGGTAGCATCAGTGGAAAGGAAGGAGCGAATCTTACCTATTCTGCGTAGCTGATAGTACAGAGTACGGCACAACTGTTTGACATGGGCTTCCATAGACAGTGTTTCATCGAGGTAGAAGCCAAGGTTTCTAACAGTTTGTGAGAAAGATACATCACAACCAGAGATAGACATGGGGGCATGAGTAACCTGATTGACCTTTGACTTAATACCAATAACAATAAGCTCAGTTTTATCATCATTCATCTTCAGCTGATTCAACCTATAGAGCAGGATGTATGATACTAGCAATAGTACTGTCTATGGACCTACTTATTTGTATTGTGTATGTTGTGGTAATAACGTGTTTGTTTTTGTTGCAGCAAATATTCTTCACAATACAGGAACCATCATGGTCTGACTCCAAAAGTTAATGTTCTGTTACATGATGGCTATCAATCATTTCACTGGTCCTATAGTTTTTCCCGCCTTTAAATTCGGAACGTCAATTGTTCATGATTAGATATTCCGAGATATTTAATAATCAACCGTTACATGGTATGTTCAACGTTTCCCTACCGTTCTGAGCAATATCGCGATGGAAACCCATTGCAAAGGCCAGTGCCTACTGCCCGTACCTTCCCTACTTGCGTTCGTCTTCATTCGTTACGTTACACAGTCGTTACTATAGCCACACCGTCCTCAGAATGACTGCTCACGCTCTAGAGCTCATTGATTTTATGCACATCCTTTCGTATTTTGGTACATAATTTCATTCCTATGCTCATAAGCGTTCATCTCCATACTGCGTACCCTGCATTCATCTGCGCTCCTCAATCCTGCGTTCATAAAACGATCATCTGCATATTTTGTATCTACTCACTGTTTTCATGCAACCCCGGGGTATCCTCATGTATCATCGTGTATATATGAGATGGTTCGAGTGGTTAAGGGGTAGGGAGGTAGTTGATGATGATGTTTGGTCGCAGCGCCAGGTGAGATGGAGCGAGGTGGTTAAGGGGTAGGGTGATGATGGTGATGATTGATTGCTGTGGTGGTCGTTTGAATCCAGAGCAGAAAGGGAAGTCTCTCAATCAGAAAGGGAAGTCTCTCAATCAGAAAGGGAAGTCTCTCAATCAGAAAGGGAAGTCTCTCAATCAGAAAGGGAAGTCTCTCAATCAAAACACAAGTCCTCGTGTTTTTTTTGTTGCTACTTGACTCTTTATTATTGAGAAAAGAAGACGAGGAAGGAGACAGGTAAGAAGGCGTCAAAGAAGACAGGTAAGAAAACAGTGTTACAGTAACGCCGTGAAGTTGATCACCTGCTGTGAGACCAAGAGTGGTGGCAGGAAAGGGCACCTCTGGTGAGACAGAGTGGTGGTGTAAAAGCACACACTATGATGCGCCTTGTTAATTTTGTACTCTGAGAACAGAGCATGATGGTCATATTTTCAAATATCAAATCTTTCAGATGGCAAGGTCTGATTGGTTGTTCTCACCTAATTAATCAATCAACCAGATGCCATGGTCTGATTGGTTGTTCTCACCTAATTAATAAATCAACACTTAGTGTGTAGTTTTAACGCAGCGCGTCAGTACACACAAGTGAGACGCTGGTCATTGTCCGACAGTTTCGCGAGTGGCTATTGCAACACCCCCTGCGGTCATTGTCTGAGTGTTCCCGCCGGCAATTACACGGCGATTGTTTTACAATACTAAAGGCAGCATAAATTAGTGACGGCCCCCTCTACGTTCCGTAAAACTACAACGTAATACTGACTGGCGATGACAACAAAATCTTGTCATAGGCCTGCTTCAGAGTACATGTACACATTGTAGATCTGCTAATTGTTTAGCAGTGTGTTATCTACAATGTATATGCGTCATGTACTGGTTAGATCTTTGGAATGATTAATGCATAGCTATGGATAGGCAGAGGCTGTGAAATACCAGTATAATTAGGCCAAGAGAATGCAAGGCGTTTTTGATCTAGGCAAGCACGCTACACGGTGTTGCCTTTGAGCGTTCTAGGTAAATGGGGAAAGATCGTAACAGAGCAAGGCACTCTGTTACATATATATACAGGGTGTTTCAAACAGAATACGCCAAAATCATCACGTGATGTGTAAAAAACGAAAAAAATTACAAACCTCTAGCATGAACACATGTGTTGTATATACATTCAAGTTTCATTTCATGTTTTATATGTGCTCAATGTGGCCACCACCGGCAGCGCGGACAACATCAAGCCGATATGAGAATTCCTCCCAAACGCGCCTCAGCATGTCACGGTCCACCGTGTTGATTGCAGCTGTTATTCGATCTTTCAAGTCATCGATACTTGCTGGAAATGGTGGAACATAAACTTGGTCTTTAACATACCCCCACAAGAAAAAGTCACACACAGTGAAGTCCGGGGATCTGGCAGGCCAAGCACAGAGAGCAAGGTCTTTAGCACCTCTCCTCCGATGGATACCTCTCCTTCCAATCCATCGCTGAGGCACGTTTTCATTCAGATAAGCTCTAACCCCGAGATGCCAATGGGGTGGTGCTCCATCTTGCTGAAGATTGAAGTCATTCGAATCTGCTTGCAGTAAAGTGAATAGCCAGTTTTGGAGCATTTCGAGATAGGTTTGTCCTGTA
>CM060311.1:16634826-16639826 GCA_030674185.1 Monoplex corrugatus
TCCTCTGACTTTTCGCTTTCCACGCACTAAGCTCAATACCTATGGTCCACGAGCCTTCTCTGTTTCTGGTCCACTCTCCTGGAACAAACTTCCTCTCTCAGTCCGTCAGCAACCTACTTTTGCCTCCTTCAAGTCCGCTCTCAAAACTCACCTTTTCTCCTCTGCATAAAATCCTAACCTCACTCAACCCCCTCTGCAGCCTGTTTCCGCTCGGAGGGGAATCACTTTGTTTTAATATATAATTGTATATGATGTGCTCTCTGTGGTTTTCCATTGGTTTTATTCTTGCTTTTATTGCTTTTATTCTTTTCTCCCCATTTGTGGCCATGTATGTGTGTGTGTGTGTGTGTGTGTGTGTGTGTGTGTGTGTGTGTGTGTGTGTGTGTGTGTGTGTGAGTGTGTGTGTGTGTGTATGTGCGTGTGTGGTGCGTGCGTGCGTGTGTGCGTGTGTGTCTTTTCGGCGCTTGGATTTGATTTTGTCGAGATTTGCGCTATATAGATATTGTAATTATTATGTATGCATGTGCGTACGTATGTATGTATGTATGTATGCATGTATACGCTTAGATTTATGTATGTATGTATGTATGCATGTATACGCTCAGCTTAGATGTATGTATGTAAGTATGTAAGCATGTATGTATGCATGTATACGCTCATATGTATGTAGGTATGTATGCATGTATACGCTCAGCGCTTAGATTTGATTTTATCAAGATTTTGCGCTATATAAATAAAATATATTATTATTATTATTATAGATTGGTACAAAGACGTAAATTCACTTCAGTGACAGATTGGTACAAAGACGTAAATTCACTTCAGTGACAGATTGGTACAAAGACACAAATTTACTTCAGTGACAGATTGGTACAAAGACATAAATTCACTTCAGTGACAGATTGGTACAAAGACATAAATTCACTTCAGTGACAGATTGGTACAAAGACGTAAATTCACTTCAGTGACAGATTGGTACAAAGACGTAAATTCACTTCAGTGACAGATTGGTACAAAGACGTAAATTCACTTCAGTGACAGATTGGTACAAAGACATAAATTTACTTCAGTGACAGATTGGGTACAAAGACACAAATTTACTTCAGTGACAGATTGGGTACAAAGACACAAATTCACTTCAGTGACAGATTGGGTACAAAGACACAAATTTACTTCAGTGACAGATTGGTACAAAGACATAAATTTACTTCAGTGACAGATTGGTACAAAGACAGACATAAATTTACTTCAGTGAGAAACAGTACAAAGACAGACATGAGTTTGTTTCAGTGACAAATTGGCACAAAAACAGACATAACTTTACTTCAGTGGTACAAAGACAGACATAAATGTACTTCAGTGACAGATTGGTACAAAGACAGACATAAATTTACTTTATAACGGATTGGTACAAGGAAAGACATAATTTTACTTTAATAGCGGATTGGTACAAAGACAGACATAAATGTACTTCAGTGACAGATTGGTACAAAGACAGACATAAATGTACTTCAGTGACAGATTGGTACAAAGACAGACATAAATTTATTTCAGTTACAGTTTAGTTTAGCTTAGTTTAGCTTAGCTGAGTCGAGTCGAGTCAGTCAAGTTAAGTTGAGTTTGTTTCCTTTTATTCTATTCTATTGTTTTCAGCTACGCAAGTTAGGCTTTAAACAGCTGCATGGTGTGGAGCCCAGCTCAGGGATGCTGGAGATAGCTCGTAAGAAGCACATCTACGACAAAGACTTCTGCTGTTACCTGGACTCCAACCCCCTACCCATGGAAAATGGTGAGTTGCCTGTTAACATGGCATCAGTGGACTGTGGGATCTAGTGGATATAGCACAAGACACGAAAAACCTGGATTCGAATCCCGATCAAACAGAGATTTTTCTCCACTACCCACTTCACCAGACTTTGAGTGGTGATATGAGAGCTGGTCTTTCAGATGAGATGATAATCCAAGGTTGCATTGTGGATAACTTTCTTTTTTTCTTGTTGTCTTCCTGCAGGCCTGTTTTTCCTGTTCACCTATATCAGTGGACTTTACTACAGAATTATGACAATTGTTTTACTGAGAAAATGTAGATACGAGTGTCTGGACCGAAGCAGCAGGGAAGTTTCAGTCTTTTTCTCCTAATTTTTGTATCTGGTTTTGTTTGTCTGTGATCTTACGCTTGACAAAGGCCAGTTGACAGAAAATTTGCGCCTGTCTTGTCTTGTATTAAATACGCGTTCTCAT
This sequence comes from Monoplex corrugatus, assembly GCA_030674185.1. NCBI lineage: Eukaryota > Metazoa > Mollusca > Gastropoda > Littorinimorpha > Ranellidae > Monoplex > Monoplex corrugatus. The sequence goes on from CM060311.1 coordinate 16,637,068, forward strand.
TCTTCTTTCGTGCTTTTTCTGGTTCCTTCTCGCGTGTAGTTCTCTGTAGGTGTTTTGATCATTTGTTTTCACACTCCACTATAGGCAGATTTGTTCTTTCATTTTAATTCAATACATTTATCATTGCTATGTTTGTTTAAAGACCAGCCGACTGCGTAGAGCCATATCAGGGCTATAACCGGTTCAAAACATTGCACAATACTTCAACAGGAAAAAAAAAAAAGAAAAGAAAATTAAGTAGGCCTACATTATATCAATGCATTCGTGCACATAAACTAAGGAGACGCCCCTGGCGTTGACCGCTCCGTCCAATTTATCGCACAGGGGGTTTAAAAAACATAACCTGAATACAAATTTAAACATAACTAAGGACTTTCACAATAAGAACAGGCATAATTACATGTACCTAAAATTGCTTCCGCATCTCATTTCCCTAGAGCCAAAAATGCACTTAATGCATGTGCCCAATTATCAATCCTGAGAGAAATTACGTAAGACTTTATCGAACACATAAAGGTGAATGGACCAGCAAGGCAGAAAATGATAGGAAGAAATGACAGAAAGCAAAGGAACAAGGCAGAAACAAAGAGAGCGACAGAACAGAGGAAATTTCTTGCACAGAATGTTCAGAAGGTGGGGATATTATTTATACTGACAAAACCCCTGGCATCCCCACAGGGGGATACAGCTGTAAGGCCTGTTTGCTGCCCGTCTTAATGTTTCCATCATTTTGGTGGTGACAGCGTAGGGTTTCATAGGTGTCTACCCCACAGACAAGGTGTCCCACTCCCCTGGGTGACATATTGTCTGCCAACCTCAGCGACCGTGTCAACCTTCGACGTGGACAAGGCAGAGAACCCTGACTCTGAAGGCTGATGTTGCGAACGATCTTGGCCTCCTCGGCATTTCCCCAGCAATTGTCATGAACATGAACAGCATCCAATTTTCACAGTTGATTGTTTCGTTTTAAATTTGCTGAACGTTAAATATATAAAGTTACCCCATACCCCACCCGTCCCCATCTCCATTTCAAGACTGACAGCAAATAGTACTTTGCGAAGGATCAGAGAGTGTTCCGGATAATTGCTAGCAGGTTTGGATGGAGCGCGTATGAAAAAGTCTCAGTGCTATGAATCCCACCTCTTGAGCAAAGTTCAAACTGTATGGAATCTAAAAGTTCATTTTTCTTTAACTGTGCTGGTTGTATATAACAAGAGTGATACAATAGGTGAAAACCGCTGCTGTGGACAGCAGTTACATTCTTGCACGTTGGTAATAACTCCTCTATGGGTCTGCTGATTTCCTGCACAGAAAGTGAAGTTGAACATCATGAACAAATTAGTCATGTCGTACACATGGATGTACTGCAAGTGGGATGGAGGGTATGGGTGCATGGAGTGTGTGTGTTGTGTGTGTGTGTGTGTGTGTGTGTGTGTGTGTGTGTGTGTGTGTGTGCGTGCGTGTGTGTGTATGTGTGTGTGTGTGTGCGCGCGCGTGTAGTGTGTGTGTGTGTGAATGTGTGTGGGCGTGTGTGGGTTTTGTATGTGAGTATGTGTGTGTTTGTATATTTGTATGTTTCGTGCTGCGTGGCGTGTGTGTGTGTGTGTGTGTGTGAGTGTGTGTGTGCGTATTTGTGTTGTATGTTGTGTGTGTGTTTGTGTGTGTGTGTGTTTGTGTGTGGTGTACGCGCGCGCGCGCGCGTGTGTGTGGTGTGTGTATTTAAGTGCATGTCTGTGTGTTTGTGTGCGTGCGTGCGCGCGCGTGCATGTGTGTATATGTGCGTGCGTGTGCGCGCGTGCGTGTATGTGTATATAGTTGGTTGTTTTCCCCTTCATAACTGTGAGTGGCACTGTGGCAGCGGTTTGCATTGAATTTGTCTTTTGGTCACAATGAAATATTCTGAGTTGATGAACTCAACTGAAATTGAATTGCACTACAAATTATCAATTGATGTATGTGCCAGACACCTATGAGTGTGCCGTATGCTCAGGAGGTATGGGGGAAGGCCACATTCCTACTGAAGGTTTCCGTCAGTTGATCAGGGTGGTCAAACCTGGTACGTGTATTGTCACATTGCGGTTTTTTTTTCTTCTCTGTCTGTGTGTCTGTCTATCTTTTTGTCTGTTTCTGTCTGTGTGTGTGTGTGTGTCTGTGTATCTGTCTGTGTGTCTGTCTGTCTCTGTTTGTCTAATTGTCTGTCTGTGTGTATGTCTGTCTGTCTCTCTTTGTCCATCTCTGTCAGTCTGTCTCTGTCTCTCTGTCTCTCTCTCTGTCTCTCTGTCTGTCGTCTGTCTCTCTGTCTCTCTGTCTGTCTGTCGTCTCCTCTCTCTCTCTGTTTCTTTCTGTCTCTGTCTCTTTCTGTCTCTGTAAGGTTCTCTCTGTCTCTGTCTGTCTGTCTCTGTATGCCTGTCTCTGTCAGTCTGTCTCTCTCTGTGTCTCTGTCTGTCTGTCTGTCTGTCTGACTGTCTGTCTGTCTTCTCTCTCTCTCTCTCTCTCTTTCTCTATTTTTTCTGTTTCTGTCCATTTCTCTCTGTCTCTCTCTGTGTCTGTCTGTCTGTCTGTCTCTCTCTGTCTCTCTCTCTCTCTGTGTCTCTCTCTCTTCTGTCTCTGTCTCTCTTTCTCTTTCTTTCTTTCTTTCTCTTTGTCTCTGTCGTCTGTCTGTTTGTCTCTCTCTCTCTCTCTCTGTCTGTCTTTCTGTCTGTCTCTGTCTGTTTCTGTCTGTTTGTCTGTCTGTCTCTCTCTCCCTCTCTCTCTTCCTC
>CM060311.1:16649826-16669826 GCA_030674185.1 Monoplex corrugatus
GGTTAAGTTTTTGCAGTTGGTGGTGGATAGGGTACAGGAGTCAAAGGGTTAAAAAGTCGTACCATTCGACTAAACAAGATGAGCTGGTAGGAAAACTACCTGTGGTACGATTGATTGATGAGCTTTTTGCGACAGCTGACAACCACCCGTATGCTTGGCGATGGCGGTATATAACGTTTGCTTCGGTTTCGATCAGACAAACGAACGCACACACACGTAAACACACATACACACATACACACACACGCACGCACGCTCGAACGCACGCACGCACGCACGCACGCACACACAACTCTTTCTCACACACACAGACACAGACACACACACATACACACTTTCTCTCTCTCTTTCTCACACACACACACATACACACACACATACATACATACATACATACATACATACATACACACACTTCTCTCTCTCTCTCTGTCTCACACACACACACACACACATACATACGGACATACATACATACATACATACATACATACATACATACATACATACATACATACATACGTACATACGTACATACATAGATACATACATACACACACACACTTCTCTCTCTCTCTCTCTCTCTGTCTCACACACACACACACACATACACACACACACACATACATACATACGGACATACATACATACATACATACATACATACATACATACATACATACATACATACATACGTACATACGTACATACATAGATACATACATACACACACAATACACACAAACACTCACACACACATACACACACACACACACACACACACACACACACACACACACACACACACACACACACACACACACACACAAACCTGCATTCGAAATCTGCATTACAATCCCTGACGAGCTGCAAATGTAAAGTAAATAGTACGTTAATATTTGAGATAAACTTTTTAATTCATTGTTTAATAACAAATAATACTCACGTTACTTTTTGTTGGATTCCATCACACTGTGGTATCATAAATAATGATCGAGTCGATAGAATCGCTAAAAGTGCAGCAATGAATAGGGCAGGCAGTACTAAACTTGATTTACGACTCTCTGAACATGAAATGAATGCTATATTAGAAAAGAAAGTAAAAGCGCAATGTCACTATCGCCCCTTCATCGTAAATTACCAGTGTTTTACAAGACTAGAAATAACTTTAGCTTACAGATTATATCTGAACTCACTTCGGATTAAGTTCAATAATACCATCAAATGTGTCTGTAGTGAGTCTATAACAGTTAAACACCTTTTGTGTTGTCAGCGAATGCGACCTTATTTCCCTGTATCATTTTCAAAATTGAAACAGAAACACACTGACTTCACTTTGTATTTACACTTTGCTAGGCATTTACTGCACAGTCCTGTAGGTCGTTTTCTTTGATTAAGACCGATTGTTTTTATACCTGTAACTCCCACCTACCTCTGTTTGTTTGCTTGTTAGTTTTATCATTACTCCTTGACTGTTTCAATGTTTTTATTCGGTAAGATTATCCTCTTCTACCCCTCTATCCCACCAGATAATCACAGATGGTTTGTCATAACCCAGCACGGGACACGCTCGTTGCATGCGCATGCGTATACGTGCACACAGTCACACACACACATATACACGCGCGCGCGCGCGCATTCACACATACAACCCTGAGCAATCTGTTAAAGCCTGATCGTTCTAATGTTATGATTGCTTTTCTATTGTCCTATAATTTTTTTTAATGTTAATTAATATGTTAAACTGTCTTTATGATTTCGTAGAATCTTCCACCCCATAGACACCTTTTTTTTTTTCTTTTTTTTTTTCTTCGTCTAAAAGCACATTTGTGAACAGACGTTAAAAGAAGTAACGAACGAACGAACACACACAAACACACACATACACACACACACAAATCACTCGTCCTCGGATACGAACACACGCGCACGCCGATTCTAAAGAATCCACTTTTATGTGCCACAATGGAGAAGCTGGCTTGGCCCTACTAACACTGGCTGGTTCTTTTATATTAACCCTTTGACTCCCGCAACCGGTCCACCAGCATCTTGTATTGTCAACTATGCTAATAAAGCAAACCCTTTGAATCCATTGTCCTATCCACCAGCTTCCTGCAGGACGTTGGTGGATACGGTGAGGGAGTCAAAGGGTTAAAAAAAATGTCTGCTGTTGTTGGATAAGGTACAGGAGTCAAAGGGTTAATTGAGCCATCGTCTTCATCATCATCCCATCATGTGCCCTGCTGCATGGCGTTGGCGACCATGGCCCTCCATATGCATCTATCCCTTGTTGCCACAAGCACACCTTCCACCCTCTCTGTCCACAGCCACTCTGCAAGTCCGTTCAACAGTTTTTTCCTGGGTCTACCTGGTGCTCTCTTTTCCTCCAGTTTTCCCGTTGTGACCAGGTGCTCTAATTCCCCTTTCCTCATAAAATGGCCTATAAATGTTGCTTGTCTTTTCGTAATCCTCCTTATGAATGATCTTCTTGTGTCTGCCTCCATCAAGACTGTCTCGTTTGTTTTCTTTGCTGTCTATGGAACTCTCAACATTCTTCTGAGAAACCACATCTCGGCTGGGGAGTGAAACAGAAGGAGGAGGATGGTTTGGGTCACGGATCACACGCCTTACACCCCTCCTGTCTTCCCCCTCTCAGATTGCACGTGCTTTGTGCCCTGGAGGGTTCGTCGTTGGTGGTGACTGCTCATTAATAAAGATGATAAAAATCTTTTGATAGCAAACGAATGAAACTGATATATGCAAATAAATCTGTCTTCTTTGTTTAAAACATTAACATGATACACAGGCTTTTAAAAAAAATAAAGAAATATGGTGCGCGTGCGCGTGCGCGCACACACACAGAGCACACTCACACACACACACACACACGCACACGCACACACACACAACACACTCACACAACAGACACACACACACACGCACGCATGCAAGCACGCATACACACACACACAAACAACACACACACACACACACAACACACACACACGCAAACACAAACACACATACACACAGAGAGACATACACACACAACACACACACACACACACACACACACACACATGCACACAGAGAGACATACACACAAAGAGACATACACACACAACACACACACACACACACGCACACACACACACACGCAATACACACACACACACGCACACGCACACACACACAATACACATACACACACACACACACACACACACACACACACACACACACACACACACACACACACACACACACATTTCAGTATACAAAAAAGAACTGAATCAAACAGTATATAACAGAGAGAGACAGAAGGGAGTGGGGTTGACGTGAAAAGTCTATAGCAAAGCAGAGACACAGATCGACCTTTTGGTATAGCTGTGTGTGTGTTTGGTTCACCTGCCCGTCATTCTTTCCAATCAGATCAAAGGCCAAGGCTGACTGTTTCAGTTTCAGTTTCAGTTTCAGTTGCTCAAGATGACGTCTCCGCACTCGGAATGAATTCCATATGCACTAACGTCACAGGTGCCATGTGATGGAGAAGATCCAGAATGATCACGGTAAAAGCCTAAATTAAGCCTGCACATAAACCCATGTGATCACGGCACAAGCCTTAAGCCTGCACATAAACCCATGTGATCACGGCACAAGCCTTAAGCCTGCACATAAACCCATGTGATCACGGCACAAGCCTTAAGCCTGCACATAGACCCCATGAGCTGGCCAGGTCTTGAGATCCTACCTAGATAGTTCCACAAACCTGAGGTCTTAGGGTAGCGAGATGACAGAGACCTCAACTTTTCCCCGGGGCCAGCACCACGAGGGCGGCGCCCATCCCCTCTCCCTCGCTTCAAATTCATATTCATGTTCACTTTTTTTTTTAACCGAGACTTCAGAAAGGCAAGAAGGCTAAATTGGTCTTCAAGGGGTGGAACCCGGGAAATCAAACTATCTCTCCAGTGATTTGTACCAAGGCAGACGGGCAATGCCCTGCTCTTCACGATTTTACTGGGAGAAGACGTTGTATTTTGTCTCTGTAGCAGGACTACTACTACTACTACTAGTAATAATAATAGTAGTAGTAGTAATATTAATAATAATGATGATGATGATGATGATATAGTAGTAGTAGTGGTAGTAGTAGTAGTAATAATAGTAATAGTAATAGTAATAATAATAATAATGATAATAATTCATGTGGTACAAAATCTTGATGCAAGAATCAAACCAAAGCGCGCGCTCTCATCATTTATCAAAAGCAATCAACCAACAATGAACAAATCTCCAGGGTACACAGCACGCGCAAACCGGGAGGGGGGGGAGGGACAGGAGGGGAGTGGGGCAAAAGGGTGGGCACGTAGGGGTGGGGGGTGGGGGGGGGGGATTACTGCTATACAAAAAGTTATGTGTTCAAGCTAGACTTCAAGGGAGGACAAAATATGTGACTGTCGAATAGATGAGGGAAGATCGTTCCAGTTGTATGGACCAGACATAGAAAAAGAACCGCAAACAGCTGTGTGCAACATCTGTATCGAAGAGTTCGTAAACAACCAGTATCAGAAGTAGAACGGAGAGGTCAGGTAGGGGTGTACATTCCGCGGTGGTCACAAAGATAAACAGGTGCAGTACCATTGATCAACAGGAAAGCTGGAGGGAAAGAGAACACCAGGTAGACCCAGGGAGAAAATATTGGACGGACTTGCAGGGTGGCTGAGAACAGGACTTGCAGGGTGGCTGAGGACAGAGAGGGTGGAAGATGTGTTTGCGGCAACTAGGGATAGATGCATATGGAGGGCCATGATCGCCAACACCACGCGGCAGGGCACTTGATGATGATGATGATGATGATGATGATGATGATGATGATGATGATGTAAGTACCATTGATACACTGGTAGCGTAACGTATTGGTTTTGTATGAAAATCTTTGAGAAACGGGCAACCAGTGAAGAAAGCGAATCACAGGAAATATTGACAAGACTTCATGAGCGTGGTAGTCAAGTGGATTAAACGTCAGACTCCCAGCCAGAAAGTTTGGGTTCGATCCTGTCTGGGGCACCACCTGCTTGTAAGGTTAGCTAACGGTGGAGATTTTTTTTTCTCATCTCTCAGGTCAACACTGTTGGTGCCTAAACCCATGTGTGTACACCCACGCAGAACGTCAAGCATGCACTTTAATGATCCTGTGAATCATGTCACTGTATTGATCAGTGTGTACTAAAACATGCAAAAACACCCAGCACGCACGCCCACTGTAGACAAAGTAAGCAGACTGTGCAGCAACATACCACCTGCGGACAGTGCAGGGGGAAATAACGTGATTGCAGACATCCGTGAAAAATTGGAACGCAAAAACAAAAACGGAAAAAAAAAGAGATCAAAACTGAATCAAACAGTATATACCTATAGTGTGTGGGTGTGTTAGAGAGAGGAAGTTGGGAGGAACGGAGGAGTGGGCTGGCGGGGGGGGGGGGGGGGGAGGGGGGTTGGCGGGGGGGGCGGGGGAAGGATTGTTGGGGATAAAAGTCAGCAGAAAAGCAGGGACACAGGGTTGACCTTTCGATACAGCCCCGGTACGTGTGTGTCTTTCTTTGTCTTCTCACTCTTTCCAATCAGATCAGGGGCCAAGGCTGACTGTTCACTACTGCAACACTATAGTCGCCAGTACACAGCAATGACTGTGCTAGGTGTGTATTGTCTGCCTAACAAGAAACAACGAAGACTTTCTTGTATTTTTTTGTGTCCTTTGTCCCCGTTTTAGGAGTGCACTAACTGTAGTTTCAGTGTCAGTTTCTCAAGATGACGTCTCCATGCTCGGTATGAATTCTATATGCACTAACATCACAGGTGCCACGTGATGAAGAAGATCCAAAATGATCACGGCACAAGCCTTAAGCCTGCACATAAACCCACGAGCTGGCCAGGTCCTGAGGCCCTACCTAGATAGTTCCATAACCCTGGGGTCGTAGGGGAGTGAGGTGACAAGAGACCTCAACTTTTCCCGGGGTCAGCATTATGAGGGTGGCGCCCATCCCCTCTTCCTTGCTTTAAATTCATATTCATATTCACTTTTTTGTTTTACCAAGACTTCAGGAAGGCAAGAAGGCTAATTGGTCTTCAAGGGGTGCGACCTGGCAAATCAACCCATCTTTCCAATGTTTTTATACCAAGGCAGCCAGGAAATGCCCTGCTCTTCACGATTTTCAACTGCCGTGGGATCTCTAACGTGCACAGCCAGAAGGCACACGGGTCCAACTAGTTTTTCATCCCCTTCCAAAGGACTAGACGTTCAGTTCGATTTTCTGGTCAAACTGAGGAGAAAAGTCGAGGGTTCTACGAGAAGCGAACCCTGGAACCTTGCTAACTGTAACAAGAGGCAAGCAGACAGACAGACTTTTTTTCTTTTTCGGTTGTTTTAAAATGATGGTCAAGCCATTCTAACAAATTCCCTTTTCAATATAAAATTTATTACCGGGAATCCAGATTTTGTACTTCCCAAGGTCACTTTGGCCTTAAAGAAGCATCAAATGAAATCAAACTTGATGTGGAGTGAAGACAATGGAAGTCTGTCACGACAGTAAAACAAGCACGTAACAATTATTGTCAAGCGTAAACTAAAGTGCTGTTTTCAGACATTTATCTTGGTTTGTTCGTTTGTTGTGTGACCTTGACCTTGGTGTCGACTTCCAGACTTACACACAGGCGACTGGCTACTCCTCAACTGCCCTTTGATTTAAGTTGGAAACATCCGAGAAAATCTTGCTAAAACTTTTTTTTCATAAACACACAGACAGACAAACAGAAAAGCATTTTTTTAAATAAACATACACAGAGACAAACAGAAACTCATCTCTCTTTTGTCAATTCAGAACAATCTCCCTTTCTCCCTTTAAACAAACAAAGGGCAGGCAGGGAAAAGAAAATCTGAAGAAGAAAGAAAAGAAGAAGAAAGAAAAGAAGAAGAAAAACTGGCAGGTAGACGGATATGCAAATAGACAGAGAGACAAGTATTCTTCGGTTGACACAGTTACCGTAAAGTTCGGGCTATAAGCCGCGACTTTCCCCCCAGCTTTAACCCTTGCGGCTTATAAAACGATGCGCTTCTCTTTATCTCACCAAAATCGTTTTTACCGTTCATGAATTTTTCGGTGAGCTCCATGTTAAAAGTGTTAACTGTTCACGTTAAAGAGTTAACTGTTAACTGTTCATGTTTTTAAATCAAATCTGCACACATTGAAGATCTGGATCTGTATTCAGGTCTGCTCGCTCAAGCGTACACCCTCATCATGCCGAAAACGCGACGTAATGCCTACGATGCACCTTCAAGTTTAAGGCGACCGACCTGGCCATTGAAAAAGTGCGGCTTATATTTTTATAAACTAGTGCGGCTTATGTGTGAATAAATTTCAGATTTTTCTATAATTTAGTGGGTGCGCCTTATATACCGGTGCACCCAATAGCCCGAACTTTACGGTAAATTCTTTGCGACTTGGTTTGTTCTTTTGACACACCTGTGGACTCAGGATCTGATATCCCGAACTAGAAAAAAACGAAAAACAGAATCAGAACGTGTATAACCAGACAAGACAGAGATGAAAAGATTCTAACCAACAAACGCCTATAAATAACCATCAGAAAAGAGTTCTTGAATGTTATATAGAACCGGTACTGTTGTTCTGTTGTACTGTTGTGAGGCATGGGCAGTCAACACGCAGTCAGAACAAAATTGAGGCAAGTGTAAAGTGGTTTCTAAGAAAAATGTTGAGAGTTCCATGGACAGCAAAGAAAACAAACGAGACAGTCTGAAGGAGGCAGACACAAGAAGATCATTAATAAAAAAAAAAAAAAGATTAGGAAAAGACAACCAACATTTACAGGACACGTTATGTGGAAAGGGTAATTAGAACATCTGGTCACAACAGGAAAGCTGGAAGGAAAAAGAACACCAGGTAGACCCAGGGAGAAAATATTGGACGGACTTGCAGGATGGCTGAAGACAGAGAGGGTGGGAGATGTGCTTGCGGCAACAAGGGATAGATACATATGGAGGGCTATGATCGCCAATGCGTGCGGCAGGGCACATGATGATGATGATGAGACAAGACAGGCCCAAATTTTCGGCCAACTGGTCTTTGTCAAGCGTAAACTAAAATCAAAAAAGAACAGACAACAAATAGAAATATTATGGGAAAAAGACTAAAACTTCCCTGCTGTTTCGTCCAGTGTATTACATGTAGTTGTTTTGACATCACGTCTTGTTTTTATGACGTCGTTTGTTGCATGATGTCACGTTTTACGTCAAACCTTCATTTTCGTCTTTTCTCTGAATTTCAACTTCTTCTTCCTCCCCTCTTTTCCCTTCCTGTATCCTATACAAAGGTCCTTTTCTCCCACTGGACGAAACAGCAGGAAAGATTTAGTCTTTTTCTCCTAATTTTTCTATTTGTTGTTTGTTTGTTTGTGGTCTTACTATCGCAGAAATGACTCAAGTAGAAACAGGCCCTTACGTGTACTTCAGTGTACACCAGCATCACGGCAACACAGCCGTTCTCACACTTATGTACACTGTACACAAGACAATTAATCAATAGAGCAATCTGTAATCACAGCTCTGCTGGGACGTTTTCAAAGATCGCCACAGTGGAAGAGAGCGGTCCATTGTTTCAGTGGACAGGGCCTGGCGGTGTTTGTCCATGTCAACCCCTCCTTCATGTATTCACTGGTAGAAGAACTTTCTCGAAAGGTCGTCGTAAGATAGGCGGGGTCAGAGCCCCAGCGTGATCTGATCCACGCTCTACATGTATAACTGAAAAGGGAATGGAAACCTGCAGAGAAGACAGACACAGAGAGACAGAACGGTCAGTCAGTGACGGCTGTGTTAGGAGATGGGCCACTCAACTTGGCAGAGGTGCTGAGCCTTTGCCAGAACATGTAGTGAAAGGTACGTTGATATTTTATTTCAGTGTAGGGTTTAGGGCTGATAGGCAAAGAAGTAAGGTTGCTTTAGGACGTAGGCAAATAAGAATAAGAGGATGAATGATTATGCTTTCAGTTGAATATGTTTGATTAAAGAAACTATATTGAATTGTAATGCTATGTGTGGACTGCTTTTGAAACTTACTGCTGGTATGCTTAGTGCGCTTCTACTCTCTTCTCTCCTTCCTCCTTGTTGTGTGTGTGACTACTAAGTAGAGAAACAACTCCTCTATAAACATCCCCAATTCATCTACCTGTTATAGATGACTACACACAACCCCTTCTTGCCATACATGGTGGAGGTACACCAACCCCTTCTTGCCATACATGGTGGAGGTACACCAACCCCTTCTTGCCATACATGGTGGAGGTACACCGACCCCTTCTTGTTATATTACGTTTACGCTTGACAAAGCTCATTGGGCCGACACTTTGTGCCTGTCTTGCCTACTTGCCTACTTGCCTACGCGTTCTGATTCTATTTTCGTGTTTTTCTAGTTTCTGTTTGTTTGAACGCGGGCGGTCGCAGTTGTTTGGGATTTCTGATATCTCGAGTTCAATCCCAGGCCGCAAAATTACAAGAATCGTTTGCTGTCCATCATTTTGATGGTATCAGCTTAATGTTTCGTTCCCATCATTCTGCTTCCCGTCCCCCCCCCCCCCCCCCCCCCCCCCCCCGCCACTGTCCACTTTTCTCCATTTCAAGACCTTGCCAGCGCATAGGCTTTTGGACAGGCTCAGAGAGTCTCTCCGGTAATTTGTTGGCAGATTCGGTGGAGTTCATATGGAATTGTCCGACTACGACGAATCCCTCGAACACACTCCAAACAGACAGACAGAGGCAGACAGACAGACAGACGACAGTCAGCAGTTATACACATCAACAACAATCGGGGTCATGAAGAGAATAGGACTAAGCAGACACCTGTCACAAAACTCATTTGTACAGGGAATTCGGTCACAGCGGAACAACACCAGTATACGTAGTGCAGGAGCCGCTGACGGGACATTCGTGTGCACATTTTTGGTAGTGACATCTGCAATGCACCTGTTCGTTAGCTGTTTTTGGCAACATATGTGTATGCCACGACAATTATGACAGGGGGGTAAATCCCCAGAATTTCTATCTGCCTGTCTGTGTCTGTCTGTGTGTGTGTCTGTCTGTGTGTCTGTGTGTATGTGTCTGTCTGTGTGTCTGTGTGTGTGTGTGTCTCTCTTTCTCTCTCTCTCTCTCTCTCTCTCTCTCTCTCTTCTCTCTCTCTCTCTCTCTCTCTCTCTCTCTCTGTCTGTCTCCCCTCTGTGTGAAATTTTGATGTTCACTTTGAAATCTCTAATGTATAGCATATTGTTATATACTTTATGTACGTAATGTGTTGTTCATATGTCACACAACGCTTTTTTTCCGTGTGCATGAATTGATATCATTTTCCGTTACCACAGTGTATGTTGAATGAATTAAAAACTTTTTTTTTTTTTTACAAATCTATCTCTGTCTCTGTCTCTGCGTCTCCTGTCTCTGTCTCTCTGTCTCTGTCAGTCTCTCTCTCTCTCTCTCTCTCTCTCTCTCTCTTTCCTCTCTCTCTCGCTCTCTCTCCCTCCCTCCCTGTCTTTCTCTCTCTCACTCACTCTCTCTTTCTCTCACTACTCTTGTTTCTTGTCACAATGCCCACTTCGTCATCATCATCAGGTGCCTTGCCGCATGGCGTTGGCGATTATGGACTTCCATCTGTCTCTTGTTGCCTCAAGCATCTCTTCCACCCTCCTAGTCTTCAGCCACTCTGCAAGTCCGTACTAGTATCTTCTCCCTGGGTCCACCCGTGGTCTCTTTCTCTCCAGCTTTCCCGTTGCGACCAGGTGTTCATTCAAGAACTCTCTTCCTGATGTTAATTGATAGGCATTTGTTGGTAAGAATGCTCTCCGTCTTCTTACCCAGTGAAATTTTAACTGCTCTCTCTCTCCTGAAAGAACGCGCCGCCACAATGCAGCGCCACCTCTTAAAAAAATTTTCTGCACGCGTGTGTTTCTGTTGAGCTATGGAAGAGGATTTTTCTACAGGACTACTCGTTTCTTGCCGTGGGATCTTTAACGTGCGATAAGAGCCTGTTGTGCAGGGGATCTTGGTTTATCGTCTCATCTCAAAGACTATCACACAGAACTTCACATGAGATCTAGTGAAGTGGTGGGACAGAGTTAGCGGGGGTGGGGGGGGGGGTGGGGGTGGGTGGTGAGGGAAAAAGGGGAATTCCCTGTCCGATCCATGATTTGAACCCGGGTATCTGGCAGCCTGGGCAGATACTTTAACCCTTTGACTCCCGCACCCTATTGACCAACAGCAAAAACTTAACCCTTTGACTCCCTCGCCCTATCCACCAGCTTCCTGCAGGAAGCTGGTGGATAGGATGAGGGAGTCAAAGGGTTTTATTTTTGCTTTGCTAGCATGGTTGACGATGCAGGATGCTGGTGAACAGGGCGCGGGAGTCAAAGGGTTAATTAAACCACAGGGCCACATACCCCGCACAGTGTCCTTCGCGACCTTGTAACCCCAAGCACGTACGAAAAACACATGACTGTCAAGGACCCGCCATTTTCAAGAACCGTAAACACATGCCCTAGGCCCCAAGAGAACGAAATCAGATTGTCTGCCTTGTGATGTAGGGAGGAATAAGAACAAACGAATAAACAAACAGAAAACATACAAACAAATCCGTTAGAAAGAATAAAAACGAACAGACAGACAGACAGACAGAAAAAAAAAATGCAAACAAAAATATCTTTTAGACAATATGCAAACAAACAAACTGAAAAACAGACAGAAAAACATCTTCTAGCAAGAATACAAACAAGCAAACAAACAAAAAAAGATTTTTTCAGACAGAGTAACGACAAAAATACAAACAAACAGAAAAACAAAACAAAAAATCAATCAAATAAGCAAAGTCTTTTGAACAGAATACAAACAAACAAATAGAAAAGTCTACAAATACACAAAAACGAAAGGTTTCTCAGGCAGAATACAACAAACAGAAACAAAACAAAACAAACAAAAAACAGACAAACAAACACACACACATACACACACACACACACACACACACACACACACACACACACACACACACACACACACACACATGCAAAAAAAAAAAAAAAAAAAAAAAAACCAGACAAACAAACAAGATCTTTTAGACAGAATCCAAACAAACAATAAAGCAGACAAATACACAGACAACAAAGATCTTTTGGACTTGATTCACACTCTGGTCTGTATCAGCATAAATGAAACAGAGATCTTTGAAAAAAAAAAAAAGTGTTATTTAGGGGGAGGGGAGGGGGGTGGAAGACGGGACGGTTTAAACGGACTGTCCAAAGTGGCACTTCCAGAGTGCTTTTCCGGTCATCTTTCTTGTGCGTTTAAATTTGATTTATACATAAAGATTAAGACCTTTGTTTGTTTGTTTTTTCATCGTCGTCGTCGTCGCCATCGTCGTCGTCGTCGTCATCATCATCATCATCACCACTATCATCACTATGATCATCATCCGCAGTAGTAGTAGTAGTAGTTCTTCTTCTTCTTCTTCTCCGTTCGCACGTTCACAAGGTCAGTCCAGTCAGGGAGACGAATGTTGTCGTGTCCTCCATGTCCTGTCGGCAGCCATAGAGCTTGGTGCGGAGGGGAGCTGCCGTCGGCCACACTTGTTCCCTCTGCTCTTGGACGAGGGGGCAGATCTGAAGGATGTGTTCTGGTGTCTGTTCTTCCAGACCACAAGGACAGATAGGTGATGGGGCCAGCTTCATCTTCCTGAACAGGTGGGCATTCAGGCGACAGTGACCTGTTCTGAGCCTGAAGATCGCCACCTGCTGCAGACGGCTAAGGAGATGGTATGGATCCTTTGAGGTTGTTCTGCAGAAGGCTGCCTTCACAAGGGTCTTCTTCTCCCTGAAGCTAAGGCTTTTTTCTGGTTGTCGTAGTAGTAGTTGAAGCAGCAGCAGCAGCAGCAGTAGTAGCAGTAGTTGTAGCAGTTTTATCATCATCATCACCACCACCATCATCATTGTTATTATTGTTGTTGTTACTGTTGTTGTTTGTTGTTGTCGTTGTTATTGTTATTATTGTTGTTATTATTATCGTTACTGTTATCATCATCATTAGTATTCTTATCTTCATTATCATCATAATCATGATCATCATCATCACCGTCATTATTGTCATGATTATTATTGTTATCATCATCTTATTCTTCTTCTACTTCTTTTTCTTCTTCTTCTTCTTCTTTTTCTTCTTCTTCTTCTTCTTCTTTTTTTCTTTCTTTCTTTCTTTCTTTCTTCTTTCTTCTTTCTTTCTTTCTTTCTTTCTTTCTTCTTCTTCCTCCTCTTCTTCTTCTTCTTCCTTCTTCTTCATCTTCATCTTCTTCTTTTTCTTCTTCTTCTTCTTCGTCATCATCATCATCATCATCATCATCATCATCATTGATAATATTATCATTATCGTTATTACTATTTAGGTCTTGTCTTTCTGCCCACCCCTACCCCCACATCCCCCTCCCCATCCCCTACTGTGCAGCAACATAGGCTGCACAGTGTGGGCAAAAAGCGATATTCATACACGAATCTCAAAAAAATCGGTACGCTGAAACCACACACACACACACACACACACACACACACACACACACACACACACACACACAGTCACACACACACACACACAGTCACACACACACACACACACACACACACACACACACACACACACACACACACACTCGTATACACACACGCGCGCGCGCGTGTACGTGCGCGCACACATACATACACACACATACACGTATACACGTACACACACACACGTACACACACACACTCAAACCCCTACACACACGCACACAAACAAACGCACACACGTACACACATACACGTACGCACACACGTACATGCACACACGTGTATATACACACACATCTACACACACACACACGTACACACACACCTACACTGGATCCTCTTCCAGGTTCTCTCTACGCCGACTGTCTCCCTACTCTCCTCCCATTCATCACTGACATCATCAACACTTCTCTTCAAACTGGAACTGTCCCAGATTCTTTCAAGTCTGCTATTGTTCACCCTCTCCTCAAGAAACACAATTTAGACCCAAATGAACTGAAAAATTACCGGCCTATCTCTAATCTCTCTTTCTTGTCAAAACTCCTTGAAAAAGTCGTCCTCAACCAGCTGAACTCTCACCTGTCTGCCAACAATCTCCTCAATCCTTTCCAGTCAGCCTACCGCCAGTGCCATAGCACTGAAACTGCCCTACTACACATTCTCAACAATCTCCTCCTTGCAACTGATACTGGCAAAGTCTCTCTCCTCACACTCCTTGATCTGTCGGCAGCCTTTGATACCATTGATCATGGTATTCTCCTTTCTAGACTTCATCATACTTTTGGCATCTCTGACATTGCTCTGTCTTGGTTCACTTCATACCTATCAAACAGAAAACAAACCGTTCTCATCAATGGCACTTACTCTCAACCTGCATACCTGACCTGTGGTGTTCCACAAGGATCTGTCCTTGGCCCTGTTCTTTTCACTCTTTTAACCTCCCCCCTGTCCACCATCATCAACTCCCACTCTATAAAACACCACTTCTATGCTGATGACACCCAACTTCAAGACAGTGACTCACCTGATAATATACAGCGCCTGTTGACTCGCACCACTGAGTGTTACTCAGACATTAAGAACTGGATGACGTTCAACAAACTTCAGCTTAATGACGACAAGACAGAAGCTATCCTCATTGGCACCCGTCAGAAACTTTCTCAGCTGCCTCCTCTTTCTCTCCCATTATGTAACACATCAGTCCCAATTTCTGATTCAGCTAAAAACCTTGGTGTCTGCATTGACTCTACCCTCTCCATGAACAACTTTGTTTCTCAAACTGCCAGATCTTGCTACTATCATCTCCATCGTATAAGGCTGATCAGGAAGTATCTCTCTGTCGAAACAACTGCAAAACTCGTTCTCTCCTTCATAATGTCTCGCATTGACTATTGCAATTCACTCCTGTCTGGTCTTCCTGCCTCCACCATTCACATCCTACAGCGCATTCAAAACAATGCTGTACGCCTTGTACTCAAAAAGAAAAAAGCTGACCACATATCTCCTCTCCTGGCACAACTTCACTGGCTCCCTGTATCAAAGCGCATACAGTACAAACTAGACACCATGTGCTACAAAAGCCTCAATAACGCAGCCCCCGATTACCTGTCAAGCCTACTTGAGATCTATCTTCCCTCACGTACCCTCCGCTCTGCCTCTGATCCTCTGACTTTTCGCTTTCCACGCACTAAGCTCAATACCTATGGTCCACGAGCCTTCTCTGTTTCTGGTCCACTCTCCTGGAACAAACTTCCTCTCTCAGTCCGTCAGCAACCTACTTTTGTCTCCTTCAAGTCCGCTCTCAAAACTCACCTTTTCTCCTCCGCATAAAATCCTAACCTCACTCAACCCCCCCCCCCCCCCCTCTGCAGCCTGTCTCCGCTCGGAGGGGAATCACATGGTTATAATATATAATTGTATATGCTATGCTCTCTAATAATTTTCCATTGCTTTTATTCTTGCTTTTATTGCTTTTATTCTTTCTCCCCATTTATAGCCATGCGTGTGTGTGTGTGTGTGTGTGTGTGTGTGTGTGTGTGTGCGTGCGTGTGTGTGCGTGCGTGCGTGCGTGCGTGCTTGCGTGTGTGTCTGCTTCAGCGCTTAGATTTGATTTTATCAAGATTTTGCGCTATATAAATATTGTAATTATTAATTATTATTATTATTATTACACACAGACACGCAACGCACGCAAACACACACATACGCGCGCGCGCGCGCACACACACACACACACACACACACACACGCACGCACGTACACACACATGTGTATACACACACACTCGTACACACAGAAACACACACACACACACACACACACACTTTCACACAGACACACACTTCGAGACATACACACACATATACACCCCTACACACACACATACACACACGTACACACACGTACACACACACATGTGCACACACACACGCACACACACACACGTGTCACACACACACACACACACACACACTAACACACTAACACACACACAACAAACAAACAAAAAAAACAAACACACACGTGTACACGCGCACACGTACACACACACTCGTACACATACAAATGCATACACACACACACACACACACACACACACACACACACACACACACACACACACACACACACACACACACAGAGTTTGTACTTTAGCGTTAAATTTTCCCTTCGCATTGTTAATGTTAATTGTTAGTGTTAAGATCTTGTTCCATTTTTATATTTACCCGCTTACTCATGTCTCATACTCTGTCTCCCCTCTGCCCCCAATCCAACTCGCCCATCTCCCATCCTTCCATTTTTTCCCCGTCTAATATCACTCATAGTGAACAGACGTTAAATCAAAGAACGAACGAACAAACACACACACACCCTGCCTACTAGACAGCATCAAGATTCCACAAGCCGGTCTACGTAAACAAAGGGAGGAGGGGGAGTGGGAGGGAGGGGGAGGAGGAGGGAGGGGGAAACCTGAGCGAAAGCGAGGTCACGACCTCACGTGAGGTCTACAATGGCTGTGTAAATTAGTTCTGGAAGCGTGTAGAATGTCTGGCACACGTCAGGCTCGTGACAGAGGCACGCAGACGCTAAGGGCTGATGATGTTCTGTGACGTCTTCCTTCTCCCTCCAGCCAGTTCTGACGGAAAGTTCTCTACGACCTTCCAACAGTAAACCAACCAACAACTTAAGGGGGCAGACCTACCCAGATTTGGGTACCAAGACTGTGATGTTCAGTGTTTCAGTTCTAATTAACCAATCACCATGATATTTGGCAAGAAGATACCTCAGACAGTATTCTTTGGATTGAATATCTTTGTTGGGGTCTGTGAGATATGAAAAGTTGGCAAAAATTAATTAATTAAAAAATGTTCTTGCAAAAATGAAAAAATATAGTACATACTGTGACATTTATAACTACACATATATTCATGTTAGGAATTTGATATTTAGTGAGCAAACACATCTGTATAGTATGTATAGCATGTAGTAAAATCTTAGCTCTACTATCATTAGTTTCTGTACAATCATCACACCAATGTTTAGAATAATTTTAATAAAAAAAATTATAATACACTTTTGATAAAAATGTTTCTTTCAAGCAGAACTGCAAGATTTTACTACCGGCTATAGGTACCTGTCCCTGCTATATGTGTGCCAAATATCAAGGAAATCAGATGAAAACTTTTGAACATATTATGTCTGATGTATACATCAGGGTACGTCTGGGTAGGTCTGCCCCCTTAACACAGATACATAACTTGCCAACATCACAGGGTTTGACGTAGGCTGATGAAGATGCTCGCCATGTAGGTGACTGCTGGGGGTATATTTGGGCTGAGTAGCCTACACAATCAGTATAAAACAAACAAACAAACAAACAAACAAAAACATAACGATGGAGGTAGTCAAGTCGGTAGAGGTCACACTTCATGTATGTTATCTGACTTTTGGTCACGTATACGCGAAAGACGACATACACATTCAGACAGTCATGTTTGTTTGTTTGGGTCTTTTATTTTTTGTTCTGTTTTGTTTGTTCTTTTTGGCAGAGTGTTATGATTTTTTGTTTGTTACATATATATATATATATATATTTAATTTTCATATTTATTTATATATATAAATTTAATGCACATGTTCAAAACAAATTCAGTGCTCTGGAAGACGCTGGTGACAGTGAGGAACAATGGACAAAGTTGAGGAATTCGATAAATGAAGCTTGTGAGGAAATCCCTAAGGCAGATAGAAAATAAAAAAAAGAACTGGATGACTAATGAAATTTTGGGCCTGATGGAGGAAAGGAGGAAGGCAAAGAGAAATGAGGAGATCTACAGGAAGATAAACAAGGAGATCAGGAATAGGTGCAATGAAGCTAAGGAAGCTTGGCTGAAAACAAAGTGCAAAGAAATGGAAGACCGACACAAAACGGATCCTCAGGATATGTACAGACGAATTGAAGAAAGTGTCTACAGAAAAAATACATGCACATCAACTGGTTGCTTGAAATCGAAAGATGGCACGCTTATCGTGGAAAAAGACAAAATATTAGACAGATGGGGAGAGTACATTAAAGACCTTTTTGAAGATGACAGAAACAAAGAACACATTATGAAAAAGAACTTTGAAGGACCACCCATAATGAAAGATGAAGTTAGAGCGGCACTGAAAAAGATGAAACCGGGAAAAGCCCCAGGACCAGACAACATTACTACAGAGATGATTGAAGCCCTGGAGGAATTTGGCATAGAAAAAATAACAGTCCTCCTAAATGAAATTTACGACACTGGAAAAATCCCCAAAGATATGTCAAAATCAATTTTCATTGCACTTGCAAAGAAGACAGGGGCTGTAGAATGCGAACTTCATCGCACAATCAGTTTGATGAGTCATGTAACAAAAATCCTGTTAAGAATAATCATGATGAGGACAAAGAATAGAATCAAAAGAGAAATAGCAGAAGAACAGTGTGGATTTATAATAATAATAATAATTACAATATTTATATAGCGCAAAATCTTGATAAAATCAAATCTAAGCGCTGAAGCAGACACACACGCAAGCACGCACGCACGCACGCACGCACACACACACACGCACGCACACACACACACACACACACACACACACACACCCACACACACGCATGGCTATAAATGGGGAGAAAGAATAAAAGCAATAAAAGCAAGAATAAAACCAATGGAAAATTATAGAGAGCATAGCATATACAATTATATATTATAACCATGTGATTCCCCTCCGAGCGGAGACAGGCTGCAGAGGGGGGGGGGGGGGGGTTGAGTGAGGTTAGGATTTTATGCGGAGGAGAAAAGGTGAGTTTTGAGAGCGGACTTGAAGGAGACAAAAGTAGGTTGCTGACGGACTGAGAGAGGAAGTTTGTTCCAGGAGAGTGGACCAGAAACAGAGAAGGCTCGTGGACCATAGGTATTGAGCTTAGTGCGTGGAAAGCGAAAAGTCAGAGGATCAGAGGCAGAGCGGAGGGTACGTAAGGGAACATAGATCTCAAGTAGGCTTGACAGGTAATCGGGGGCTGCGTTATTGAGGCTTTTGTAGCACATGGTGTCTAGTTTGTACTGTATGCGCTTTGATACAGGGAGCCAGTGAAGTTGTGCCAGGAGAGGAGATATGTGGTCAGCTTTTTTCTTTTAGAGTACAAGGCGTGCAGCATTGTTTTGAATGCGCTGTAGGATGTGAATGGTGGAGGCAGGAAGACCAGACAGGAGTGAATTGCAATAGTCAATGCGAGACATTATGAAGGAGAGAACGAGTTTTGCAGTTGTTTCGACAGAGAGATACTTCCTGATCAGCCTTATACGATGGAGATGATAGTAGCAGGATCTGGCAGTTTGAGAAACAAAGTTGTTCATGGAGAGGGTAGAGTCAATGCAGACACCAAGGTTTTTAGCTGAATCAGAAATTGGGACTGATGTGTTACATAATGGGAGAGAAAGAGGAGGCAGCTGAGAAAGTTTCTGACGGGTGCCAATGAGGATCGCTTCTGTTTTGTCGTCATTAAGCTGAAGTCTATTGTGTGTCATCCAGTTCTTAATGTCCGAGTAACACTCAGTGGTGCGAGTCAAGAGGCGCTGTATATTATCAGGTGAGTCACTGTCTTGAAGTTGGGTGTCATCAGCATAGAAGTGGTGTTTTATAGAATGGGAGTTGATGATGGTGGACAGGGGGGAGGTGTAAAGAGTGAAAAGAACAGGGCCAAGGACAGATCCTTGTGGAACACCACAGGTCAGGTATGCAGGTTGAGAGTAAGTGCCATTGATGAGAACGGTTTGTTTTCTGTTTGATAGGTATGAAGTGAACCAAGACAGAGCAATGTCAGA
>CM060311.1:16679826-16689826 GCA_030674185.1 Monoplex corrugatus
TTAAGTAGCAATATTTGATTCAGTAGGCATGTTTCATCAGGACTGTTGACTGGAATGGACTCTGTTGGATATGTATCACATATTTAAGTAGCAATATTTGATTCAGTAGGCATGTTTCATCAGGACTGTTGACTGGAGAAGTAGGTCGTAGGCACTTGGTGAGCGATGACTGGGAAGCTGGCTTTCCTTGCAAGTTCAGTTCAGTTCATATTGCTTATGGCCCAGCCGACTACTACAGCCATATCGGGGCTAACACCACGTCAAAATCCTTGCAAGTTCAGTTCAGTTCATATTGCTTATAGCCCAGCCGACTACTACAGCCATATCGGGACTAACACCACGTCAAAATCCTTGCAAGTGAGTTCAGAGATATAAACATACAAGCTTGTTCTTGTTCTTGTTCTTGTTCTTGTTCTTGTTCTTCTTCTTGTTCTTTTTCTTCTTCTTGTTCTTGTTGTTCTTCTTGTTCTTCTTCTTGTTCCTCTTCTTCTTCTTCTTTTTCTTCTTCTTCTTCTTCTTCTTCTTCTTGTTCCTGTTCTTGTTCTTGTTCCTGTTCCTGTTCTTGTTCTTCTTCTTGTTCTTCTTCTTCTTCTTGTTCTTCCTCTTGTTTTGCATTAACGTCCCAACGTGATCACAATTAAGGACTGTCTTGAAGATGAGCCATGTCATATAATTGAAGAAGGAGAGCGATGTCTTGTAGTTTCCATGTCTAAGATAGGAGGGAATTTCAAGAAGTCAGAGATGAGGACGAGTCTGGAGGTGGCTGGGAGTATTTAGAGATACGGTCCAACTGCCGATGAGTGAGAAAGATTGGCTGCCAGGACTAGAGGTGTCCATCCGTGGGAGCTGTTTTGAGTAGTTAGTTGAAGCAGCTGAAGAGGGTTTGTTTGCCCTGTGAAGAGAATTGTTAAAGGCTGAAAATGGTTGTTTAAGGTCAGGCAATCAAAACGACAGTGCTGGAAGGAGACGAAATTCTTCATACAAAGACACCTAACTGGAGTGAACTTGGTTGTCCATGTGCTAACCCTGATTCTGGACATCAAATGAGCGATATGTGGAGGTTGGTTGGCGAAGAGAGTAGCTTTGGTTTCGCCTTGACCATCTTGAATTGGCCAGTTATGTAGCAGCTTTTGGCTCAGATCTATAAACAGTTCCTGCAGGGTAGTCTCACGTGGGGGAACACCACCCCTTATTTGAAGGTGACGATCGTAGCGGGCAGCAGCGCCTGCAGGCTAGAATCAATTAGCTAGACCAGTCCCCAGGTAGTCAGTCGACCATTGGCACTGGCACCAGACGGAACAAGCTGTATGACGTCTGTAAAGAAAAGTGCAAAAGTGACGCTGAGACACTTGGAACTCCTTGTTCCCACCATATGGAACTCCTTGTTCCCACCATATGGAACTCCTTGTTCCCACCATATGGAACTCCTTGTTCCCACCATATGGAACTCCTTGTTCCCACCATATGGAACTCCTTGTTCCCACCATATGGAACTCCTTGTTCCCACCATATGGAACTCCTTGCTCCCACCATATGGAACTCCTTGTTCCCACCATATGGAACTCCTTGCTCCCACCATATGGAACTCCTTGCTCCCACCATATGGAACTCCTTGTTCCCACCATATGGAACTCCTTGCTCCCACCATATGGAACTCCTTGCTCCCACCATATGGAACTCCTTGTTCCCACCATATGGAACTCCTTGCTCCCACCATATGGAACTCCTTGCTCCCACCATATGGAACTCCTTGTTCCCACCATATGGAACTCCTTGCTCCCACCATATGGAACTCCTTGCTCCCACCATATGGAACAGCGTTGGCTTGCATTGTGGCTGAAGAAGCTGATTCTTGAGTGGCGGTCTTTGGCACAGCCGCCGCACCGGAAGGCTGATGGCTGTGGCTGAGTGGTTGATGCCGCAGTTTTCCTTCTCCCTCTTCTGTCCGACCATTGTCCGGTTCGTTTCTCTTCAGCTATGGCGTTAAAGAGGGATGACATTTCAAATGCTCACAAACGAACCAATGTAACACCAAGCGATAAACTGAATACAAGAATATCTGTTAACAGTGAAGCATAAACATCTCTGGATGCGGATGAGACCCAGAGCACCAATGCCTCGCCACTCTCCGGTCAATCACCTCCTAAACTCCCGACGCCACTCGATAGTCATTTCATCAAGCAAAGTGGGGCTGTCCATGCGTTGCATGACCCATTCGGGTCCTGCAGGAAGCTGGTGGACAGGGTGAAGGAATCAAAGGGTCAAGTTTTTGCTGTTGGTGGATAGTGTGCGGGAGGCAAAGGGTTAAACAAGCGCTCTCGTTTCAATTTCTTTCTAATTATAAGAATTTCATGTTTTTGCAAAAGGTGCTGCCATATCAATCATTTTTCATGAACTGAACTGTGCCCTATTCCCCCTCCCCTCCCCTCCCCTCCCCTGTCCCTTTTTTCCCAGTTTAATTAAGCAAAACATTGATTGTTAAGAATGACTTATCGTACCAGGACAAGTCCATATGCGCTCCACCCAAATCTGCGTGGCAGTAATCATAGAGCAGACTCCTTGAGCATGCGCAAAAACCCTACCCTATAGAGACAGGGGTAGGTGGGGAATAGGACCCATGAACGCTATCCTGACACCACCAAAATGACTGTAGCATGGATGGATGGATGGATGGATGGATAGATGGATGGATGGATGGATGGATGGATGGACGGACGGACGGACGGACGGACGGACGGACGAACGGACGGACGGACAGTTGGATGATGGATGGATGGATGGATGGATGGATGGATGGATGGATGGATGGATGGATGGATAGATGGATGTGAACAGTACATCAGTCTTATGTAGCAAGCAGGAGATGAATTTGAGACATTGCATCTTGAAAATCATCACCATCATCATCATCATCATCATCATCATCATCATCATCATCATCATCATTATCATCATGTGCCCTGCCGCGTGGCGTTGGTGATCATGGCCCTCCATACGGACCTATCCCTTGTTGCTGCAAATACATTTCCCACCTTCTTCGTCCTCAGCCATTCTGCAAGTCCGTCCAATATTTTCTCCCTGGGTCTACCCGGTGTTGTCTTTCCTTCCAGCTTTCCTGTTGTGACCAGGTACTCTAATTTCTCTTTCCTCATAAAATGTCCCATGAAATCTTGAAAATAAAGGGAAAACTCATTAAAAACAAACATAACTATGCCCACTTAAAGGCCGAAACCACGATACCTGCATCGTCAGCATGGTTTATAACCGACTGAGCAAACAGTTGTCCCACCCCCACCCCCACCTATTCTGCCCCCACCCACCCCAACAAAAGAAATCCTTAGGCTACATTCATACTAACCACGGGCAGACGGCCTGGAACGGGTTCTGTCTGTTGATACTATAGCCGTACGGTCAGACACAGTCATAATGGTGTGTCATGATCATCATTATAATCATCATCATCATCATTATCATCATCATCATCATCATTATCATCATCATCATCATCATCATCATCATCATCATCATCATCATCATCATCATCATGTGCCCTGCCGCATGGCGCTGGCGATCATAGCTCTCCATATGCATCTATCCCTTGTTGCCGCAAGCACATCTTCCACCCTCTCTGTCCTCAGCCACTCTGCAAGTCTGTCCAATATTTTTTCCATGGGTCTACCTGGTGCCCTCTTTCCCTCCAGCTTTCCTGTTGTGACCAGGTGCTCTAATTACCCTCTCCTCATAAAATGGCCTATAAATGTTGCCTGTCTTTTCCTAATCTTCCTTATCAATGATCTTCTTGTCTCTGCCTCCATCAGGTCTCTGTCGTTTGTTTTCTTTGCTGTCCATGGAACTCTCAACATCCTTCTTAGAAACCACATCTCGGCTGCCTCAATCTTGTTCTGGCTTTGCTTGTTGACTGTCCACGCCTCACAACCGTATAACACTATCGGGTCTATATAACATTTTTGATAATGGTGTGTGCAAGGCGACAAAACCTGATATTGTTTGGTGATGGAAGAGGGGGGAGGGGAACATGGTGCATACAACCCTCCGATTTTCTGTACATCCAATCAGTGGATTGTGATATGATCATGGAGACTATCACCATTAACCCTTTAACTCCCTTACCCTATCTGCCAGCCTCCTGCATTGTCAGCCATGACAGCAAAGCGAAAACTTAACCCTTTCACTCCTTCACACTATCTACCAGTGTGCACATTGTGGGTCATCTAACGCACGTGCAATCATCAGGGAAAATATTGCTCGGAACTCAAATAAGAATCAAGTGCTCAAAATGAATGATTCCCTACCACTTAACCCTTTGGACTCCTGCACCCTGTCCGCAAAGCAGCCTGTATCGTCAACAATGGTGACAAAGCAAAAACTTAACCCTTTGACTCTCTCACCGTATCCACCAGCTTTCTGCAGGAAGCTGGGGGGATATGGTGTGGAAATCAAAGGGTTAAGTTTTTGCGATTGGTGGATTGGTTTTGGGAGTCAAAGGGTTACAAACATCACCCATGACGTATCAGGACAATGACTCACAATGACGGAGGAACATAATGCATTGAGAGATGAACAGGTTACGGCTATAAACTTGACAGTGAGGTCATCGTAGATCTGTTCCATGTCCATATTAGTGACCATTTGACTGTCAGCTAGGATGTTGTTGTATTGGATCACTCACTATGGTGTAGCGGTTAATTCGCCGACCTAAAGATTTTGTAAGGTCGTGTTTTCGAATCCCATCAACTCTGTGGGATTTTTCAGCCCCAGTTTCAGTTTCGATTTCTCAAGATGACGTCTCTGCGTTCGGAATGAATTCCATATGCACTGACGTTCGTTCGTTCTTTGATTTAACGTCACAAGTGCCGTGTGATGGAGAGGATCCAGAATGATCACAGCACAAACCTTAAGCCTGCACATCAATCCATGAGCTGGCCAGGTCCTGAGGTGCTACCTAGATAGTTCCTAGTGGTCGTTAGGGAGTGAGGTGGCAGACCTCAACTTTTTCCCGAGGCCAGCACCACGGGGGCGGCGCCCATCCCCTCTCCCTCGATTCAAATTCATATTCATATTCACATCTTTTTTTTTACCAAGACTTCAGAAAGGCAAGAAGGCTAACTGGTCTTCAAGGAGTGGGACCTGGTAAATCAACCAATCTCTCAAATGTCTTTTTACCAAGGCAGCTAGGCAATGTCCTGCTCTTCACGATTTTCAACTGCCGTGGGATCTTTAGCGTGCGCAGCCAGAAGGTGCACGGGTCCGACTCGTTTTTCGTCTCCTTTCGAAGGACTAGACGTTCAGTTCGATTTTCCGGTCAAACTGAGGAGAAACGTCAAGGCCTTTACTGGGAGCGAACCCTGGAATCTCGAGTTTAGTTATTGGCAGACAAACGTCTGAACCATTCTGCCACTATTGTATCTGGCTAGTTTCTAAGAAGACTATTAAGAGTTCTATGGACATGAAAGAAACAAACGAGACAGTCTTCAAAGAGGCAAACACGAAATACTAATGAAGAAGATTAGGAAAAGACAAGTAACATTTATAGAACATTTTATGAGGCATGAGAATTTTGACCACCTAGTCACAACAGGAAAGCAGGAGGGGAAAGAGCACCAGGTAGACCCAGGGAGAAAATACTGAACGGTTTTCCGGAATGGATGACAGAAAGGGTAACTGATGTACCTGCAGCGACAAAAGATAGATTCGTATTAAGGGTCATGATCGCCAACGCCATGCTGCAAGTCAAATGATGATGATAACGACGACGACGACGACGATGAGGAGGAGGAGGAGGAAGGGGAAGAGGAGCATGTGACGACGACGACAACGACGACGACGATGACGATTACGACGACGACGACGACGACGATGATGATGATGACGACGACGACGACGACGATGATGATAATGACGATGATGACGTTGACGATGATGATGATGACGACGACGACAACTGTTTGATTTGTGTAGGTTGTGCAAACCACATAGTCAACGACGTGGGTAGGGTAAGGGTTAGGGTTAGGTTTTAGAGTTAGGGTTAGGTGCCTACCTGAAAATCAGCAACATATGAGTGGTGTGTGTGTGTGTGTATGGGCTATGGTTAAGACACCTGTCCAGGACTTGACTTGAGAAACCTGATCCAGTCACACATATTAGATTGCCGGGTTTCTCTGCCCCTCCCATTTCACCACCACCACCCCGCCTCTGCTTGCCAATCTGTTACCTCCTCACATTAAAATGAAGTTGCATGGATAAAAAAAAGTGTTTTTGAAATGAATGTGTTTAATAAATGAATATGTGTTCCTTAATATAAAAAATGAAAGCAAAAATTGTACTTTAGCACACACACACACACACACACACACACACACACACACACAACACACACACACACACACACAGAGAGAGAAATATACATAAATTATATATATATATATATATATATATATATATATATATATATATATATATATATACAGGTAGAAAGAAACTCTAGGGAGAGCTAGACAACAGAAAGTCTTCAGAGAAGTAACCCCCTTTAGACAAGTGTTTCGGCCCTGAACTCCTTACACTCTCGGGGGGCCGGGCCATATCCAGGTCATGACTCCTGGATGCCCTTCTGCTGTTGTCTATTTTTTTTTTCCCCCACGCCTATTTTTTTTTTCCCCCACGCCGGGGAGCGAACCTGGGCGATTCTGCGCTTCAGAACTGCGGTACGCGGTTTTACCAATGTGCTAACGGGGCACACATCATCTGTAGGGAATTTAATCCTTATGAAGTTCACTTTTGGTTCCTCCTTGCCCAGATCCAGCTTGAGCTCCTTTCTGCTGCCTCTGCCATCGCTTTTAGGGCTCTAGTCCTCTTCTTCCCAGAAATGGCGAATTGTTTCATGAGATCATAAGCGGAGGTGCCCACAAACCCTCTTGCCCCGACCTCTGTGGCGAAGATTTTGACCCGCAGACCTGCTTTCTTCAGGGTGCTGGCAAGACCGGCGTATTTTTCGGTCTTGTAGGTATGTGCTTCTTCCATTCTGCTTTCGTATGGCACAGTGAGTTCTATCAGAATCACTTGTTTCGAGGAGTCAGAGTGGAGAGCGATGTCTGGTCTCATGCCTGTCTTGCTGATGACATCTGGGTAATTTCTCCACTCTGGGAGGTCTGCTGTACACTCCCAGTCGACTGCTCCATCCAGAAGACCCTTTGGCAATGTGCTGGTTGTCATAGCAATTTCGGGCCAGACCTGTTTCCCTCCTGCTTTGTAGAATGTTGTCATAGCAATTGGTGCGTTTGGGGTCATGGTTTTTTCGCTAACCACGTCTGTGATCACTTTCAGAACTTGGTTGTGCCTCCATGTATACCTTCCTTGGGCTAGCGCTACTTTGCAAGAGCTTAGGACATGTTCCACTGTTTGTTTCTTCTGACAGAGCGGACATGCTGGGTCATCTGATTTCCCCCATTTCACTAAGTTTGCATTCGAGGCGAGCAGGTCATATACAATTCTGAGGAGGAAGCTTATCCTTAGAGGAGCCATGTGCCACATATCGTTCCAGCTGAGACTTCTTTGGAGTGCACTGTCCCATGTTGTCCATTGCCCCTGTTGACCTTGCTGGACTGCCTTCTGCACTCTTTTGACATCTTCTTCTTTCCTCAGCTCCTGTATGATCATGTCTCTTTTTTCCTTCCTTTTGGCTTTGGACCACCACTGCATTTTTGTTGCTCCCAGTCCCTATCTGTTGGTTTGCGTGTGTCCAATTATTTCTTTGATGCTGAGGTTTCTCTTGGCATTGTTTACAGCCTCTTGGACTTTCCATTTTCTGTCAGTTCTCAGCTTTGGCTGAACTGATCTCACGATATTGTCTTACGATTCCTCCAGCATGCTCAACAGTCTTGCTTTTCCAACTTTGTATTCCTCCACTATGGATTTGAGAGGTAGCTTCAGCATTGCTTGACGACAGTAGAATGCAACATCAGTGAGACCAGGTGGGACACCGAGCCATTTTCTTGTGTATTTGTTGATTTTGGCTTCCATTGCTTCCACTGTGCTGGTGCAAATATCATAGATTAGCAGTGGCCACAGCAGCTTTGGTATCAGCATGAACTGTAGACACCAGACTTTGTATTTGCCTGGCAGTCCGCAGTTATCTATTTTCTTCAGGCCTTCTTCTGCTGTTTGCTTGGTTTCACATCCCCTTTGTGTGTCTTTCAGGGAGTCATCATACCATCTTCCGAGACTTTTTACTGGCTCTTCTGTGACAGTGGGGATGGCTTGGTTGGCTACCATGAATTTGGCTGAATCTGCCACTTTTCCTTTTCGCAGTGAGAGACTTCGGGATTTCTTTGGTTTGAACCTCATTCTTGAAGAGGCCACCAGCTCATCCAGCTGCTTTAAGATTTGGTGTGTCTCTTCCTCATCCGTGGACAAGACTGTTGTGTCATCCATGAAAGCTTTCAGAGGAGGCATCTGGTATCCATCTCCCAGATTCACTGGACCTGAACTCTTCATTGCAGCTTTCAAGATGACTTCCATTGCCAACACGAACAGTATGGGAGAGATTGCACAGCCCATTGCAATGCCCACTCTAGGTCTATCCAGTCCGTGGTGTATTCTTTGGTAGAGAACCGCATTGAGAACCCTTGGAAATACTTTCTCAGCATTGTTCGGATGTTTTCTGGGATGTGATACATTTCAAGAGCCAGCTGGATCATATCGTGTGGAACTGATCCACATGCATTCGCCAGATCAAGCCAAACTACGTCAATGTCTCTCTTGTCTGTTCTTGCTTTTTGGGTGGAATCCCAAATCAACGTGGCATGTTCCAAGCATCCAGGCATTCCTGGTATGCCTCCCTTTTGGACTGACATATCCAGATACTTGTTTTCAGTCAGGTATTTTGTCAATCTTGCTGCCATAACAGAGAAGAAGATTTTCCCCTCGACGTTCAGAAGTGATATTGGCCTGAACTGGTTGATGCTGCTGGAGTTCTGCTCCTTCGGAATGTACACTCCTTCAGCTCTCATCCATTGGTCGCTGATCTTCTGGTTCCTCCATGCTGATCGAATCATCTTGTGGAGCCACTCGAGCACTTTTGGGCATTTCTTGTAGAGCAGGTATGGTATTCCGTTTGGTCCAGGTGCTGACTTGGCTCTGGCTTTCTTTACTACGTTCTTCACTTCATCCAGTGTTGGTGGTTTGTTATTGAATTTTCCTTCTGGCGCTGCAGGCCAAACCAGATTCTGGATTTCAAGTGGTGCCTCGCGCTGGGAATCGGAATATGTTTCCCTGAGATGCTGCTCTAGGGTTTCCTTGCCCACTGTGAGAGTCCCTGATTTGGGTTGTTCAAACAGCTTTCTTGCAAAGTCAAAGGGATCTTTGAAGAAACGATCTTGAGTCTTCTTCTTTTTGCTCTTTCTTCGCCTTGCTGATTCCACTTTGCTGAGAGCATTGTGTTTGGCTTTCAGATCTTTCCAGAGTTCCAGGAGCCCTTGCTTCTCGAATTCTGAGGCAGTTTTCATTCGCTTTTTAAGCTTCCTTTTCTCCCCCCGGATGCTCTCCATCTGTTGCTGTCTTCTGGATTTCTGGGGAGGCGTTTTTGTCTTTGGCTGCTTCACTCCATAAGTGTCCCTGCAGATAGAGTATATGATGTCTCCGTATGTGTCAAGTTTGTGTTCCAGCGTACTGTTCCCTATTAGCGCATTCAGCTTAAGGACAAGTTCCTCATCTAATTTCTCCCATTGTTCTTTTGCACCGGCAGGCGGCAAATTGAGTTTTTCACGTTTGGCGTTAAGAGCTTGTGCAAAATCCGCACCAGAACCATCAGCGTGGATGTCCTTGGCACTATGGTTTAAATCCTGGCTTTGGTCATCCAACGTCTCACCTGTATATATATATGTATATTTAATATATATATATGTGTATATATATATATATATATATATATGTATCTGTTAAATATAAATGCGCTTCTTAACCCTTTGACTCCCGCACCCTATCC
>CM060311.1:16699826-16712326 GCA_030674185.1 Monoplex corrugatus
TTATGCTATTTGTTCCTTTTGATTCCAAGTTAAAAGAATATCTAATTATCTAAACGTAGCATATTGCTCCAAACGTATTCAATCGTTCCTCATGAAGACGTGTGTAGTAAGTGATATCAACATTTTTCAGTGGAACACACGTTCCATTGTTAAAAACATCTCATATTTGAGTAACTATCTCTATCCTAAAAACATCCATGTCATGCTTCTACAATCGTTGAACACCATCAAAACCAAATTACCTAAAATATCCGGTTTTTATTATCCACCTATATGTGACTCTGTAAATGACGGTGGCCGTATACAAACAGCTATATATATTCGTGAAGGACTATCCTACTGTGAAAGATCATCGCCAGTACCAAAATCTACCGCATTTATTTCATCATGTGCAATCATTATAAAATTTTCCTCATCGTTAGTTGTGAATATGGCCTCTATATACTTACCAAGAGGCCCAGATTCTATGAACACTGAATGGCTAAGAAAATTTCAAGATCAGGACAACAAGTGGATAATTGGAGGTGATTTTAATGCGCATGCCCCATTTTGGGAAAAGTATTGTACAAACATAACAAGCAACAGGTTGATTGACAACATTGTAGATTCCAATTTATATTTACTAAACAACGGACACGTTACCCGTATCCCCGATATACCAACGCACAGACCCACAGCTATCGACCTCACTTTAATCTCACCATCCCTAGCCCCAACCGCCACATGGCAAACAGAGGATGACTTGTTGGGATCAGATCACATTCCCATACGTCTTACCCTAAACCATACTACTGAAATAGACGCCATACCACAAGATAGTTTACCCAAGTTTAATTATAAAAATGCAGACTGGGCCAATTTTAAGACAATCCTTGAAAAGACAAGAACAGATCTATCTGAAACAATGAATATAAACGAAATGTACGCAGTTTTCTGTAACTCACTCTTAAGGGCTGCTACCATTTCAATTCCAAAACTTACAGTGTCGAAAAAAGGAAAACATCATGGAAATGTCTGGTGGAATGAGGATTGTCAAAAGGCAGTGAACGAAAAGAAAGACAAATACAAAATCTATTTAGCAAACAGATCACCTGAAAATCATACAGCGATGAAAAATGCCAACATTAAGTGTAACAGAATCATAGAGCAAGCCAAAGAACAAAACTGGACGTCTTTTTGTAAATATGAAGTAAATGACCACAAGGACATGATAAAGATTTGGGAAAAACTAAAATTAATGAAAAACGGGATCAAGTTGCCATCAATTCCAGTAAAGCTAGAAAATAACCCTTTTCCTAGTTCATTAGAGAAAGCAGAAGCTTTTGCAGACGTGTTTGCTGAGGCCTGTCGTGTAGAAGGACTTCCTGTCTCTGATAGAAATTATAGGGAACGAGAAGAAAAGAAAGATGTATATAAGGATCCTGCCTCTGACAATACTCACTACATAAATGCTTCACTCACATTTCAAGAATTAAAAGATGCCATTCAGTCAATTCCAAGTAAAAAGACATCAGTTGGACCAGATGCAATTTCCAATGAGATGCTGAAAAATGTACCAGAAAATTTTATAATCTTACTACATAACATATTTCAAAAATGCTGGAATAGTGGGAAAATGCCTAACAACTGGAAAGAAACAATAGTGGTTCCTGTACTAAAACCAGGTAAATGTAATACTGATTTGAAAAACTACAGGCCAATTGCATTAACATCACACATATGTAAACTAATGGAGAAGATAATCTTAAAGAGATTGATGCACTATTGTGAAAAGAATAAAATAATACCAGTAAATCAGGCAGGATTTCGGAAAGGCAGGTCACCAGTAGAAATCCTAACAAAACTAACTACTAACATAAAACAACAATTTGCAAGACGTCAATGCGTTTTAGCTACATTTTTTTATATAACTAAAGCATACGATCAAGTGTGGCACTCCCGTTTGTTATTTAAATTTAAAAGTATTGGGCTGACAGGTCACGTCTTTGACTATGTGAAGTGTTTCCTAGAAAACAGAGTATTTCAAACGAGGATTGAAAATGTATATTCCACAAAACGAATTCTTCAAATGGGTATCCCTCAGGGATCCGTTATAGTTCCCCTTCTTTTCATGATATTAATGCATGACTTACCCAGTAAATTATCTAAACATGTAGTTTTAGCTCAATATGCTGACTATTTGTGCATGTGGATGCAGGTAAATATGAAAAGGAAAACTCCTTTGCGCTGTATTAATTATACACGCAAATGTTACCAATTAGAACTTGATAAAATAGCACGATACATGGTAGAAAATGGACTGCATCTATCCCTGGAAAAAAACAAAAATAGTTTTATTTAATAGTGGAGCAAACCCAGTAAATATTCCCACTTTCAAACTGGGAGATACTCTTCTTCAGTTTAACGAATCAATTAAATTCTTAGGAGTTTTCCTTACAGCAAAATTATCTTGGAATCAGCATATTGAATACTTGTTAACCAAAGCTCAGAAAAGTTTAAATTTCTTAAAAATAGTTCGCAAACAGACATGGGGTCAAGATTCATCAATACTTGTTCATCTTTGTAAATCGCTTGATAGATCTAAATTAACCTATGCCCAAGAAATCTTCTTCAGTGCACCGAAACACTTACTAAAAAAACTACAGAGCATAGATTGTAAAGGTTTCAAACTTGCGCTGGGTCTTCCAATGCATGCTTCCTGTCTTCGTACATATAATGAAATCGATCTGTTACCACTTGAAGAGCAAAGGAAAGTCGCTTCTACTAAATTTTTGTTAAGAAATACCACCGTAGAAAACATCACAGAAAGAAACTAAACTGAGATCAGATACCGACTTTCCAAAAAGAGCTAAATCAATATCTTCACAGGTCACACTTGCAACATACACATCTGACGTCATGAAAGGCTCAGGAATTGATCTAGACGTAGATCCTGCATCTATAAGACCTTCCTTTTCGCCAGTACCCAGTTGGGAACTCCATAGAGCACAATTTGACGTACACTACACTAATTTAAAAAAAGAAGACAATATAAACTTACTGGCAAGTCAGGTTAAATGTCATATAGACGACTTATATCCCAATCACTTGAAAATTTACACTGATGGATCAGTAATTGAAAGAAAAGCAGGCTCAGCGTTTTTAATACCTGCTCTCAAAATTGAAAAAATTTTCAATATAGGACTTGATAAATCTGTCTTTACAGCTGAACTCTTTGCAATATTAATGGCTTTAAAATTTATGATAAGTCTTCCTCGGACAATTTTTCAGATACTTTTTTGCGTCGATTCAAAATCAGTACTTCAGGCTCTTAAATTATCAAAATTACAAACAAGACCTGAAATGATTCTGGAAATTAGTCACTTGATTTATGGTTTATCTTCAAGAGGCACAGATATTACTTTCTGCTGGATACCTTCTCATAGTTCTTTTTATTATAATGATAAAGTTGATAGGGCTGCCAAACGGGGAGCTAATAACTCACCAGATTCAAACAATATCCAGCTTTCTCTCTCATTGCACGAGACTTACACTTTAGTGGACAACTATGTCTGGAAGCAGTTCCAATTAAAACAGAAAAAGTATGATAAATGTCACATGAACTTTGAAGTCAGCAAAATACTTAAGCAGCTTCCTGCCAACAGACTTATACAATCTCTTATGTACAGATGGAAACTTGATGCATTCAAAACAAAATACACCAAGAACATAGTGTGTTTGTGTAGAAAGAAGATAACACATAGTCATATTCTTTCTTGCGTTAGGGTAAAACGACATATTCCTACACTATCTATGAGTACAGTTTCTGACATATTTGCCTCATCATCATTACTATATGATTTTTTTGTTAGCCTGTCAAAAAGTCCTATAGCGAATTACCTTTAAAATGCTATTTCACTTGTTCACTGTTATAGTTAGTCAATTCTTGGTTTTATTTTTTATTCATTTCTTCTGAAATTTATCAATTTTGTTTGTTACTTAGTTAGTTTATTTAAATCGTTAATTATGGTAACGTTATTTGTTAGTTTTACCTTCCCCTCCTCGAAACAGTTGTTTTCTGGATCATCTTTTCTCAAAACCAAAATTGACAATTTTCAAACATCCTCTTCACTCCTCCTCTATCATTGTGGGATTTTTCGGCTCAAACGGCTCCTACCCAGAGGGGGCGTGCAATGGGCTCTTTGGGGAAAACGGGGGACCACACAGTCGAGTCTCATCCATTTTCCCGGTGCGTAAATGGGGGGTTTTTGTTAAAATTTTCTAAACCAAACCCGGGGGGGGCCGTTTGTCGGTATCTCTCGGGCCGGTTGACGCCAATTATTATGATAGTAACGAGAGTAAAACCCCTGCCCACGATTCCAATCCAAAGGAACTCCATAGCATCATGATTATCTCCCATCGACTTTTTCATTGCATAAAAAACTTTTTCCAGCTTCTGGGGCCCAAAAAAAGGGTGGTTAGAAAATGGGACGGGGGCCATTTTATGAGGAAGGGGGATTTGGAGCACCTGGTCACAACGGGAAAACTGGAGGGAAAGAGAGCACCAGGTAGACCCAGGGAGAAAATGCTGGACGGACTTGCAGAGTGGCTGGGGACGAGGAGGGTGGGGGAGATGCTAGGGGCAACGAGAGATAGAGACAAATGGAAGTCCATGATCGCCAACGCCATGCGGCAGGGCACCTGATGATGATGATGATAGCTTTGTGAGAGGGAAAAAAAGTTTCGTTCCAGATTCTATGGTCCTTCATCACGCCCCATTCTCATAAAGACCTCAGTTTTTGTGACTTGTGAAGTTGTTGAAGAGCCGAATGAGTGGTGTGAGGGTAGTGACAAAGAGCGGTGCAGACAGAAGGAGTGGAGGGGGGGGGGGGGGGGTTCGGTGTAAACAGGCAACTAAACAAAACAGAATTAACCAGTCGACGTGGTGTAGTGGTTAGCGCAACGGACTACAGACTGGAAGGTTGTGGATTCGAATCCCTATCAGTCCCTTCAAAAATATATCACTGTGGGATTTTTCGGCTCTAACAGGCTCCTACCCAGAGTTGGGCGTGCTATGGGCTCATTGGGAAAACTGGGACCACACAGTCGAGTCTCATCCACTTCACGGATGCGTCAATGAGGATGTTGCTCAAATTTTCTGACCAGCACCGCAGATGTCTGTATCTCTCGGGCCTGGTTGACGCCAGTATATATTATGATAGTAAGCGTAGAGTACAGCCCTGTCACGCAGTCTCAATCCTAAACGGAACTCCATAGCATCATGATTATCGTCCTCATCGACATCATCATTGCACTGAAGAAACTGTTCCAGCTTCTGTGGCCATTAAGGTGGTGTAGAAAATAGGACGGGGGAAAAAGGTGAGCACAAAGGTAACCTCCCTGAATGCGATGATCCTAAAAAATATTGAAAAATTAAAAAAAACATAAAATTACCACCTAAGTTTTATACTAACAGACAAGAGACATTATTTCGGCTGCAAATTAACTAAACTGATGATATCTTCAAACAACACATGTTTCATTATTATAATCTGATTTCGTTATTATTGTTCATCGTTATACATAACATTTGTGGATTTATCTGTGAGTGTTTGTGTGTGTTTGAAAAAACAAACAAGCATTTGTGTCTTTGAAAAAGTAAACAAAAAGTGTACTTCAAACAAGTAAACAAACAAACAAACAGACATGTGTTTCCAACAAACGTACAAACAAAACCGTGTGTTCAAATCAAACAAACAAACAAGCAAAACCGTGTGTTCAAATCAAACAAACAAACAAGCAAAACCGTGTGTTCAAATCAAACAAACAAACAAGCAGACGTGTGTGTTTGAAAAAGAATGCAAGGCATTGTTTCGGAATAGTTTTGGTGTCTGTTTTTGTTGGAAAGACAACCAGGAATGAACACACACACACAACACACACACACACACACACACACACACACACACACACACACACACACACACACACACACACACACACACACACACACACACACACACACCACACACACACACACACAAAGAGGGAGAGAAGGGAGGCCATGACAAGGAACAACAACAACAGCAACAACAACAACAACAACAACAGCACTACTGACAACATCTTTTAGCAGTCATTTTACCTGGAAGCAAGAAAGTGATGGTAAGAGAGATGTTTACAGACGTGTGAAACACAACCCCATGCCAAAAACGTTCCTGTACGGGGAGCTGCGACCAGAGAAGATCACTGAAGCGATACAAGGGTACTCTGAAGGCTAAAACCTTATCAGCTAAGGCATCAATACCATCATCTGGGAAAACAGTTTCAGTTTCAGGTTCAGTTTCTCACAATGACGTCTCCGCACTCGGAACGAATTCCATAGGCACTAACGTCACATGTGCCACGTGATGGAAAAATATCCAGAATGATCATGGCACAAGCCTCAAGCCTGCACAAAACCCCACGAGCTGGCCAGGTCCTGAGGTCCTACCTAGCCTATGGGTCCTACCTAGTCTGTGGCCCCTACCTAGCCTATGGGTCCCACCTAGCCAATGGGTCCTACCTAGCCTATGGGCCCTACCTAGCCTGTGGGTCCCACCATGCCTATGGGTCCCACCTAGCCTATGGGTCCTACCTAGCCTATGGGTCCTACCTACCTTATTTGTCTTGCCTAGCCTATGGGTCTTACCTGGCCTATGGGTCCTACCTAACCTAAAGGTCCAACCTAGTCTCTGGGTCCTACCCAGCTTTTTCTTTACTTTTGTATGTTGTACTGACCCAGCTTTTTCTTTACTTTTGTATGTTGTACTGACCCAACTTTTTCTTTACTTTTGTATGTTGTACTGACCCAGCTTTTTTTTTACTTTTGTATGTTGTACTGACCCAGCTTTTTTTTACTTTTGTATGTTGTACTGACCCAGCTTTTTTTTACTTTTGTATGTTGTACTGACCCAGCTTTTTTTTACTTTTGTATGTTGTACTGACCCAGCTTTTTTTTACTTTTGTATGTTGTATTGACCCAGCTTTTTTTTACTTTTGTATGTTGTACTGACCCAGCTTTTTTTTACTTTTGTATGTTGTACTGACCCAGCTTTTTTTTACTTTTGTATGTTGTACTGACCCAGCTTTTTTTTTACTTTGTATGTTGTACTGACCAGCTTTTTTTTACTTTTGTATGTTGTACTGACCCAGCTTTTTTTTACTTTTGTATGTTGTACTGACCCAACTTTTTTTTACTTTTGTATGTTGTACTGACCCAGCTTTTTTTTACTTTTGTATGTTGTACTGACCCAGCTTTTTTTTACTTTTGTATGTTGTACTGACCCAGCTTTTTTTTACTTTGTATGTTGTACTGACCCAGCTTTTTTTTACTTTTGTATGTTGTACTGACCCAGCTTTTTTTTTACTTTGTATGTTGTACTGACCCAGCTTTTTTTTTTTACTTTGTATGTTGTACTGACCCAGCTTTTTTTTTTTACTTTGTATGTTGTACTGACCCAGCTTTTTTTTACTTTGTATGTTGTACTGACCCAACTTTTTTTTTTTACTTTGTATGTTGTACTGACCCAGCTTTTTTTTTACTTTGTATGTTGTACTGACCCAGCTTTTTTTTTTTACTTTGTATGTTGTACTGACCCAGCTTTTTTTTTACTTTGTATGTTGTACTGACCCAGCTTTTTTTTTACTTTGTATGTTGTACATCCTACTGCGCATTCAAAACAATGCTGCACGCCTTGTACTCAAAAAGAAAAAAGCTGACCACATATCTCCTCTCCTGGCACAACTTCACTGGCTCCCTGTATCAAAGCGCATACAGTACAAACTAGACACCATGTGCTACAAAAGCCTCAATAACGCAGCCCCCGATTACCTGTCAAGCCTACTTGAGATCTATGTTCCCTCACGTACCCTCCGCTCTGCCTCCAATCCTCTGACTTTTCGCTTTCCACGCACTAAGCTCAATACCTATGGTCCATGAGCCTTCTCTGTTTCTGGTCCACTCTCCTGGAACAAACTTCCTCTCTCAGTCCGTCAGCAACCTACTTTTGTCTCCTTCAAGTCCGCTCTCAAAACTCACCTTTTCTCCTCCGCATAAAATCCTAACCTCACTCAACCCCCCCCCCCCCCCCTCTGCAGCCTGTCTCCGCTCGGAGGGGAATCACATGGTTATAATATATAATTGTATATGCTATGCTCTCTATAATTTTCCATTGCTTTTATTCTTGCTTTTATTGCTTTTATTCTTTCTCCCTATTTATAGCCATGCGTGTGTGTGTGTGTGTGTGTGTGTGTGTGTGTGTGCGTGCGTGTGTGTGCGTGCGTGCGTGCGTGCGTGCGTGCGTGTGTGTCTGCTTCAGCGCTTAGATTTGATTTTATCAAGATTTTGCGCTATATAAATATTGTAATTATTATTAATTATTAAAATTATTATTGTACTGACCCAGCTTTTTTTCACTTTTGTATGTTGTACTGACCCAGCTTTTTTTTTACTTTTGTATGTTGTACTGACCCAGCTTTTTTTTTACTTTGTATGTTGTACTGACCCAGCTTTTTTTTTACTTTGTATGTTGTACTGACCAGCTTTTTTTTTACTTTGTATGTTGTACTGACCCAGCTTTTTTTTTACTTTGTATGTTGTACTGACCCAGCTTTTTTTTTACTTTGTATGTTGTACTGACCAGCTTTTTTTTTACTTTGTATGTTGTACTGACCCAGCTTTTTTTTACTTTGTATGTTGTACTGACCAGCTTTTTTTTTACTTTTGTATGTTGTACTGACCCAACTTTTTTTTACTTTTGTATGTTGTACTGACCCA
The DNA here is from genome assembly GCA_030674185.1 of Monoplex corrugatus. NCBI lineage: Eukaryota > Metazoa > Mollusca > Gastropoda > Littorinimorpha > Ranellidae > Monoplex > Monoplex corrugatus. The sequence goes on from CM060311.1 coordinate 16,708,624, forward strand.
ACTTTTTTTTACTTTTGTATGTTGTACTGACCCAACTTTTTTTTACTTTTGTATGTTGTACTGACCAGCTTTTTTTTACTTTTGTATGTTGTACTGACCCAGCTTTTTTTTACTTTTGTATGTTGTACTGACCCAACTTTTTTTTTTACTTTTGTATGTTGTACTGACCCAACTTTTTTTTTACTTTTGTATGTTGTACTGACCCAACTTTTTTTTTTACTTTTGTATGTTGTACTGACCCAACTTTTTTTTTTACTTTTGTATGTTGTACTGACCCAGCATTTTTTTTTACTTTTGTATGTTGTACTGACCCAGCTTTTTTTTTACTTTTGTATGTTGTACTGACCCAACTTTTTTTTTACTTTTGTATGTTGTACTGACCCAGCATTTTTTTTACTTTGTATGTTGTACTGACCCAGCATTTTTTTTACTTTGTATGTTGTACTGACCCAGCTTTTTTTTTACTTTTGTATGTTGTACTGACCCAGCTTTTTTTTTACTTTGTATGTTGTACTGACCCAGCTTTTTTTTACTTTTAGGAGCTGGACAAAACATTGCCTGTTAAAGAGTAAGCTGGTGACAGCAGGACACGCAGGGCACATTTACTGTTTGAACAGCGCAGGATAGCTGCATGATATTTCACAGAAGAGGGACCGGAGCAGACAGGACCCAGAACTACAGGACTCTTTCCCCGAGCAGTGCCTGCTGACTTGCAGATACTTCCAGGATCGAACTTGTATTCCACACGAAGACCCACACCTGGCGGTGAAGATGCGTGCTCATTTTTATGAGGCAATAATGAATTCTCCCGTCGATGTGCGTCACACGCAAAGTCAGAACAAGATTGAGGCAACTGAAATGTGGTTTCTAAGAAGTACATTAAGAATTCGAAAGATAACAAAAAACAAAAACAAACAAACAAACGAGACAGCTGTGGAAGAGGCAGACACAAAAAAACAACAACACAATTTTGATGAAGAAGATTAGGAAAAGTCAAGCAACATTTATAGCACATTTTGTAAGGCAAGAGAAATTTGAGTACCCGATCATAACAGGAGAGCTGGAGGGAAAAAAGAGCACCAGATAGATCCAGGAGAAAATACTGGAGTGTTCTGCGAAGTGGATGAGGACAAAAATGGCAGGGGATACACTCGCATCGACAAAGGACAGATTCGTATGATCACCAACGCCATGCGGCAAGGCACATGAAGACGAATGATGACCGAACTGAAAGGAGTTTACTGATCTGTGCTTAGGTGACAAAAGAGATGACGGCATTCTAGAACACAAGCGACTTCAATGCTGCACGCTGCATCACTACTTTAGACAGCGTGTTATGTTACAAAAGTATGCACAAGCTTGTAGCTGTTGCCATGATTAATTGGGGTTTTCACGTTACATGGACATAGGTGCGATAGCCCAGTGGGTAAAACGTCTGACTTCCAATGGAAGGTCTTGGTTCAATCCTGCCTGGGTACCCCTTGCCTGGAGAGTAAAGGGTAGAGAATTTGTTTCTGATCTCCCAGGCAAACATGTGTTAGACACAGACACAAGAAATACATTAATAAAGATTAGGAAAAGATCAGAAACATTTATAAGACATTTTATGAGGCAAAGGAAATTAGAGCACCTAGTCACAACAGGAAAGCTGGAGGGAAAGACAGCACCAGGTAGACCCTGGGAGAAAATATTGGACGGACTTGCAGGGTGGCTGAGGACAGACAGGGTGGGAGATGTACTTGTAACGACAAGGGACAGCTTCGTATGGAGGGCCATGATCGCCAAAGCCATGCGGCAGGGCACATGATGATTATGCTGCTGATGATGATGATGCTGACACACACCCCAACGAAGTGGGCAAAAACAATGTGCATAATTATACGTATCCGAAAATATTGAAACGCTAAAAAAAAAAATTGTAAAGAAAAAAGTCGCATGGGACTGACAATATAGCGCATACGGAATCATCCGTAGGCACTAAGCAAATTGATTTGAACACTGAACTGCTGTGTTGTTATTTTCCATGGCACAAAGACGCCAGGAAAAAAGAAATCAATAATAATTATGTGGCGTAAACAAGTCCTTCTTCATCTTTTGTTCACTGTCTGCATATGCGACGATGAATGCGGTCCTCCTCCCCCTCCCCCCTCCTCCTCCTCCTCCTCCTCCTTCTTTTATTCTTCCACTTCTTCTTCTTCTTCTTCTTCTTCTTGTTCTTGTTCTTGTTCTTGTTCTTGTTCTTCTTCTTCTTCTTCTTGTTCTTCTTGTTCTTGTTCTTCTTCTTCTTCTTCTTCTTCTTCTTCTTCTTCTTCTTCTTGTTCTTCTTCTTCTTGTTCTTCTTCTTCTTGTTCTTCTTGTTCTTCTTCTTCTTCTTCTTCAAAATCTTCTTCAAAATCTTCCTCGAAATCTTCTTCTCCTCCTCCTTTTTTTTTCTTCTTCTTCTCCTCCTCCTCCTCGTTCTGTTCTTCTATTTGTTCTTGTTCTTGTTTTTCTTCTTCTTCTTCTTCTTCTTCTTCTTCTTCTTCTTCTTCTCTTCCTCCTTCTTTTCCTCCTCCTTCTCCTCCTCCTCCTCCTCCTCCGACTTAATCATACAAACACACACACACATACAAACACACACACACACACATACAAACACACACACACACACACACACACACACACACACACATACACACACACACACACACATACACACACACAAAACACACACACACACATACACACACACATAAACAAACACAAACACAAACACACGCACAGATTATAGTTTGAAAACTATGTCTTCACGAACAGATTGAACTAAACTGTAACTGAAGCTCAACGTCTACTGTGAGATATCACAGAGATAAACAAAACAAAACAACACACAATATCACATCAAAACTTACTTCTTTAAACAGTGTTTTTCCTGATTTTGGCTAGTGGGTTGATCCTGCTTGACATTCTGGATGAAATTGTGCACAATGGGGTGTATGCCAGTGTGTGTGTGTGTGTGTGTGTGTGTGTGTGTGTGTGTGTGTGTGTGTGTGTGTGTGTGTGTGTGATGTGTGGCTGTGTGTGTGTGGGTGTTGTGTGTGTGTGTTTGAAAATGGGGGGAGAGGGGTGGGCGGGGGGGGGGGGTGAGAGGGAGAGAGATTATTTGGTGTGTCTGTGTGGTTGTTGATTTCCTGTGGATAGTTTTTGATGAGTTTGTTTGTATTGTAGCCTGTTATTTGGTTTATATATGTATGGTTTACTGATGTAAAGCGCTTTGAGGTTTCGGAAAGCGCTCTATAAATGCACTATTATTATTATTATTATTATTATCAAGACAAAGGAGAGCATAATACAAATGTTGTCACGAGTGTCTGAGTGAAGGTTAACTATAGCCGGAGGGGTACAAACGGAAACCTAACACCAGACGGTGTTTGTCGCGAAGCCCAGCCCCAGATGCTATCGCTTCCTAACCGTCTTCATGTTGCATGCGCCACGTTCACGTTGCGTCACGTACTGAGAGCGAAACACTCACGATCCCCTGAGTCAGCACCTGAGGAGGGGTGGGGGTGGGGGTGGGGGTGGGGGAAGGGGGAGGATAGGAACAGGGCGAAGACTCCCCGAGGGACGTGACGTGGAGAAGACGCCTTTATTGGGGAGAGAGGGAGGGGGGCATTTTGATATGAACCGGATGGGACCTGTCCCCCAAGTTTTAGTACCTAAAGAG
>CM060311.1:16717326-16727363 GCA_030674185.1 Monoplex corrugatus
GCGATGCGATGCGATGGCGATGCGATGCGATGCGATGCGATGCGATGCGATGGCGATGCGATGCGATGCAATACGATACGATACAATGCAATGCAATGCAAGACAAGGCAAGCGAACACAACAATGCAATACAATAAGACACAATACAATACCATACGACACAATACAATACGATAGGCCTATGATACAATACAATACGATACAGTACAATACAATGCAATGCAATACAATATAATACGATACGATATGTTACGATACGATACGATACAATACAATACAATGCAACACAATACGGTACGGTATGGTACAATACAATGCAATGCAATACAATACGATATGTTACGATACGATACAATACAATACAATGCGATACGATACGATACAATACAATACAATACAATGCGATACGATACAATACAATACGATACGATGCGATACCTTACGATACGGTACGATACGATACGATACAATACAATACGACGCGACACGACACGACACGACACAATACAATACAATACAATACAATAACTGAGCACGTATGGATGAACACACCACACACACACACGCAGTCGACTACCTACAAAGTCAGTCCGTTGTACAAGCAAACGGGGCATATCCTGTAACTGAACACACCGCCACATGTATCCACCAATCTGCCCACATGAGGGACTAGAAGACCAGAGACATGAAAGGCAGAGATCGGTAACTTACCCTGTACACGCAATAGTCAAGTAGGCCAGACATCGAACTTCCATTCGTATGGTCTTGGTTCGATCAGTTTAGGTGTCTCCCGCCTGCTAAGTAAATGTGACCTGCCAGCACGAAATCAGTCTTAACTAGCATTTTAGGCATTTTGTGATATACATATCACTATAAAGTGTACATTCTACTGATTACTTGAATAAAGCTTGTACTAAAAAAAATGTAGAAGTTATGTATGTTTAAAGCCATTAAGTTGTATGCTGGCCAATTTGAGAAAACGGCTTCTAAAGTTTTTGTGTGCTCTCCTACATATTTTCCTTAAATTTCTTTATTTGGTGGCTTTGACCCAGTTTGTTTCTAATTTTAGCTGTCATTACCTGAAAGGTGCACCAAAGAGCTTTCTGTCCACCCCTCACCCCATCACCTTCTCCTGTGTCTATCGACCTCCACCTAGCTCTGCCAACAAGCTCACCACATCCATGTTTTTCTCTGACTTTGACCAACTAATTGATTACTACTGCCTCTTACCTGGAAATCTCATCATTCTAGGTGACATCAATGTCCACTACGACAACACTCACCGTTATGACACAAGACATATCATCAACTCTCTGTCCAATCACAATATGACACAACATATTTCTGAACCAACCCATAAAAAAGCTCACATTCTTGACTGGATCATTTCTCGTGATCACCACAATTCAGCTACTGACAACTGCCTAGTTCTTTCTACCCGTCTAACTTCAGCCCTTCCATCTGACCACTCTGCAATTCTCTGTTCTCTTGACATTTCTCCTCCTTCCCGTACCACGCGCACAGTGACTCGACGCAATCTCAAATCTATTGACCTCTCCACATTTTCATCTGATGCCTCCCGCCTCCTTTCTGAAAAGTCACCCAACCTTGCCGATGAATTCTATACTACTCTCCACCATCTTCTGGACACTCATGCTCCAGCCACAACTCGTCTTTTACCTGACCGCCCCCCCTACCCCCTGGCTCACTCATGAGATTGCCTGTGCAAAACGTGCCCGCCGCAGAGCAGAGCGCCGCTGGCGCAAATCCAAACTCACTGTACATAGGCAACTTTTCCAAGCCTCTAAAACAAAAGTATCCACCCTCATTGCATCTGCAAAAACAAGCTATTTCCAAACCAAAATCCTGAATGCCTCTTCTTCAAGAGAACTCTTTACAACCATGAATCATCTCCTTGGCACACGAAAAGATTTACCTCTCCCAACAAAACACACAAATGAAGAACTCCCATCTGTATTCTCCAAGTATTTCACCACCAAAATACAAACTCTTCGTGACAGGCTTGACAGGACACCCTGTCAACCATGCCCACCTGACCCTTCCTTCTCTGGCACACCTCTTACTACTTTTACCCCAGTCTCACAAGAAGAAATTCTCAACACAATCAGATCCATGTCGTTCAAAACCTGCGAACTGGATCCTCTTCCAGGTTCTCTCTACTCTGACTGTCTCCCTACTCTCCTCCCATTCATCACTGACATCATCAACACTTCTCTTCAAATTGGAACTGTCCCAGATTCTTTCAAGTCTGCTATTGTTCACCCTCTCCTCAAGAAATACAATTTAGACCCACATGAACTGAAAAATTACCGGCCTATCTCTAATCTCTCTTTCTTGTCAAAACTCATCGAAAAGTTGTCCTCAATCAGCTGAACTCTCACCTGTCTGCCAACAATCTTCTCAATCCTTTCCAGTCAGCCTACCGCCAGTGCCATAGCACTGAAACTGCCCTGCTATACATTCTCAACAATCTCCTCCTTGCAACTGATACTGGCAAAGTCTCTCTCCTCACACTCCTTGATCTGTCTGCAGCCTTTGATACCATTGATCATGGTATTCTCCTTTCTAGGCTTCATCATACTTTTGGCATCTCTGACATTGCTCTCTCCTGGTTCACTTCATATCTGTCAAACAGAAAACAAACTGTTCTCATTAATGGCACTTACTCTCAACCTGCATGCCTGACCTGTGGTGTTCCACAAGGATCTGTCCTTGGCCCTGTTCTTTTCACTCTTTACACCTCCCCCCTGTCCACCATCATCAACTCCCACTCTATAAAACACCACTTCTATGCTGATGACACCCAACTTCAAGACAGTGACACACCAGACAATATACAGCGCCTGTTGACTCGCACCACTGAGTGTTACTCGGACATTAAGAACTGGATGACGTTCAACAAACTTCAGCTTAATGACGACAAGACAGAAGCTATCCTCATTGGCACCCGTCAGAAACTTTCTCAGCTGCCTCCTCTTTCTGTCCCATTATGTAACACATCAGTCCCAATTTCTGATTCAGCTAAAAACCTTGGTGTCTGCATTGACTCTACCTCTCCATGAACAACTTTGTTTCTCAAACTGCCAGATCTTGCTACTATCATCTCCATCGTATAAGCCTGATCAGGAAGTATCTCTCTGTCGAAACAACTGCAAAACTCGTTCTCTCCTTCATAATGTCTGCATTGACTATTGCAATTCACTCCTGTCTGGTCTTCCTGCCTCCACCATTCACATCCTACAGCGCATTCAAAACTATGCTGCACGCCTTGTACTCAAAAAGAAAAAAGCTGACCACATATCTCCTCTCCTGGCACAACTTCACTGGCTCCCTGTATCAAAGCGCATACAGTACAAACTAGACACCATGTGCTACAAAAGCTACAATAACGCAGCCCCCGATTACCTGTCAAGCCTACTTGAGATCTATGTTCCCTCACGTACCCTCCGCTCTGCCTCCGATCCTCTGACTTTTCGCTTTCCACGCACTAAGCTCAATACGTATGGTCCACGAGCCTTCTCTGTTTCTGGTCCACTTTCCTGGAACAAACTTCCTCTCTCTGTCCGTCAGCAACCTACTTTTGTCTCCTTCAAGTCCGCTCTCAAAACTCACCTTTTCTCCTCTGCATAAAATCCTGACCTCACTCATCCCCCCTCTGTAGCCTGTCTCCACTCGGAGGGGAATCACATTGTAATATATATTTGTATATAATATGCTCTCTATAATTTTCCATTGCTTTTATTCTTTTTCCCCAATTATAGTCATGTGTGCGTGTGTGTGTGCGTGTGTGTGCGCGCGTGCGTAAGTGTATGTTCAGCGCTTAGATTTGATTTTTATCGAGACTTTGCGCTATATAAATATTGTAATTATTATTATTATTATTAGTTATCACATGTGGGGGTCCTGTACATGTTACAGTTCATAATAAGAGACAAAAAGAGGTAGGCCTACTTTTGGTAGGAAATCGCGTTCTTTCTGCTGCAATCAGTGCATTAAAATACCATTTTTAATTGATTAGTCATATTTTTTCAAGAAAAACAAATATGTGGGGGATAGATTATAGTCTACAGAAATCAATTTTTAGGAAAAGTCAAAACACCCCAGATAGACCCTCAGTCACCTTTTCAGCTCCTAGTGCTGTTCGGCTGACTGCGAGTTAAGACTGATTTCATGGTGGAAGGTCACAAATGGTTGAGATTTCTCGGATCTTCTAAGTCAACATGCGTATAAAGGTCCGTTAGCTTGTCAACTCCTTTCGAGTGTGCAGGTACACAGAGCATTAACCCTTCACCTCTTGCACCCTGTCCACTAACACCCTACGTTGCTAACCACGCAAGCAAAGCAAAACAAATAAATAATTTTTTTTAAAATAACGGAACTCTTTGACTTCCTTACCCTATCCACCAGCTTCCTGCAGGAAGCTGATAGATGGAGTAAGGAGGTCAAAGGGTTAAGTTTTTGCAGTTGGTGGAGAGGGCGGATGAAATACCAGTACAAAATATAGACTAGATAAAACATAGGCTGGGTAGGGCCTCAGGACCTCTGGCCAGTTTATGGGTTTATGTGCAGGCTCAAGGCTTGTGCCATGATGACCATTAGCACATGGCACCTGTGACGTCAGTGCGTATGGAATTTGCTCCGAGCACGGAGACGTCTTCAGAAAGTAAACCGAAACTGAAACGGAGATGATGCGGGATCGAAAGGGTTAAATACGCACGTTAAAGATCCAGTAAGCCATGTTAGTGTGTGTTGGGTTTATGGAAAGATGACAACAGCCAGCACGCACGTTCACTGAAAACACAAAATGCAGACCGTGTAACAACACAAGTAGTACATCACTGACACAATGGGGATGAAACAAGCCAAATACATGCATCTCACAACAATCGAAAGGCTAAGAAAAAAATATATATAACAACAACAACAACAGTAATAATAATAATAATAATAATAATAATAATAATAATAATAATAATAATGGTGATGATGGTGATGATAATAATAACGATAATAATAATGATGATGATGATGATGATGAAAATAATAATAATAATAATAATAATGATGATGATGATGATGATGATGATGATGATGATGATGATGATGATAATAATAATAATAATGATGATGATGATGATGATGATGATGATGATGATGATGATGATGATGAAAATAATAATGATGATGATGATGATGATGATGATGATGATGATGATGATGATGATAATAATAATATAATAATAATAATAATAATAATAATAATAATAATAATAATGATAATGATAATAATAATAATAATAATAGCAATAATAATAATAATAGTAATAAAAATGATGATGATGATGATGATGATGATGATGATGATGATGATGATGATGATGATGATGATGATGATGATGATGATGATGATGATTACGACGACGACGATGATGATGATGAATGAACGCATGAATTCAATAAAGCGTGTCCCATATTCCTGAGTTTGTGGGGGTGTGAGGTGGTAGAGACATCAACTTCTCCGTTCTTTTGATTGAGTCGTGGACTCAAACTTTGACGTAGGAAGCTGGCGGATAGGGTGAGGGAATCAAAGAGTTAAGTTTTTGCTTTGCTGGCATGGTCGACAATGCAGGTTGCTGGTGGACAGGGTGCGGGGAGTCAAAGGGTTTACTCCCAACCCCCAACGTAATTACTGGCCTGTTCGCTGCCAGTCTCAATGACTTAGCATTCTGATGAGGTTAGCTTTACGTTTCATACGTCTCATCCTCCTCCGTGTTCCGTCCATATTTTCAGAACTTACCAGCGCGTACCGTTTCGCGCAGGCGTAAGGAGTTTGCCAGATATTTGCTGGTAAATTTGGATGGAGCGCACATGGGATTGTCAGAGTGCGATGAATCCCTCTTGAGTAAACTTCATCTCTAAATCCAAAACAGGTGTGACTGCCCTCGTTCAAACAAACAGGAACTAGAAAAACACGAAAATAGAATCAGAACGCTTATTTAATACAACAAGACAAGACAGGCGCAAATTTTCGGCCAAGAAAATAGAATCAGAACGCGTATTTAATACAACAAGACAAGACAGGCGCAAATTTACGGACAAAGACCAGTTGGCCGAAAAGTTGCGCCGGTCTTGTCTTCTTGTATTAAATACGCGTTCTGATTCTATTTTCGTGTTGTTGTTTTTTTCTGATTCCTTTTCATCTCTAAACATCATTGAAACCTGTTGCATATCGCCATTTGTTGTCCGCCAAATCTCCTGTCATTATCTTTTAGAAAGACGCTTGACTCTACTCCTAATTCAAGTTCTATGTGGACCAACATCATGAGGCCAGGTGCCTGTCTCCTCAGCCTCGCTGTTTTACCTGCCCCGATCCTTAACAGGGTGAGGTACCCTTTCACAGCTGGGTAGACGGAGGTCGAATGTGCAAAAGTTTTCTTGAGCGAGATAACATTGTAGCGCTGAGACGTGATACTCACACGAGGATTTGACTTCTAACGACAATTAACCGAAACTGAGACGGGCCTAACATTATGAATGTCCTAACATTCATTCTTTTTTCTTTTTTTTTTTTTTTTTTCTTTTTTTTAGCAGTTTCAGTTTTAGTTTCAGTTTCTCAAGACGACGTCTTGAGAAACTGAAACTGCTTAAAAAAAAAATTTTTAAATAAAAAAGACGACTTTCAGGTTGATAAATTCAAATACCTGGGAACGATCATTTCATCAGACGGCAGATGCACGTCAGAAATAGCCGGCAGAATCGGCCAAGCCAAAACAGCATTCAAGAAGATGACAAGCATTCTTACCAACAAATGCCTGTCAAGTAACATCAGGAAGAGAATTCTTGAATGTTAATATAGAACCAATACTGTTGTACGGATGCGAGGCGTGGACAGTCGGCAGGCAAAGGCAGAACAAGATTGAGGCAGCCGAGATGTAGTTTCTAAGAAGAATGTTGAGAGTTCCATGGACAGCAAAGAAAACAAACGAGACAGTCTTGATGGAGGCAGACACAAGTATATCACTCATAAGGAAGTTTAGGAAAAGACAGGCAACATTTATAGGCCATTTTATGAGGAAGGGGGATTAGAGCACCTGGTCACAACGGGAAAGCTGGAGGGAAAGAGAGCACCAGGTAGACCCAGGGAGAAAATGCGGGACGGACTTGCAGAGTGGCTGGGGACGAGGAGGGTGGGGAGATGCTAGGGCAACGAGAGATAGAGACATATGGAAGTTCATGATCGCCAACGCCATGCGGCAGGGCACCTGATGATGATGAAGATGACGTCTCCGCGCTTGGAACGAATTCCATATGCACTGACGTCACAGGTGCCATGTGTATGGTGATCATGGCACAAGCTTTTAAGCCTGCACATAAACCCATGAGCTGGCCAGGTCCTGAGGCCCTACCTAGACTATGTTTTACCTAGTCTATATTTTATACCGGTATTTTATCAGCCTTCCGCTGGAATAATCTTGGTTACATGTAAACGACATGTGTATATGTGCATCTTATCTTAAAAAAAAAAAACATGCATATAAAGTAAATAAATAAATAATGAAAGATCTGAATCACAACACAACTAGCTATTCTGTATAAACTCGTCTCACATGACAGAACCTTCCCCCTCCCCTTCCCCCAGTCAATGCCCAAATGCTCAGCTGTCTATCAACTAGGTGAAGACATTTTCTTAATCATAGATAGTGACTGAGTAAGTTAGTAAGTAAGAAAGTGAGTAAGTAAGTGAGGAAGAAGTAAGTAAGTAGGTGAATAAATAAATACAAAATAAAGGAGTATGCAGATGAAATAAACAGGTAAGAGATGAAAAGAACAAATAACAGCAAATACATGCACATACCCACATGCCCGCACACAGACATACACACATATACATTCATACATACACACCCATATCGACACAGCATGACGGCCAACAACAACAGCTATATGTACATTAACAACAACAACACCAACAAAGAGGAAACACCCATACATACATATCATGACAAACTTACAGTACCTGGATAACACTCAACAAGCAGCCCACAAACACACACACACACACACAACACACAGACGGTTTGGCAAACTGGCTTGTTCTTCAGTTGCCTTTTTCTTTTCTTCGCTTTTCCTTTATCTCTGTTTCAGGAAAAGCCCAAACACTTTCCATTCCACGCTGTAAGAGTCTGTGCAGTGTTAATTTTGAGATGAAACACACAGCATGCACACCCACCAAAGACGAAGTATGAAGTCTGTGCAGCAAACATCATCATCATCATCAGGTGCCCTGCCGCATGGCGTTGGCGACCATGGACTTCCAACCATCTCTATCTCTCGTTGCCCCCAGCATATCCCCCACCCTCTTCATCCCCAGCCACTCTGCAAGTCCGTCCAGCATTCTCTCCCTGGGTCTACCTGGTGCTCTCTTTCCATCCAGCTTTCCCGTTGTGACCAGGTGCTCCAAATCCCCCTTCCTCATAAAATGGCCTATAAATGTTGCTTGTCTTTTCCTAATCTTCTTTATGAGTGATCTATTTGTGTCTGCCTCCATCAAGACTGTCTCGTTTGTTTTCTTTGCTGTCCATGGAACTCTCAACATTCTTCTGAGAAACCACATCTCGGCTGCCTCGATCCTGCTCTGGCTTTGCTTGCTGACTGTCCACGCCTCGCATCCGTACAACAGTATTGGTTCTATATAACATTCAAGGACTCTCTTTCTGATGTTAATTGATAGGCATTTGTTGTTAAGAATGCTTGTCATCTTCTTGAATGCTGTTTTGGCTTGGCCGATTCTGCCAGCTATTTCCGATGTGCATCTGCCGTCTGATGAAATGACCGTTCCCAGGTATTTGAACTTATTAACCTGTGTCAAGGTTGTGCCATTTGTTTTTATTTTGCATGAGGGGATTTCATGTTTTTTACTGATCACCATGACTTCAGTCTTCCTGCTGTTTAGTTCCAACTCCTTACCTTTGCTTTCTGTTTCTAGTATATTCACAAGGTTTTGTAGGTCCCTTTCATTTTCTGCAATTAGCACAGTGTCAAACATATTGCATGCAAAGTGGTGAGCAAAAACAACGTAAGTGCACACACGCATCCTAAAATAATTCAATCGAAACGCTGAACAGGTTCACCTGCGAAATCGTAAAAATTTGTCGATCTTGTCTATTGATATCTCTGGCGAAGTGCGCCCTGCCATAGGGAACAGAAGACCTGTGGTTCAGCAAACAGGTTGCTATGGGACAGAGGTCGAGGCACTATATGGACTCCGTGACTGACACTAATGAACTCCTCCACCACCACCACCTCCACCCCTGCCTCCATGTCACTGAGGTCACGGCTCACACACACACACACACACACACACACACACACACACATATATATATATATATATATATATATATATATATATATATATACACTCGCACACATGTTCACGCACACACGCACACTCTCTCTCTCACACACACACACATACACACTCAAAACACACACTACACACACACACACACACACACACACACACACACACACACACACACAATCTCTCTCTCTCTCTCTCTCTCTTGCGCACACACACACACACACATACACACACACAAACTCTCTCTCTCTTGCGCACACACACATACACACACACACAAGCTATCTCTCTCTCTCTCTCTCTCTCTCTCTCTTGCGCACACACACACACACACACCGCACACACACACAAGCAGACACACACACGTACGCACGCACGCACACACACACACACAACTCAGTCAGGTGGAACAAATCAGTCATTCTGACAGACATAGGTTGTCATAGTATTGACATTAGAGCGCAACGACGACTCGGCTGCAAGTTACGAAGCTTTCCTACATAAAATTTTGTTCTATCTATCTATCTATCTATCTATCTATCTATCTATCTATCTATCTATCTATCTGTCTATCTATCTATCTATCTATCTATCTATCTGTCTGTCTGTCTATCTATCTATCTATCTGTCTGTCTGTCTGTCTATCTATCTA
>CM060311.1:16727463-16737463 GCA_030674185.1 Monoplex corrugatus
TTGTGTGGCTGAGTTAACTATGACAAAAGTCAACCTCAGTCAGTAGTTTCGTCATTGTGGTTTTTCTGTGTGTTTGTACCGAGAGGAAACTTGGTGAGATGAAGTTGTTGGTCTGCAACTAAACGACAACCCCCGTTGGGTTGCCGGGGGCTCTTTCAGTATAAATAATATCCCCACCTTCTGGAAATTCTGTGCTAGAAATTTCCTCTTTTCTGTCACTCTCTTTGTTTCTGCCTTGTTGCCTTGCTTTCTGTCATTTCTACTTATTTTCTGCCTTAATGGTCCATTCACCTGTATTTTTTCGATAAAGTCTTACGTACATTTTCTTCGGATTGATAATTGGGTACATGTATTAAGTGCATTTTTGGCTCTAAGGAGGTGAGATATGCGGAAGCAATTTTAGGTAATTTATGCCTGTTTTTATATTTGATTTGGTGTCCTTATGTATGCTTATATTTGTATTCAGGTGTGTTTTTTAAATCTCCCCTGTGCGATAAATCAGACAGAACAGTCCTACGCCGGGGGCATGTCCTTAGATTATGTGCGCGAATGCATTGATATATTGTACTTAATTTTCTTTTCTTTTTTTTTCCTGTTGAAGTTTTGTGTGTTTTCAAGCGGTTATAGCCCTGATATGGCTCTGCGCAGTCGGCTGGGCTTTAAACAACAATAAAAAATAAAAAAAAAATAAAACTAAACGAGAAGCCTGGTGGCGGGGAGGAGAGACCGGCATCCTGGCAGAACAGCTTGCTCCTCTGTTGTGTAAGGTGAATGATCGTCTGTGTGCTGTTCCAGTCATTCCACGGATGTCATCATTTGTGATCATGTGTCTTCTGGGTTCTGTCTGGTGTTCTTTAGGGATATTATTTATCTACATACTCCTTTATTTTGTATTCAGTTATTCATTACTTACTTATTTCTTCTTCATTTACTCACTCACCTACTTGCTCACTCACTTACTCTCTCGCTTGCTTACTTGCTTACTTACTTATTTTTACTTATTTACTTTTACTTACTTACTTACCTACCTATCTATGATTAAGAAAATATTGTCTTCACCTAGTTGATAGCTGAGCATTTCGCCACTGACTGGGAGGGGGGGGGGTCTGTCATGTGAGACGAGAGTGTACAGAACAGCTAGTTGTGTTGTGACTCAGACCTTTAATTATTTATTTATATAATTACTTTATATATGTTCCTTTCTTGAAGGTAAGATACACACACATACACATGTCATTTACATGTAACCAGGATTATTCCAGTGGTAGGCTGAGAAAATACCAGTATAAAATATAGATTAGGTAAAACATAATCATGATCACCATACACATGGCATCTGTGACGTTAGTGCATATGGAATTCGTTCCGAGCTCGGAGACGTCATCTTGCGAAACTGAAACTGAAACTGAAACTGAATCTTTAGAGACATCTCATGTCGCAAGCTGTCATCTTTCTTTTGAGGGTTTGTGTTTAAAATCCAGGCCTGGCACTGATAAAATCAGTGTGGGTAAAAAGCCTGTTGTGATAAACCTATCGTTATGCATCGCCATAATGTAGGTTAGATACATTCATATTGACACTTCATATCAAATCCAAGAGGTATAGAAAAGATTATGTCTAGGCGTATCGAACCTAGGTTCTTGCGATTGGAAGTCAGATGTTTTTCCATTGAATTACCGACTATTTTTGTATTTTAGTCAACACTATGCAACAAAAGGTCTCTGTGTTTTTGTTTTATAAGGAAATCAGATATGATACCAGAGAACAAAATACGATGTGTACCTTCGGAAATCAGACCCCTGTCCTGCGCCATCGCCAGAGCCACAAGACACAGTGCCAAGAATACCTTCATCTTTGAACTGAAATTATAAACACACACAAACACACAAACACACACAGACAGACACACAAACACACACAGACACAGACACACGATCTCACACACCTCACACACACATACACACACTCACACATACACACACACACATATACACACTCATACACACAGACACATACACACTCACATACACAAACACACACACACACACACACACACACACACACACACACACACACTCACACACACAGAGACACACACACACATACACACACATACAAACACGCACACTCACACACACACATACGCGCGCGCACATACACACACACACACACACACACACACACACACACACACACACACACACACACACACACACACAACATGAAGAGTGTATGAAAGATAAGGCAATATATTCAAACCATTGAAAAATCTCCCCGTTCATACCATTTTTTTTAAAGAATATATAGATTGTCTTTTTCTCAGTCTCACACACGCATTGTCGCGCGCACGCACACACACACACACACACACACACACACACACACACACATATATATATATACACACACGCATATGCACACGCGCGCGCGCGGGCACACACAAGCACACACAAGCATACATACACATGCACACACACATATACACACTCACGCTCACACACACACACACACACACACACACAAAATAAACTCACATACAACCGCACAAACACACACGCACACACACACACACACACATACACACACACACACACACACACAAACACACACACACACACCACACACACACACACACACACACACACACACACACACACACACACACATATCATCTAATACTGAAAAGACGTTGAATCAAAGAACGAACACACACCACACACGCACATGCACACACACACGTGACACACACACACACACACATGCACACTCATTCACACACACACACACACACACACACACACACACACACACACACACACACACACACACACACACACACACACACACACACACACACACACTCACATAAACGTGGCGTTAAGTGAGGACGAAAGAAGAAAACCCCAACAACGGCGAAAACATAATGAACGTGATATTTCAGAAGTTCTCAGAAAATGCTGCAGTAGGCTAGGTAAGACATAGTCTAGGTAGGGCCTCATGACCTGGCCAGCTCATGGGTTCATGTGCAGGCTTAAGGCTTGTGCCATGATCATCATACACATGGCACCTATGACATTAGTGCACATGGAATTCATACCGATCGCGGAAACGTCATCATGAGAAACTTAAAACTGAAGCTGAAACTAAAAGCTGCTTCACACATATTTGCTATTCTCTCACAATTCTTAGAAAGTGCTGACCTTAGGAAATTTTTGCCCTGTGTGACCTTGACTTATCACTCAGGTCAGTGGTTGTCATCTGGTACTGGTAATCATGTAACACAGTACTTCCTACTGCATGTGGAAAGTAATGCCCCCTCGCCCCCCCCCCCCCCCCCCCCCCAACAAGAAAAAGTCTAATCCGATCACAAGAAGGGGACAAGAGTGGCAGAATAGTTCAGACGTTCGCCTGCCAATAATTAAACTCGAGGTTTCAGGGATACGCTCCCCGTAGATGCTTCGACTTTTCTCCTGTTTGACTGGAAAATCGAACTGAACGTCTAGTCTTTCGGAAGGGGACGAAAAACGAGTCGGACCCGTGTGCCTTCTGGCTGCGCACGCTAAAGATCCCACGGCAATTAAAAATCGTGAAGAGGGCATTGTGCGGCTGCCTTGGTATAAAACATTGAAGAAATATGTTTATTTCCCAGGCCCCACCCGTTGAAGACAAATTTGCCTTCTTGCCTCTCTGAAGTCTTGGTTAAAAAGTGAACATGAATATGATTTTGAAGCGAGGGAGAGGGAATGGGCGCCGCCCTTATGATGCTGGCCCCATGAAAAGTTGAGGTCTCTGCCACCTCGCTCCCCTACGATGCCACGGTTATGGAACTATCCAGGTAGGATCTGGCCAGTCATGGGTTTATGTGCAGGCTTAAAGGCTTGAGCCGTGATCATTCTGGATCTTCTCCACCACATGGCACCTGTGACGTTAGGTGCGTATGGAATTCATTCCGAGCGTGGAGACGTCATCTTGAGAAATAGAAACTGATACTGAAGAAGGACAGGCTCCGCCAAGTTCGCTTTTCCCATGACAAGTGCACATAGTACATTATACAGTGTACAATGCATCTTTTACATTATACAGTGTACAATGTATCTTTTACATTATACAGTGTACAATGTATCTTTTACATTATACAGTGTACAATGTATCTTCCTGTACGTATGCGAAACATGGACACTCACAGCGGATTTGGAAAAATGAATCCAAGCCATGGACATGACATATTATGGAAAGATGTTAAACATCAGATACACTGACCATATCACCAATGAACTAGTGCACCAAACCATCAAACAAATAGGACCATATGAAGATCTGCTGACTTTCGTCAAGAGAAAATAACTACGTTGATATGGCCATGCAAAATGATCCAGTGGCCTTGCTAAATCAATCTTCCACGGTATTGTTAACCATGTAACATGATCCAGTGGCTTTGCTAAATCAATCTTCCACGGTACTGTTAACCATGTAACATGATCCAGTGGCCTTGCTAAATCAATCTTCCACGGTAGTGTTAACCATGTAACATGATCTAGTGGTTTTGCTAAATCAATCTTTTACGGTAGTGTTAACCATGTAACATGATCCAGTGGCTTTGCTAAATCAATCTTCCACGGTAGTGTTAACCACGTAACATGATCCAGTGGCTTTGCTAAATCAATCTTCCACGGTACTGTTAACCATGTAACATGATCCAGTGGCCTTGCTAAATCAATCTTCCACGGCACTGTTAACCATGTAACATGATCCAGTCGCTTTGCTAAATCAATCTTCCACGGTACTGTTAACCATGTAACATGATCCAGTGGCTTTGCTAAATCAATCTTCCACGGTACTGTTAACCATGTAACATGATCCAGTGGCCTTGCTAAATCAATCTTCCACGGTAGTGTTAACCATGTAACATGATCCAGTGGCC
Organism: Monoplex corrugatus; assembly: GCA_030674185.1. Lineage (NCBI taxonomy): Eukaryota > Metazoa > Mollusca > Gastropoda > Littorinimorpha > Ranellidae > Monoplex > Monoplex corrugatus. The sequence continues at coordinate 16,732,385 of CM060311.1, forward strand.
TTGCTAAATCAATCTTCCACGGTAGTGTTAACCATGTAACATGATCCAGTGGCCTCGCTAAATCAATCTTCCACGGAACTGTTAACCATGTAACATGATCCAGTGGCCTCGCTAAATCAATCTTCCACGGTAGTGTTAACCATGTATCATGATCCAGTGGCCTTGCTAAATCAATCTTCCACGGTACTGTTAACCATGTAACATAATCCAGTGGCCTTGCTAAATCAATCTTCCAAGGTAGTGTTAACCATGTAACATGATCCAGTGGCCTTGCTTAATCAATCTTCCACGGTACTGTTAACCATGTAACATGATCCAGTGGCCTTGTTTAATCAATCTTCCACGGTAGTGTTAACCATGTAACATGATCCAGTGGCCTTGCTAAATCAATCTTTTACGGTAGTGTTAACCATGTAACATGATCCAGTGGCCTTGCTCAATCAATCTTCCACGGTACTGTTAACCATGTAACATGATCCAGTGGCCTTGCTCAATCAATCTTCCACGTTACTGTTAACCATGTAACATGATCCAGTGGCCTTGTTAAATCAATCTTTTACGGTACTGTTAACCATGTAACATGATCCAGTGGCCTTGCTAAATCAATCTTTTACGGTAGCGTTAACCATGTAACATGATCCAGTGGCCTTGCTAAATCAATCTTTTACGGTACTGTTAACCATGTAACATGATCCAGTGGCCTTGCTAAATCAATCTTCCACGGTACTGTTAACCATGTAACATGATCCAGTGGCCTTGCTAAATCAATCTTCCACGTTACTGTTAACCATGTAACATGATCCAGTGGCCTTGCTAGATCAATCTTCCACGGTACTGTTAACCATGTAACATGATCCAGTGGCTTTGCTAGATCAATCTTCCACGGTACTGTTAACCATGTAACATGATCCAGTGGCCTTGCTAAATCAATCTTCCACGGTAGTGTTAACCATGTAACATGATCCAGTGGCCTTGCTAAATCAATCTTTTACGGTAGCGTTAACCATGTAACATGATCCAGTGGCCTTGCTAAATCAATCTTCCACGGTAGTGTTAACCATGTATCATGATCCAGTGGCCTTGCTTAATCAATCTTCCACGGTACTGTTAACCATGTAACATGATCCAGTGGCTTGCTAGATCAATCTTCCACGGTACTGTTAACCATGTAACATGATCCAGTGGCCTTGCTAAATCAATCTTCCACGGTAGTGTTAACCATGTAACATGATCCAGTGGCCTTGCTAAATCAATCTTCCACGGTACTGTTAACCATGTAACATGATCCAGTGGCCTTGCTAAATCAATCTTCACGGTACTGTTAACCATGTAACATGATCCAGTGGCCTTGCTAAATCAATCTTCCACGGTAGTGTTAACCATGTAACATGATCCAGTGGCCTTGCTAAATCAATCTTCCACGGTACTGTTAACCATGTATCATGATCCAGTGGCCTTGCTTAATCAATCTTCCACGGTACTGTTAACCATGTAACATGATCCAGTGGCCTTGCTAATCAATCTTCCACGGTAGTTAACCATGTAACATGATCCAGTGGCCTTGTCTTAATCAATCTTCCACGGTAGTGTTAACCATGTAACATGATACAGTGGCCTTGCTAAATCAATCTTCCACGGTACTGTTAACCATGAAACATGATCCAGTGGCCTTGCTAAATCAATCTTCCACGGTACTGTTAACCATGTACATGATCCAGTGGCCTTGCTAATCAATCTTCCACGGTATGTTAACCATGTAACATGATCCAGTGGTCCCTTGCTAAATCAATCTTCACGGTACTGTTAACCATGTAACATGATCCAGTGGCCTTGTTTAATCAATCTTCACGGTACGTTAACCATGTAACATGATCAGTGGCCTTGCTAAATCAATCTTTTCACGGTACTGTTAACCATGTAACATGATCCAGTGGCTTTGCTAAATCAATCTTCCACGGTACTGTTAACCATGTAACATGATCCAGTGGCCTTGCTAAATCAATCTTCCACGTTACTGTTAACCATGTAACATGATCCAGTGGCCTTGCTAGATCAATCTTCCACGGTACTGTTAACCATGTAACATGATCCAGTGGCTTGCTAGATAATCTTCCACGGTATGTTAACCATGTAACATGATCCAGTGGCCTTGCTAAATCAATCTTCCACGGTAGTGTTAACCATGTAACATGATCCAGTGGCCTTGCTAAATCATTTCCACGGTAGTGTTAACCATGTAACATGATCAGTGGCCTTGCTAAATCAATCTTCCACGGTACTGTTAACCATGTAACAATGATCCAGTGGCCTTGCTAAATCAATCTTCCACGGTAGTGTTAACCATGTATCATGATCCAGTGGCCTTGCTTAATCAATCTTCCACGGTACTGTTAACCATGTAACATGATCCAGTGGCCTTGCTTAATCAATCTTCCACGGTAGTGTTAACCATGTAACATGATCCAGTGGCTTGTTTAATTCAATCTTCCACGGTATGTTAACCATGTAACATGATACAGTGGCCTTGTAATCAATCTTCCACGGTACTGTTAACCATGTAACATGATCCAGTGGCCTTGCTAATCAATCTTCCACGGTACTGTTAACCATGTACATGATCCAGTGGCCTTGTAAATCAATCTTCCACGTTACTGTTAACCATGTAACATGATCCAGTGGCCTTGCTAGATCAATCTTCCACGGTACTGTTAACCATGTAACATGATCCAGTGGCTTTGCTAATCAATCTTCCACGGTACTGTTAACCATGTAACATGATCCAGTGGCCTTGCTAAATCAATCTTCCACGGTATGTTAACCATGTAACATGATCCAGTGGCCTTGCTAATCAATCTTCCACGGTACTGTTAACCATGTAACATGATCAGTGGCCTTGCTAAATCAATCTTCCACGGTAGTGTTAACCATGTAACATGATCCAGTGGCCTTGCTAAATCAATCTTTCCACGGTAGTGTTAACCATGTAACATGATCCAGTGGCCTTGCTAAATCAATCTTCCACGGTACTGTTAACCATGTAACATGATCCAGTGGCCTTGCTAAATCAATCTTCCACGGTACTGTTAACCATGTAACATGATCCAGTGGCCTTGCTAAATCAATCTTCCACGTTATGTTAACCATGTAACATGATCCAGTGGCCTTGCTAATCAATCTTCCACGGTACTGTTAACCATGTAACATGATCCAGTGGCTTTGCTAATCAATCTTCCACGGTACTGTTAACCATGTAACATGATCCAGTGGCCTTGCTAAATCAATCTTCCACGGTAGTGTTAACCATGTAACATGATCCAGTGGCCTTGCTAAATCAATCTTTCCACGGTAGCTGTTAACCATGTAACATGATCCAGTGGCCTTGCTAAATCAATCTTCCACGGTAGTGTTAACCATGTATCATGATCCAGTGGCCTTGCTTAATCAATCTTCCACGGTACTGTTAACCATGTAACATGATCCAGTGGCCTTGCTTAATCAATCTTCCACGGTACTGTTAACCATGTAACATGATCCAGTGGCCTTGCTTAATCAATCTTCCACGGTAGTGTTAACCATGTAACATGATCCAGTGGCCTTGCTTAATCAATCTTCCACGGTAGTGTTAACCATGTAACATGATACAGTGGCCTTGCTAAATCAATCTTCCACGGTAGTGTTAACCATGTAACATGATCCAGTGGCCTTGCTAAATCAATCTTCCACGGTATGTTAACCAGTAACATGATCCAGTGGCCTTGCTAAATCAATCTTCCACGGTACTGTTAACCATGTAACATGATCCAGTGGCCTTGCTTAATCAATCTTCCACGGTAGTGTTAACCATGTAACATGATCCAGTGGCCTTGCTAAATCAATCTTCCACGGTACTGTTAACCATGTAACATGATCCAGTGGCCTTGCTAATCAATCTTCCACGGTACTGTTAACCATGTAACATGATCCAGTGGCCTTGCTAAATCAATCTTCCACGGTATGTTAACCATGTAACATGATCCAGTGGCCTTGCTAAATCAATCTTCCACGGTATGTTAACCATGTAATGATCCAGTGGCTTGCTAATCAATCTCCACGGTATGTTAACATGTACATGATCCAGTGGCTTGCTAAATCAATCTTCCACGGTACTGTTAACCATGTAACATGATCCAGTGGCTTGCTAATCAATCTTCCACGGTACTGTTAACCATGTAACATGATCCAGTGGCCTTGCAATCACAATTCAATCTTCCACTGGTAGACTGTTAACCATGTAACATGATCCAGTGGCCTTGCTAAATCAATCTTCCACTGGTACGTGTTAACCATGTAACACTGATCCAGTGGCCTTGCTAAATCAATCTTCCACGGTAGTGTTAACCATGTAACATGATCCAGTGGCCTTGCTAATCAATTCACGTATTTACCATGTACAGATCAGTGGCTTGCTATCATTTCACGTATGTAACATGTACAGATCCAGTGGCCTTGCTAAATCAATCTTCCACGGTACTGTTAACCATGTAACATGATCAGTGGCCTTGCTAAATCAATCTTCCACGGTATGTTAACCATGTAACATGATCCAGTGGCCTTGCTAAATCAATCTTCCACGGTAGTGTTAACCATGTATCATGATCCAGTGGCTTTGCTAAATCAATCTTCCACGGTAGTGTTAACCATGTAACATGATCCAGTGGCTTGCTCAAATCATCATCTCACGGTAGTGTTAAACCATGATACATGATCCAGTGGCTTGTGCTAAATCAATCTTCCACGGTAGTGTTAACCATGTAACATGATCCAGTGGCTTTGCTAAATCAATCTTCCACGGTACTGTCGAGTAGAGAATCAGTGGCAAAGTAGAAAAATTGCAAGGACTGACAGACATTGCGGAATGGCCCAAAAAAAAAATCATTGAAGACCACGAGGAGGAACGATGTATATGTGTGGCTGGCAATCATCTTCATAGTTTAATAATAGAGTGAGGAATAATGCGAAAAAAGAATTGAAAAAACGAAGAAAGATGCGAGGAGAGAATGGAGGAGAAAGAAGAAAAATTGCGAAGAAGATGAGAAAATT
>CM060311.1:16742463-16754963 GCA_030674185.1 Monoplex corrugatus
CCCCCTCCCCCTCTACCAGGCAGTAAGCGGTCATCTCTGTGCAACAACACAGTGGGAGGTGGTCAACTGGGCCAGCAGTTTGAGTTCCCTGTGTTCTGATAGAAAGTCTCTTTATGTGTAATGAGCAGTGAGTCGAAATGTTAGAGAATAGCAATGCACAAGCACGATTGATAGTAATGCTGATAATAATAGTGATGATGATAATCATGATATTCTTAATGATGATAATTGTAGCGATAACGTTATCAATATACTTAACAGTAATTATTGTTATTAGTATTATCATTAGTTTTGTTGTTATTATTATTATCATTATTGTTATTTCTTTATTTCTCTATTTAACAGCATATTATTGTTATTATTATTACATTGTTATTACTATTATTATTATTACTGATGTTGTTGCTGTTATTGGTGTTGGTGTTGATGGTGGTGGTGATAGTGTTGTTGTTGTTGTTGTTGTTGTTATCATTTCATCATTGTTATTGTAATTGTTGATAATTTTATGCCCTAAATTACCTACGTAAGATCTTGGGCATCAAATGGACAGACTTTGTCACAAACGATGAAGGAAATGTTTTGTCACAAACATATCACACACACACACACACACACACACACACACACACACACACACACACACACACACACACACATACAGAAAACTAACAGAAGAAAATCGCTGTGTTTTACAGTTTGACTCGTTTCATACAAACGGCTTCAATTGCTCATTCATTGGTCAATGACTCTGCAAAAGATCAAATTATTTCAACCTCAAACAATTGACAAAGAACACGAATTAGACAATTTTACTGAGCACTAGAAATCCAGATTATGTACATGTGTTTATCAAGGTCACCTTGATCGTGAAGAAGAACCTCGTGAAAAGAAAGTGAATGTGAAGAGAGGACAGTGGTAAACTATCACAACAGTGAAAACAAAACGTAAATATTATCAGTAGTTTTTGAGAAAGTGGTATTCCCACACCTTAAACAAGTGAGTGCTGCCATTTCTTTGGTCTGGATGAAAAACTCTTGATAACTCGTCCTCCAGACTTACACTTGCACGATTCCTGAATGGTCCACGGCTTTGACCAAACTTTGGTAAAGATCCATCAATAGAGAGCTAAGAAAGTCGTGTACACACCGTCATTTTTGTCACAAACATTACACACACACACACACACACACACACACACACACACACACACACACACACACACACACACACACACACACACGCACACACACACACACACACGCACACACGCACCCACACGCCACACACACACACACACTCACACACACACACACACACACACACACACTCACGCACGCACGCACGCACGTGCACACACAAAAAAACACTCACGCACGCACCCACGCACACACACACACAAACATCACACGCACACACATACACACACACACGCGTGCACACACACATACACACACACACACACACACACACACACACACACACTCACACAAACACACACGCACCATGATTATCATCATAAACCATCTGTTGTGAGGTTAATTAAAATACATATTGTTCCACTGACACACACACACACACACACACACACACACACACACACACACACACACACACACACACACACACACACACACACACACACACCAACACAACACAACACAACACAGCACACACACGCACTGAACCCTTAGTCGATCATGAAAAACGACAATGAAATACTGTCCTAGAAAATTTCAATATAATAGATAATCAAACAAACATACATACAGAAAAAAGACACAAAATGAAAAAAAAAAAAAAAAGAACACGTGTCGAGGCAAAGTGACATGCTTTCCAGAACGAGAACAACCGACATTTTACTCAGAAAAACAACACAACACAAAACAAAACAAAAACTCGCCATATTAGAGCATGAATCCAGTCTAGTCCAAACCAGTTCTACTACCATTGCCCAGATTGCCCAGGCCCTTGAGATACACCGGCGATATTGGACAGGAGATTTTAGCATCCGTGAAGTGGATGAGACTCGACAGTGTGGTTCCAGTCTTTCCAGTGAGCCCATGCGGCGTTCAAATTCAACTCTAGGGTCCGAGTTTTTCAATGAGCCCGTAACACGTTCAACTCTGGGGCGGAACCGGAAGGGACCAAAAAAAACCAAAAAAAAGTCCTGCAATGATTTTGACCAGCCTAATAGGAGATTCGAACCCACAACCTTCCAGTCGGTAGTCCTTTATGGCACCCACTGCAACCACAGCGATTGGGAACATTCTTTATCTTGAACGGTGATCACAGATTTCTGATTTTTTGTATTTTCATGCGATTTTTTCCACATGCACTTGAATTCCTTACAGGTACATGGAACACCTTTTATTCAAAAATAAAAAGGTTTGTCATACTTTCCTTTATCGCGGTTGTGTGTGTGTGTGTGTGTGTGTGTATGTGTGTGTGTGTGTGTGTGTGTGTGTGTGTGTGTGTGTGGTGTGTGTGTGGTGTGCGTGTCTCTCTCTCTCTCTCTGTATCTCTCTCTCTCTTTCTCTCTCTCTCTTTCTCTCTCTCTCTCTCTCTCTCTCTCTCTCTCTCTCCCTTTGTGTGTGTGTGTGTGTGTGTGTGTACATGTGTGTGTGTGTGTGTGTGTGTGTGTGTGGTGTGTGTGTGTGTGTGTGTGTGTGTGTGTGTGTGTGTGTGTGTGTGTGTGTGTGTGTGTGTGTGTGTGTGTGTGAGTGAGTGTGTCGTTTATTTCTTTTTGTTGTTGTTGTTGTTTGCTGATTGGGTTTTTGTTTTCCGTCTGTTTCTTGTTTCCACCACTCCCCCCCCCCCCCACCCACACACCCACCCTACCCCAGCCATTCGTTTCCACAACACATTTAATCTATTTTGTGTGTGTCCTTGTCTCTTCTATCACATGGACAAGTTCAATGCACTCTTGCATATTTGTTTCATTTGTGTTGGTGTGCTTGGATTTCTAGCTGACCTAGTACATGTGTTTGGGATACTGATGAACAGTAGTTGATATGATCTCTCTGTCTGTCTGTCTGTCTGTCTCTCTATCTCTGTCTCTGTCTCTTGAAAGAGTTACAGTCCTTTCCAGTGGATGCATATTTGCGACAAAGCTAGAGAGAGAGACAGAGACAGAGACAGAGAGAGAGAGAGACAGACAGACAGACAGATAGAAACAGACAGACAGACTGAGAGTGAGAGAGAGGGAGAGGGGAGAAAGAAAGAGAGAGAGAGAGACAGACAGACAGACAGACAGACAAAGAGAGAGAGACAGAGAGAGAAAAAGAGACAGACAGACAGACCAAGCGAGAGAGACAGAGAAAGAGAGACAGATAGACATACAGAGAGACAAAGAGAGTCAGACAGAGACAGACAGACAGAGAGACAAAGAGAGTCAGACAGAGACAGACAGACAGACAGACAAAGAGAGAAAGAGAGAAAGAGAGAGAGAAAGAGAGAGAGAGAGAGAGCTGACAAAAGAAATCAATCTAGGGATTAGCGTTTTCCACTGAATTTTATTGCAGGTTATTTTGACAACAGCCAGGGCTTCGTCGTGTCACACTTGACTGTATCCACTGGGGTCATCTGGGAAAAAACATATTATCACCTGATGAACTTTTGACAGACACACAGAGAGAGACAGAGACAGAGACAGAGAGACAGAGGGAGAGGTCAAAGTCCAATTGCTTTTCTATCAAAAGATAAGCCTCTGGCCCATGTCAGCGAACAACAAAATGAAAACAACAGAGAGACCGAGAGAGAGAGAGACAGAGACAGAGATAGACAGACAGCGAAAGAGAGAGAGAGAGAGTGAGAGAGAGAGAGAGAGAGGTCCCAGTCCAATTGTTTTTCTGTAAAAAGATAAGGCCTCTGACCCATTTAAATGTCAGCGAACAAAATAAAAACAACAACATCAACAAAAACAACAACAAACAAACAAACAATCCAACAAAGATAACAAGAACTCAATTTAACCCATTCACGCGTGATTTTCTCAGTTCTACTGCTTTATATACAGCGAACGTTCTTTTCCACGTTTGATTTTATCTATCATTCAGTAACACAAACCTAAACATTGACTGGGAAGGGGAGAGGGTGAAGGAAAGAGAAAGAGAGAAACTTGAGAAAGAGACAGAGTCAGAGACAGAGAGAACTTATATCAATTATTGTTCAGTATTACCCTAAACGAAAGAGAGGGAGAGATGGTTCATTCAAATACGCCATAGCCCTTTATGAGTGGGTGTGAACAATACTTAACCCGAATAGTATACAAAAATTAATACATATTCATAAGTTACGTTAAGACAGAAACTTACATCAACACAATGCAATCGAGTTAACGTCGTACATGAATTATATGTGTGATGTAATCCTCTCCAAGTGGGAAACAGAGAAGTATTGTATCTGGTTCATCTATATTTGATGTTTGTATTACAATGTAACTCGATAAATGAAGTTTGTGAAGAAATCCCTGGAATAGAAAGAAAAGCAAAACAAGAACTGGATGACTAAAGAAATTCTAGGCTTGATGGAAGAACGGAGGAAGGCAAAGGGAAAAAGAGGAAGAATGCAACAAAAGAATCAGAAATAGGTGCAGTGAAGCTAAGAAAGCTTGGCTGGAAACAAAGTGCAAAGAAATAGAAGATCGACACAAAACAGATTCTCAAAGTATGTACAGAAACATTGAAGAAATTGCACACAGGAAAAAGACATGCACATCAACTGGTTGCTTAAAATCAAAAGATGATACGCTTATCAAGGAAAAAAAATATATTAGATGGGGAGAGTACATTAAAGACCTTTTCAACGATGACAGAAACGAAGAACATACTATAAGACAGCACGTTCAAGGACCACCTATAATGAAAGATGAAATTAAAGCAGCATTGAAAAGATGAAACCAGGAAAAGCCCCAGGACCCGACAATATTACAACAGAAATGATTGAGGCCCTGTAGGAATTCGGTATTGAAAAAACAGCAGTTCACCTAAATGAAATTTATGACACCGGAAAAAAATCCCAAAGATAGGTTAAAATCAATTTTCACTGGACTTCCAAAGAAAAAAGGGACTATAGAATGCGTACGATCAGATTGATGAGCCAAGTAACAAAATTTCTATTAAGAATGGGCACGATTGACGACAAGGAACAGAATCAAAAGAGAAATAGAGCAGTGTGGATTTGTTGAAGGGAAATGAACTATTAATACCATATACATCCTAAGAAGTATCATAGAGAGGTCAGTCGATTTGAATAAGGATGTATATTTATGCTTTGTTGATTATATATACCAAGGCTTTCGATCAGGTAAGACATGAAGAATTGATCAACTGACTAGAAAGGCTCAATATTATGGAAAAGATTTAAGAATAATCAGAAATATGAATTGGGAACAAACAGCAGCAATGAGAATAGAAAACTACATAACCTTTTCCCAAAATATTAAAAGAGGTGTCAGGCAGGGTTGTGTTCTGTCACCAGATTTGTTTTCACTTTACAGCAAAACTATCATGAGAAACCTACAAGAATGCCCTGGGATAAAGCTTGGATGAAAAATGACGAACAACATTCGATACGCAGATGACACCGTGCTAATTGCAGAAAATGAAAGGGACATACAAAACCTTGTAAATATAATAGAAATAGAAAAGCAAAAATTAAGAGCTGGAGCTAAATAGCAAAAAGACTGAAGTCATGATAATCAGTAAAAAACATGAAATCCCCTCACGCAAAATAACAGCAAATGGCACGTCTTTGAGACAGGTTGATAAGTTTAAATATATGGGAACGGTCATCTCACCAGACGGCAGTTGCTATTCAGAAATAGCCAGCAGAATCGGCCAAGCCAAAACAGTATTCAAGAAGATGAAAAGCATTCTTGCCAACAAATACCTATCAATTAACATAAGGAAGAGAGTTTTTGAGTGTTATATAGAACCGATTCTGTTATACGGTTGTGAGGCCTGGACAGTCAACACACAAAGTCAGAACAAGATTGAGGCAGCCAATATGTGGTTTCAAAGAAAAATGTTGAGAGTTCCGTGGACATGCAAAGAAAACAAACGAGACAGTCATGATGAAACATTTTTTCATATCAGCTATTTTTATGTATCTACTGTTTTTCTTTGGTCTTCTCTTTTCATCTCATCTTTTTCTGTTTATCGGACCATTCATTTGCATTTTTTTCTAGTCTCACAACAATATAGGCGTAGGGCTATGGAGTACGTAAAGTTATAGCACATGAAATCCTGTGGGCAAACTGTCACCGTGGTGCAGTGGTCAGCTCAGTAGATCAACAACTGTAAGGTTGTGGGTTCAAATCCCATTAACCCTTTGAATCCCGCACCCTATCCACCAATTGTAAAATCTTCACCTTTTGACTTCCTTACGCTATCCGCCAGCTTCCTGCAGGAACCTGGTGGATAGGGTGAGGGAATCAAAGGGTTAAGTTTTTGCTTTGCTAGCATGATTGGCAGTGCAGGATACCAGTGGACAGACTGGCAGAGGTAGTCAAAGGGTTAATCCTGTCAAAAATTTTGTGGGAGTTTTCGGCGCCTTTAGGCTCCTATCCGGAGTTGTCTGTGCTATGGTGCTATGAGCTCATTGGAAAGATTTGGGGCCATGCTGTCGTGTCTCATCCACATTACAGATTCGTCATTGTTAGTGTTGTTCTGACCACCACCTCAAGTGTTTGTATCTCTCAGGACTGGCTGACATCAGAATATATTATGTGAGGAAGCATAGAGGACAGCCCTGTCACGCAGTCTCAATCTTGTGTGTGTGTGTGTTGTTGTGTGTGTGTGTGTGTGTGTGTGTGTGTGTGTGTGTGTGTGTGTGTGTGTGTGTGTGTGTGTGTGTGTGTGTGTGTGTAGTGTGTGTGTGTTGTAGTGTGTGTTGTTCGCTCGACGCGTGATAGATATGATAGATAGATAGATAGATAGATAGATAGATAAAATAGATAGATAGAATAGATAGATAGATAGATAGATAGATAGATAGATAAGATAGATAGATAGATAAATAGATAGAGAAGATAGATAGATAGGATAGATAGATAGATAGATAGATAAGATAGATAGATAGATAGGATAGATAGATAGATAGAAGATAGATAGATAGAGTAGATAGATAGATAGATAGATAGATAGTAGAGTAGATAGGTAGATGAGTAATAGATGGGTAGATGGAGAGAAAGAGAGAGAGAGGGAGAGAGCTAGATGTGTGTGTGTGTGTGCACGCGCGCGCGCGCAGCACGAGTGTGTGCGTTACAGTGTGTATGTACGTGTTTTACTACATGTGGGGGGGGGGGGGGGACTACAACCTACCTATATAAGCCTACTGTGGGGGAGCGGGGAGGAGTCTGCAGGCGCCATGACAGGCCAGTCTTTCCACGCTGGCCAGAAGACCAGAGGTGAAGGTGCTATCACAGCAGCTGATGCAGGACGACTCGGCTCCAGTGGACTCACAGGCCACGAACTTCTGTGCTGTAGACAACAAGGTTGAAACGTACTGTCAGTAAGAACAGCAACAACAACAAACCACCATCACCACCAATACCACCACCACCACCACTATCTACAACAACAACAACAACAACAACTATTGTCACTGTGAATAATGAACACAGGAAATAAAGGCACTTGGAACTCAAAATCCAAACCAAACGCAACAACAACGAAAACAAGATGGTTAAACCATTGTAACAATCTCCCGTGTTACGTTAAAAAAAAGTGTCACAATGGCAAGGAAGCAATATATATATATATATATATAATACATAATTATGTATGAATAACGCAACAACAACAAAAACAGCATCAAAAACAAGATGGTTAAACCATTTTAACAATCTCCCGGTTTATTGTAAAAAAAAGTGTCACAATGGTAAGGAAACAGCATATACATATATTTATATATACATACTGTATATATCCAGATTATATATATCTATATATCTATATATTATATATATATATATACATATCCATGAATAAATGTACACACACACATATATATATAATAATACATACATATATATATATATATATCACAATAAAACATCTATTTCCACACGTCCATCGGTCATGCAGTGTAGTCACAAATAAAACTATATAGATGATTAACATTTTAGATTGTTTGGTATTTCAGATGGTTGTTGGGGGGGTCGTCTCGATCTTAAGGGCCAAAACGACCAAACAAGTTATTATCGGCAATCGCTCTTGTACAAGGCTATTCTCCAAACTCAGCTAGACTCACCACCCATTACAAATCAAACTGTTAATCTACCTGACCACATTCCATTATCTTGTGCTATCGACAACAAGGCTGAAACGTATTGTCAGTACAACAACAACAAAACAACAACAACAACAACAGCACGATGATGGCAACCTTCATATTGGAGCTGAAAACATACACACACACACACACACACACACACACACACACACACACACACACACACACACACACACACACACACACACACACACGTACACATACACACACACACACGTACACACACACATACACACACTTTCATACACACACACACACACCAACACACACACACACACACACACACCACACACACACACACACACACACACACACACACACACACACACACACACACACACACACACACACACACACACACACACACACACCACACACACACAACACACATCCCATTATATTTCCCGCACAGGTCTCATCTTTGGTAGGCGTGCAGGCTGGGTGTCTTCATGTTTCCATAAGCCAGCCACTGACAGAATCTTAAGCGTGCATGTTTGATATTCTGCACGCATATACACGCTAAAGGAGGTTGGATCAAGGCACTAGCAGGCCTGCACACATGATCTAGGAGATCAGACAAAAATATCTCTACTCTTTAGTTATCCACCAGGCAGAGGTATCTTGGCGGATCGAACCCAAGATATAAGGATTGAAAGGCCGAGGTTTATCCATTAATGGGTAGTACGCCCACTGTTGTGGTCAAAGGATATTAGACAAGATATGTATGTACCTTCACTAATCAGCTGTCTTTTCTCTGCTGCCATGGCGACAGCCACCAGACACAGGATGATGACAACCTTCATGTTGGAGCTGAAAATACGAAACATATACACACATACGTACACACACATGCACAAGCACGCACGCACATGCACACGCACATACACACACACATAAAACAAACAAACACAGCACGCACATACATACACCACCACAACCACATTCACACACACATGCACACACGCACACCACACACATATACACTCACACACACATACACACACATACACACACACGCGCACACACACACAACACATGTACACATGTACACACATACATTGCATACACACACACACACACACACACACACATGCACACACACTTGTACACACATACATACATACACACACATACGCACACACACACAACCACATACACACACACGTACACACACACACGTACACACACACACACACACACACACAACACACACACACACACACCAGTATAGAGATTAAATCAGAGGTGTGCGCGTTCTTGCTTTGCACTTTGTTGATTTATGCACTTTCATATGTATTTTAAACAAAAGTCCCAAGTGTGAAGAGATGTTAAAAAGAAGCAGCACCTGAGGCAGCAGTGGATTTCAGGATTAAAGAAAAGGGGGCAAAAAGGAGAAGAAAAGTTAACAGGCATTGGATAAGGTTGAAATTTTAAACGTTTCGAAACAAAAGTTTCTACTAGGAAAGCTTAGGGCGTTTAGAGTCAAGTATAGTTTATATTCAAAATTATGTCTTTTGTTACATTGGATTTACAATGTGGAACTCGGGGTGCTCTCCACTTAGAGAGCGTGTCGCCGCAGTGTAACGCCACCAATTTTTTTTACCAAGACTTTAGAAAGGAAGGAAAGCTAATTCGCCTTCATGAGGAGGGACCTGGGAAATCAACCAGTTTCTCCCATGTTTTGCACCAGGACAGCCGGGCGAAAGCCCTGCTCTTCACGATTTTCGACTGCCGTGGGACCTTTAGCGTGCGCAGGCCAGAAGGCATACGGGTCCGACTCGTTTTTCATCCCCTTTCGAAAGACTAGACGTTCAGTTTGATTTTTCGATCAAACTGAGGAGAAAAGTCGAGGTCTCAACGGGACACAAACCCTCGAACCTCGAGTATACTTATTGGCAGGTGGACGTCAGAACCATCCTGCCACTCTTTTCACTGACGTGAGAATTGTTCCAGATTCTATTGTCCATTATTCCTTGTTTTCGTGGTGACCTCAAGTCTGCTTTCTTCTGCCGCTTCTATACCTGTGGCAAGTTCAGCTTGGGGTTTTGGGCTGTCAGTGATTCGTGGGAGCTGTGGTGGTGGTCTCTCTTACAGAGAGGGGAGCAGGGATCTTTCACTCGGTCTGGACGATTACTGTCATCAGTGAAGGGTTAATAAGCAGTGTTGTTAGTAAGCTGACGGGCTGATCGGTTTTTGTGCGAGAGCCGTGGACTCAGGATCTGATATCTTGAGTGCAGTCCCAGCCCGTAACATTAAAAGCACTGGCCCGTAACATTAAAAGCACTGGCCCGTAACATTAAAAGCACTGGTCTGTCTGCTGCCAGTCTTAATGTTTCTTTCATTCTGATGGTGTCACATTAGTGTTTCATAGATCTCGCCTTCCCCTCTCTTTTATGCTCCTCAGTTCAAGACCTTACCAGCGCATAGGGTTTTGCGCAAGCTCAGGAAGTCTGCCAGGTAATTACTGGCAGATTTGGGAAGAGCGCATATGGAATTCCAAGTGCAATGAATCTTTCCTGAACGAACTCCATACTACAAATTTAGTACGTTGGATCAGAACAGGCACTGTTGAACTCCGCCGAAGTCGCCCATCAGCATTACAAGCTCTCCTCCGGTGCGTGGCCTCATGGCGACTTCACATCTCTGGTTCTTGTGGTATTTCTGGCATTGTGACTTCGACCAAATGAACTTGGGGTTGGTGGTATGTTGAGGAGACGGAATAACCAGCGTGGGATCAACTACTAAGGTGGCGTAGTCTTTGGGACAAAGCAATAAAAATGATATTGAACTGAGTATAATTATCATGGCAAACGGGTCTGTACTGTCCACGAGGTGGATTGCCAAGGATGCATTTTGCATCGCTCATCTTTGGGATGCCAAAGGGATTTTTTTTACTCACGGTAAATTCAAGATTAGATATGATACATATATACAATTTTCCTCACATGCGATAGTGCATTTCTTTAAGCAGTAAACAGTGTTAGAATAAACTTGAGTTTCAGTTTCAGTTTCAATTTCTCAAGATGACGTCTCCGAGCTGGGAATGATTTCCATATGCACTAACGTCACAAGTGCCGTGTGACGGAGAAGATCCAAAATGATCGCAGCACAAGCCTTAAGTCTGCACATTTACCGATGAGCTGGCCAGGTCCTGAGGTCCTACCTAGATAGTTTCATAACCCCGGGATCGAAGGGGAGTGAGGTGGCAGAGACCTCAACTCTTTCTTGGGGCCAGAACCATGAGGGCGGCACCCATCCCCTCTCTCTCGCTTCAAATTCATATTCATATTCACATTTTTTACAAAGACTTTTCAGAAAATCAAGAAGGCTGACTTGATCTTCAAGGGGTGGAGCCTGAGAAATCAACCTATCTCTCCAATGTTTTATATCAAGGCAGCCGGGCAATGGCCTGGTCTTCACGATTTTCAACTGCCGTGGGATCTATAGCGTATGCAGCCAGAAGGCACAAGGGTCCGACTCGTTTTTAGTCCCATTCCGAAAGACTAGACGTTCAATTCGATTTTCCGTTCAAACTGAGGAGAAAAGTCGAGGCCTCTACGGAGAGCGAACCCTGGAACCTCAAATTTAGTTATTGGCAGGCAAACGACTGAACCATTCTGCCACTCTTCTCCCTAAACTAAACTTGAGATAAACGAGAAAATAAAAGAAGTAAACACTGGAAAAAAAAGTATAAGGTCATTTACCCGATATACACATACGCAAGCACGCACTACGCAAAAAGATCGTAAAAAAGTATATAAAAACACTCAAATAATACAATCATTCCCCCAACCCACCAACACCACTATCACAACCACTGCAAAAAAAAAAAACAAAAAAAACACACAAAAGGAAAAAAGAAAGAAAAAGAAAACAGAATGAAAACCTAAGAATCTGTTTCTTTTTCTTTTACCTTGAGTTGTAGTAGTTTCAAAATGAGAATAAAAATGAAGCCAAGCTGTGCCAGTTTTTATAGCTGCTTCATGATGTAGAGAATCGTGCAGATGGAACAGGGTACGGCATGATCAGTGATAAGGCAGGCATGGCCTTGCCTTGGCTCTCTGGCTCTCAATTCGGCCTATGTCATTTCCACGTAACCAGGATTATTCTAGTGGTAGGCTGATAAAATACCAGTATAAAATAATTATAGACAAGGGACAACATTGTCTAGGTAGGGCCTCAAGACCTGGCCAGCTCATGGGTTT
>CM060311.1:16757463-16768298 GCA_030674185.1 Monoplex corrugatus
GTGTGTGTGTGTGTGTGTGTGTGTGTGTGTTGAGTGTGTGTGACAGATGGAGGATGACAGGCTTGGATCACGGGTCATACACTTTACTCACTTTCTGTCTCCCCCCCCCCCCCCCCAACCTCCCCTCAGTTTGCGTGAGTTTTTCGTCGTGGAGGTTTCGTCGTTGTTGGTGATTGATTTGGTGAATGACACGCTCTTTAATTTGATTCTTGAAACATTCCTTGGCGCCTTATAAATGTCATTATTATTATCATTAGTAGTAGTAGTAGTAGTGAGTAGCAGTAGTACTAGTAGTAGTATCCGTTATCTTCTGTCTCTTACCCAGAGGCAAGCGTTGAGGATGGCGGCTTGAATATCTCGATCAGCACCATTGGTGTGTGTATTTCTCGGGCCTGGTTGACGTTAGGGATATGATGAAATGGAAGTCTTATGGCCACTGTCAGACAGTCTCAATCCAGAATGGAACTTAACAGCATGTTAATTATCAGTCCTATCGTCATGGAGTCGGAAAAAAAATTCCTTCAGACTTGGTGACCACTGGGATAGGTCAGAACATAAGACGGTACCAAAGACAAACAAACAAACAGACGAACAAATAAAACAAACAAAGCAAACAAGCAAGCAAGCAAACAAACGAAAGAACGAACTAACGAACGAACGATCGAACAAAAAACCAAACAAAGAAACATCCAAGCATCAAAATAAACAAACAAACAAAGAAACAAACAAACAAACAATGGAACAGAGAAACAAAGAAATAAACGAAAAACAAAGAAAAAACAACAACAAACCAACAAGAAACAAAACTACGAACGAACGAAAAAATAATCGAACAAACAAAACAACAACAAAAACCTAGACGAGTGTGATAATCAAATGGCAAAAATGTCAAACTTCCAATCGTAGGGTCTGGTTTCCATTCCACCTTGTTGGGTAAAAGGATAAAAAGTTGAAGAATGGCAAAATGTCCAGAAATTCGCTTGCCAATATCTAGCTCGAGGTTCCAGGGTTCATTTCCGGTCCAGGCCTCGACTTTTCTCCTCAGTTTGACCGGAAAGTCGAACTGAACGTCTAGTCCTTCGAAAGGGGACGAAAAACGAGTCGACTATGTGTGCTTTCCGGCCTGTGCACGCTTAAGATCCCAAAGCAGTTGAAAATCATAAAGAGCAGAGCTTTCGCTTCGCGGCTCTGCCATAAAACATTGGAGAAATAGTTTGATGTCCCAAGTCCCTCCCCTTGAACATCAGTCAGCCTTCTTGCCTTTCTAAAGTCCTGGTTGAAAAAAGGGTGGCGCTGCACTGCGGCGACGCGCTCTAATGATAGAGAGCAGACTGAGTTTTACATGGTAAACCCACTGTGACAAAAGAAACGAATATGAACATGAATATGAATACGAAAATGAATATGGATATGAATATGAATATGAATATGAATGTGAATATGAATACGAATACGAATACAATACGAATACGAATATGTATATGAATATGAATATGAATGTGAATACGAATATGAATATGAATATGAATATGAATATAAATATGAATATGAATAAGAATATGAATATGAATATTTCCGATCTCCTATGTCAACGTGTAGCAGACCTACCAGTGCCTAAACCCTTTTGTGTATACGCACGCTGACTATCAAGTATGCACGTTACAGATCTTATATGTCGGTGTCTGTTGGATTATGGAAAACGTAAAAACACCCACCATGCACACCCACAGGAGACAGATTATGCAGACTGTGCAGCAACACACCGCCTGCATTGTGTGGGCAAAACAACATGCATACATACATGTACGTCCCGTCCCAGAAACTTGGAACGCTATTTCATTTTCGATCAAGGCAAACAACTGTGCTCCATCTTGTGGAACTGCAGTCCATTATTCCCCTTGGTTATAACCTAGCGACCACAAACCTTTTTGTCATCCTTTGCCCCGTTTTCTTTTGTTGCAGTTTCTACCTCAGTGGTCTCTGTTTTGGTTTGTGTTGTGATACACGTGACAAGTACCTCTGTATTTAAACCAAACAAACAGACTTACAAACAAACAAACAAACAACACGAACAAACAATGAAAAAAAAAAGAGCAAACAAAACGAAAGCAAAAAACCAGCTCTGTCATTTTACCGTTCAGAGGATTGATTCTGTCTTAAGTGTCTTTTCCTGATCTCTGTCTGTCTATCTGTCTGTCTCTCTCTCTCTCTCTCTCTCTCTCTCTCCTCTCTCTCTCTGTCTCTCTCTCACTCTCACTCTCTCTCTCTTCTCATCTCTCACTCTCCTCTCTCTGTCTCTCTCTCTCTCTCTCTCTCTCTCTCGTCTCTTCTCTCTCTCTGTCTCTCTCTCTCTCTCTCTCTCACTCTCTCTCTCTCTCTCTCTCTCACTCTCTCTCTCTCACTCTCTCTCTCTCTCTCCTCTCACTCTCTCTCTCTCTCACTCACTCTCACTCTCTCTCTCTCTCATCTCTCTCTCTCTCTCCTCTCACTCTCTCTCTCTCTCTCTCATCTCCTCTCTCACTCTCTCTCTCTCTCTCACTCTCTCTTCTCTCTCTCTCACTCTCTCTCTCTCTTCTCACTCTCTCTCTCTCTCTCCTCTCTCTCTCTCTCTCTCTCTCTCTCTCTCTCTCTCTCTCTCCCTCTCTCTAGGCAAGTCGGTGTCTATTTTCTGTGGACATGCCACAGGTATTATATATTGATGACACAGACCTCATGGCATGTTGATCTGTTGTCTGTTGTGCTCACTGCTTGCCCACGCTGACTGATCCCACAGTTTACTGTCTGTGTAGTTGTTTGTAAGTCTGAGGGGACGTCATTATGGTGATCACTTTATGAGGCTGTCTGTCTGTCCGTGTGTCTGTCTGTCTGTCCGTGTGTCTGTCTGTCTCCGTGTGTGTGTGTCTGGCTGTCTGTCTGTGTGTCTGTGTGTCTGCTTGCCTTCCAGCCTGTCTGCCTGTCTGTCTTTTTCTATCTGTCTCTCTGTATGAGTATATGCCTCTCTATCTCTGTCTCTTCGTATGTCTTTCTTCTCTGTCTGTCTGTCTCTGTCTGTCTGTCTGTCTGTCTGTCTGTCTGTCTCTGTCTCTGTCTCCGTCTGTCTGTCTCTCTCTCTCTCTCTCCTCTCTCTCTCTCCCTCCCTCTCTCTCTGTCTTTCTCTCTCTCATTCTCCCACTCCTTCTCTTTCTCTTGTTCTTTTCCTACCCCCCCTCTCTCTGTCTCTGTGTCTATGTC
Source organism: Monoplex corrugatus (assembly GCA_030674185.1). Classification (NCBI taxonomy): domain Eukaryota; kingdom Metazoa; phylum Mollusca; class Gastropoda; order Littorinimorpha; family Ranellidae; genus Monoplex; species Monoplex corrugatus. The sequence goes on from CM060311.1 coordinate 16,760,695, forward strand.
TGTCTCTCATTCTCTGTTTCTCTGTCTCTTATTTCTCTTTATCAGTCTGTCTGTTGTGTGTGTTTCTCTCTGTCTCTGTCAGTCTATTCATTTCTGTTTGTGTCTGTCTGTCTGTCTGTCTGTCTGTCTGTCTCTGTGTCCGTCTCTGTCTCTTGTATCTGTCTCAATCTCTCTCTCTCTCTTTCTCTCTCTCTCTTTCTCCCTCTCTCTCTCTTTATCTATCTCTCTCTCTATCTGTGTCTGTCTCTCTCTGTGAGTGATAAGTAGTCTGAAGTCCGAAATTTGAAGTTTTCTCAGGAAGAAACAGAATGGGGCTTTGAGGTCATCGGTACGATAAGGAAACAGTCGTGTTTGGTCTTGTGATTCGTGATCTGGGGTGGGGAGAGGAGTGTAGCCTGTCCTCTTCCACCCTTCTTCCCATGACCTTCGTGTTGCCCCTGTTCTTAAGAATGAATCCAAATAGCAGGCCAAAATAATCACCTCTTTTTCCTTTTGATAGTTTGATGTCCCAAGTCCCTCCCCTTGAACATCAGTTAACCTTCTTGCCTTTCTAAAGTCCTGGTTGAAAGTAAAAAAGGCAAGGGGATTTGGAGCACATGGTCACAACAGGAAAGCTGGAGGGAAAGAGAGCACCAGGTAGACCCAGGGAGAAAAAACTAGACGGACTTGCAGTGTGGCTGAAGACAAGGAGGGTGGAAGAGATGCTTGAGGCAACAAGAGATAGAGACAGATGGAAGTCCATGATCGCCAGCGCCATGCGCAGGGCACTTGATGATGATCATCATCAAGGATGCTTTCATCTTCATTTCTATGCCATCTTGTACCATTATGCGTGTTGCGGGGAGAAAGCTGACGATCAGCAATGAACTGGAAGACTTTAATTGGAGAAATGCCTGTGATGATAAAGTGTACAACATGCCTTGGTTTGCCTCTCGATTTCAGCCCAGATATCTTTCCTTTGTGTGCTGTGCTTGTTGAACTAACTGATAGGGTTTGCGTTTTGGTAAAATGAAACTCGTAAAAGGCTGATGGTCGATTGGTGCTATTTGCACCAATTCTGTAATCTTGGTGTTGCTGATCATGTCGCTTCTGGTCTTTGTTGACGACCCGTCTCAAACAACGCATTTCGCTGATGGTCATTTCGTGCTCTATGCCTTTGGACAGGGTCCAGGTCTGGCACTGGTACGTCAGTGTGGGGATGGAAATAGAAGCGATGAGCTTGGTTTTTGTTTAGGTAGGGTTATTGAGGAGTTTCAGGAGAAGGGCAAGTTGATAGCTGACTTTCTTCTTACTTTCATCTGTAATAATTATCATCATCAGCTACCTTGCAGCATGGCGTTGGCGATTATGGACTTCCATTTGTCTCTATCACTTGTTGCCTAAAGCATCTCTTCCACCCTCTTTGTCCCCAGCCACTCTGCAAGTCCGTCTAGTATCTTCTCCCTGGGTCTACCTGGTGCTCTCTTTCCCTCCAGCTTTCCCGTTGTGACCAGGTGCTCCAATTCCCCTTTCCTCATAAAATGGCCTATGAATGCTGCCTGTCTTTTCCTAATCTTCCTTATGAATGATCTAGTTGTGTCTGCCTCCATCAAGACTGTCTCGTTTGTTTTCTTTGCTGTCCATGGAACTCTCAACGTCCTTCTTAGAAACCACATCTCGGCTGCCTCAATTTTGTTCTGGCTTTGTTTGTTGACTGTCCACGCCTCGCAGCCGTACAACAGTATTGGTTCTATATAACATTCAAGAACTCTCTTCCTGATGTTAATTGATAGGCATTTGTTGGTAAGAATGCTTGTCATCTTCTTGAATGCTGTTTTGGCTTGGCAGATTCTGATGGCTACTTCTGATGTGCATCTGCCATCTTGTGAAATGATCGTTCCCAGGTATTTAAACTTATCAACCTTTCTCAAGGTTGTGCCGTTTTCTATTATTTTGCATGAGAGATTTCATGTTTTTACTGATCACCATGACTTCAGTCTTTCTGCTGTTTAGTTCTAACCCCTTACCTTTGCTTTCTATTTCTACATTGTAGTATATTCACAAGGTTTTGTAGGTCCCTTTCACTTTCTGCAATTAGCACGGTAAGCAAAGATAAAACCCTCTGGACAGACATGAAAGCCAAGCGGTAAAGTCGCTGGATTACTAATCGGGAGGTATGAGTTCAACCCCGTTTGGAAGCGGGCGGTGAATAAATGGTGGAGGTTTTCCTAGGTCAACATACCTACTAATGTCTGAATCGTCTTGAATCTACACAAAGGAAACATCAGCTATCATCACCATCACGTGCCCTGTCGCGTGGCCTTGGTGATCATGGCCCTCCATACGAATCTAACCCTTGTCGCTGCAAGTACATCTCCCACCTTCTCTGTCCTCAGCCACTCTGCAAATCCGTGCAATATTTTCTCCCTGGATCTACCTGGTGTTCTCTTTCCCTTCAGTTTTCCTGTTTTGATTAGGTGCTCTAATTTCTCTTGCCTCATAAAATGTCCTACATGTGTATATCTGGTACATATGACATGAAAACTTGGCCTGTTTGCTGCCCATCTTAATGTTTCCATCATTCTGGTGGTGTCAGCTAAATGTCTCAGATGCATTCCCCCTCCCCCTCTTTTTCAGCTCATCAGTTCAAGATTTTTCCAGCACGCCGGGTTTTGCGCAGGCACATGGAGTCTGTTAGGAAGTGCTGGCAGATTTGAGAGAAGCAAATATAGAATTGTCCTAGTGCTATAAATCCTTCTTGAACAAACTCCAAACTCATAAATTCAAACACGACTGGGGGAAATATAGACCCTTGGTGAACTATAGACACTTGATGAAATATAGACCCTGGACAAACTACATACACTGGGTGAAATATAGACCCTATTGAACTATAGAACCTGGGTGAAATATAGACCCGGGTGAACTATAGACCCTGACTGAAACATAGACCCCGGATGAACTATAGACACTGGGTGAAATATAGACGATGGGTGAAACATAGACCCCGGATGAACTATAGACACTGGGTGAAATGTAGCCCCTCGGTGAAATATAGCCCCTGGGTGAACTATAGACCCTGGGTGAAATATTGCCCCTGGGTGAAATATAGACCCCGGATGAACTATAGACACTGGGTGAAATATAGAACCTGGGTGAAATATAGACCCCGGATGAAATATAGCCCCTGGGTGAAATGTAGCCCCTCAGTGAAATATAGGCCCTGGGTGAACTATAGACCCCGGTTGAAATATAGGCCCTGGGTGAACTATAGACCCTGGGTGAAAGATAGGCCCTGAGTGAACTATAGACCCACGGTGAAATATAGACCAAGAGTAAAATATAGACCCTGGGTGAAGTATAGACCAAGAGTGAAATATAGACCCTTGGTGAACTATAGATCAAGAATGAAATATAGACGCTGGGTGAACTATAGACCAAGAGTGAAATATATAGACCCTTTGGTGAACTATAGACCAAGAATAAAATATAGACCCTGGGTGAACTATAGACCAAGAGTGAAATATAGACCCTTTGGTGAACTATAGACCAAGAGTAAAATATAGACCCTGGGTGAACTATAGACCAAGAGTGAAATATAGACCCTTTGGTGAACTATAGACCAAGAGTAAAATAAAGACCCTGGGTGAACTATAGACCAAGAGTGAAATATAGACCCTTTGGTGAACTATAGACCAAGAGTAAAATATAGACCCTGGGTGAACTATAGACCAAGAGTGAAATATAGACCCTTTGGTGAACTATAGACCAAGAGTAAAATATAGACCCTGGGTGAACTATAGACCAAGAGTGAAATATAGACCCTGGGTGAAGTATAGACCAAGAGTGAAATATAGACCCTGGGTGAACTATAGATCAAGAGTGAAATATAGACCCTTTGGTGAACTATAGACCAAGAGTAAAATATAGACCCTGGGTGAACTATAGATCAAGAATGAAATATAGACCCTTTGGTGAACTATAGACCAAGAGTGAAATATAGACCCTGGGTGAACTATAGATCAAGAATGAAATATAGACGCTGGGTGAACTATAGACCAAGAGTGAAATATAGACCCTTTGGTGAAGTATAGATCCTTGGTGAGCCATAGACCCTGAGTGAAATATAGACCCTTGGTGAAATATAGACCTCACGCACCAAACTTCGTCAGTCAGGTTAGGGTTGTACCGTGACCCAAACCTGCTGATTCTCAAGCATGCTCCGAGAGTTTAACAGCCAAGGTCACCTACCTCGTCACGACATGTGTGTGTGTTTGTGTGTCCGCGTGGGATATAGGGTGGGGGTGGGTGGGGTGGGTGCATGAGCGTGCACGTATGTGCAAACGCACGTACATGTCACACATGCACACACGCAAGCACACATACATACATACATACACGCGCGTGCACACACATGCTCAAACACACAGGCACACACACGCTCAAACACACAGGCACACACACACATACACACACGCGCGCGCACACACGCACGCGCACACAGACACACATACACACACACACGCATATATATATATATACACACACACACACACGCGCGCGCACACACACATACACACATATATTCACACACATACACACACAGACACATACACACATACATACACACATACACATACACAAACATACACACGTATACACACACACACACACACACAAACATACACACACATGCACACACATACACACACACACATACACACACACACACTCACACACACACACACACACACACACACACACACACACACACACACACACACACACACACACACACACACACACACACATGACAACTAGAAGTCAAACCCCACTAACGCCTTTCACTTTCACCACCATGACAATATTTCACTCTAAAGATCGGTTACGTATATTAAAATGCATCCTAACAGCAGTTTTCTTCCTCTAAACTCATAGATCTAGGTTATGAACTGGATCAATTGTTTATGGCCAACAACTGTAACCAATTCAAATGTAAGCATTTATGTTGCAAAGTAGCCTGCCTGTCTGACACAAATTCAGCAAAACGTATGTTGGGACATCCTTGCTGACATCTTCTGTTTTAACACGAACACGCATGCGCGTACACACAGACGCACACACAGACACGTATACACGCATACAAATGCGTATACGTGTACTCTCACTCACTCACTGCACTTACTGATGAACAGACACAGACATAGAGACAGAACTGAACATTACTGTGATCGATAGTAAATGGCAGATTTAAAAACTTGAATGACTTGGAAGAGAGAAAGAGAGACAAAAAAGAGGAGGAGAAGAGAGAGAGAGAGAGACAGACAGACAGACAGACAGACAGACAGAGAAATAGGCAGGTAGAGAGACAGACAGAGAAATAGGCAGGTAGAGAGACAGAGAGAGAGAGAGAGAGACAGAGAGAGAGACAGAGACAGACACACAGAGACACACAGAGAGACCCAAAGAGACACAGAGACAGAGAGACACAGAAAGACAGAGACAGAGAGAGAGTGAAACTGGCAGAGACAGAGACAGATATAGAGAGAGACAGAGAGACAGAGAGACATAGAGACAGAGACAGAGAGACAGAGACATAGAGAGACAGAGAGAGAGGATATTTGTGTCGTCTTACCAGTTCACGATATGACCATGGGTTACGTCAACAAAATGATTACAGAGTTGGAGGGAATGAGGGGGTGGAGGGACTAAGAAGTGAGCGGCAAGAAGGATAAAAGAGATAAGAAACGACAGGAGCGTGTCCCAGAGTACAGACTTTTACACTCTGGGCACACACGGTGACCACTTTCACCTTGTACTGTCTGCTGATCACGACAGTAATAGTAGAGACAACATCAATAGCAGAAACAACGTTCAGAAATAATTCAGGTCAGAATCACAGTGAACATATGGCTAAATGTTGTCCCATCACCCCAAGGTTTTAGTGGAGTGCGATTGGACAGACCTCAATTTAATCGTAGCCTCAGCGTATATAGCTCTATATCTTTTTTTCTAAAGAAGGCATGCCTATAATGGACAAGCTTGATGTCCAGCAACTGGCAAATATCTAGCAAGCGAAGATGGCAGTTCTCCCGAAATACTCACTTACACCAAACGCCACCCTCCTCAACCACTCCATGACATACTGTTTCTCTGTTGGAGAGAGGATGTAGTACCACATGTCAAGAGACATCAACACCATCACTCTCTTCAAGAAAAATAAGGATGAAGGGGGAAATGGCAACCACTACCGTGGCCTTGTGCATTGTATGGTCATGAAAAGACTCCAAGTATATGCTGACAGAGTGTATTAAGAGTCATTGTGCAGGTTTTCAACCTGGAGATCCACTGTTGAAATGGTGGTCTCATTGAGGCAAATTCAGCAAAAGCGCAGAGCACAAGGTAAACTACTGTACATCACCGTCATAGATCTCACCAAAGTCTTCGACGCTGTTTTAGCAGAGATGGCCTGTTAAAAAGTCTCAGCAATATGGGAAGTCCATCCTTACTCTTTGAGCATTGCTCAGTCCTTTGGCTATGACATGAAGGGATTATTGTGTACGACGAACAAACTGTCTGAAGAAGTCGACATCCGCAATAGAGTGAAGCAAGGCTGCGTCCTAGCTCCAGTACTTTTTGAGATCCTTTTCGCGTCCCTTCAATCACGCATTTAGATAGTCCATGGAAGGGATTTGTTTCCACACAAGATCAGACATGGAAAATGTTCAATCTGTCAAATCTGAAGGCTAAAAGAAATATCAAGATCCGCCTGAGAGGCTTACTGTTTGTTGATCATAATATTGCAGTCTTTAGCACGATTAAGACTTTGGACTAGACGTCAGCCTCAAGAAGATCAATGTAAAGGACCAGCCTGTACCCAACTCTTGCCAGATCTCTATGGTCAACTATGATCTTACGACTGACCGCAAATGTACCTGTCTAGGTTCCCCAATCACTGAGTTCACAAATCTTTTTCTAGCTTCTCGAACAATACCAATAATTGTCAAAGTATTTGAGCTTGCACTCAGGAAAGAAAGAGCTTTAAGAGGAGCTGAATGTTCTAACTTTGCAGTCGACATTTCTGCAATGTTAAGGGAAACTTTTTGTTTCTGAATAAATTTGATCTTCAGTTCCTCATATCGGTGTAACCTTCTTGTTTGGGTGCACTCTTATGCTCTATAAGTTTACCAATTCTTCCATGCATTGACGAGTTATAGCAACTCCTTAGGGAAAGCACGTTTCACTGTATGGTACAACCCTTTTATTTCACATAAATATATTTCCGTTTACACACAAGAATTAGATTTCACTGCATGCTCAAGACTTTGCTAGCGCACAGGGTTTATGCGCAGACGTATGGTTTCTACAATATAATGATCATCATAGATCTTATCCATTACAAGACTTCCATGGAGTCAGCGCATATGGAATTTATTCCTAGTGCGAAGACACTGTCTTGAAAAACGGAAACCAAAACCTCTCTACCTAATTTTGCCGAGGACAACAGCTGTCACACAAACAGTGTGAAAACAGATAACGCTGAAGGCCAAAACCATGTCTTATCTATTGTCTTGTAACTATAACAGATCACAATATGAAATCAGTTCAACCTAAACTGCAAATCC
>CM060311.1:16768398-16788398 GCA_030674185.1 Monoplex corrugatus
AGAGGAGGCATCTGGTATCCATCTCCCAGATTCACTGGACCTGAACTCTTCATTGCAGCTTTCAAGATGACTTCCATTGCCAACACGAACGTATGGGAGAGATTGCACAGCCCATTGCAATGCCCACCTCTAGGTCTATCCAGTCCGTGGTGTATTCTTTGGTAGAGAACCGCATTGAGAACCCTTGGAAATACTTCCTCAGCATTGTTCGGATGTTTTCTGGGATGTGATACATTTCAAGAGCCAGCTGGATCATATCGTGTGGAACTGATCCATATGCATTCGCCAGATCAAGCCAAACTACGTCAATGTCTCTCTTCTCTGTTCTTGCTTTTTGGATGGCATCCCAAATCAACGTGGCATGTTCCAAGCATCCAGGCATTCCTGGTATGCCTCCCTTTTGGATGACATATCCAGATACTTGTTTTCAGTCAGGTATTTTGTCAATCTTGCTGCCATAACAGAGAAGAAGATTTTCCCCTCGACGTTCAGAAGTGATATTGGCCTGAACTGATTGATGCTGCTGGAGTTCTGCTCCTTCGGAATGTACACTCCTTCAGCTCTCATCCATTGGTCACTGATCTTCTGGTTCCTCCATGCTGATGAATCATCTTGTGGAGCCACTCGAGCACTTTTGGGCATTTCTTGTAGAGCAGGTATGGTATTCCGTTTGGTCCAGGTGCTGACTTGGCTCTGGCTTTCTTTACTACGTTCTTCACTTCATCCAGTGTTGGTGGTTTGTTATTGAATTTTCCTTCTGGCGCTGCAGGCCAAACCAGATTCTGGATTTTCAAGTGGTGCCTCGCGCTGAGAATCGGAATATGTTTCCTGAGATGCTGCTCTAGGGTTTCCTTGCCCACTGTGAGAGTCCCTGATTTGGGTTGTTCAAACAGCTTTCTTGCAAAGTCAAAGGGATCTTTGAAGAAACGATCTTGAGTCTTCTTCTTTTTGCTCTTTCTTCGCCTTGCTGATTCCACTTTGCTGAGAGCATTGTGTTTGGCCTTCAGATCTTTCCAGAGTTCCAGGAGCCCTTGCTTCTCGAATTCTGAGGCAGTTTTCATTGCTTTTTAAGCTTCCTTTTCTCCCTCCGGATGCTCTCCATCTGTTGCTGTCTTCTGGATTTCTGGGGAGGCGTTTTTGTCTTTGGCTGCTTCACTCCATAAGTGTCCCTGCAGATAGAGTATATGATGTCTCCGTATGTGTCAAGTTTGTGTTCCAGCGTACTGTTCCCTATTAGCGCATTCAGCTTAAGGACAAGTTCCTCATCTAATTTCTCCCATTGTTCTTTTGCACCGGCAGGCGGCAAATTGAGTTTTCCACGTTTGGCGTTAAGAGCTTGTGCAAAATCCGCATCAGAACCGTCAGCGTGGATGTCCTTGGCACTATGGTTTAAATCCTGGCCTTGGTCATCCAACGTCTCACCTGCTATCGCAGTGCGCTGCTGCTGGTTCGTATGTGTCTTCAAACAGCCCATTTTTGTCCTGTGGATCTTCATGCCGCGTTTGGTGGTGAATCTCCTTCCACACGCACACGGAAATTCCATCTGGTCATTAATCATGATCCGTTGTGCGTTTCCAGTCGTGATGGAGTCTGTGCCGATGGATTCATCATTCTCTCCCCTTTTCGGTGAATCCTGGGAGCATCTTTCATTTAAAGAACTCGTGGCATGTTATCAAAGGGGCAAGGTGGGAAGCCAACCCACAAAGCCCGCAGGTCTAGTCTTTCCCAGTGTCCTTCGGTCTTTCCGAATGTCCTCCGAACTATTCCCGGAAGTCAATGGATTGACCATGTGCAGGTAGAAAGAAACTCTAGGGAGAGCTAGACAACAGAAGGTCTTCAGAGAAGTAACCCCCTTTAGACAAGTGTTTCGGCCCTGAATTCCTTACACTCTCGGGGGGCCGGGCCACACCCAGGTCATGACTCCTGGATGCCCTTCTGCTGTTGTCTATTTTTTTTTTTTTTCACGCCGGGGAGCGAACCTGGGCGATTCTGCGCTTCAGAACTGCGGTACGCGGTTTTACCAATGTGCTAACGGGGCACACATCATCTGTAGGGAATTTAATCCTTATGAAGTTCACTTTTGGTTCCTTCTTGCCCAGATCCAGCTTGAGCTCCTTTCTGCTGCCTCTGCCATCGCTTTAAGGGCTCTAGTCCTCTTCTTCCCAGAAATGGCGAGTTGTTTCATGAGATCATAAGCGGAGGTGCCCACAAACCCTCTTGCCCGACCTCTATGGCGAAGATTTTGACCCGCAGCCCTGCTTTCTTCAGGGTGCTGGCAAGACCGGCGTATTTTTCGGTCTTGTAGATATGTGCTTCTTCCATTCTGCTTTCGTATGGCACAGTGAGTTTCTATCAGAATCACTTGTTTCGAGGAGTCAGAGTGGAGAGCGATGTCTGGTCTCATGCCTGTCTTGCTGATGACATCTGGGTAATTTCTCCACTCTGGGAGGTCTGCTGTACACTCCCAGTCGACTGCTCCATCCAGAAGACCCTTTGGCAATGTGCTGGTTGTCATAGCACTTTCGGGCCAGACCTGCTTCCCTCCTGCTTTCAGTCTGTATTGTAGCCAGTAGAAAGGCAGGTATGCGTTCTGTATTACTGACAGTAACAATAACAATACCTGTGGATCCCCAAGTAATTGACCTTGCTCTGTACGTACTCTTCTGGTCTTCAAGCATTTAGCCCCAAAGATTTGTATTCTTTCTTCTTGGTTCTACCTGAACAAGTACACCGACTCAATGCTGTTTATCCCGACCACTAATCCAGGCTTTACAGCACACCACAAACCCCAAGTTTATTTAGTCAACAAAAGTCCCTGTGCATGTTTCGATATTGTCATGTTTACATTTCAAAGAAAAGAACCTTCTGAGCAGTGGTGAAAAAAAACAAGAAAAAAGAAAAAAACCAAATACAAACAAACAAACAAACAAACAAAAACAAAACCCACGCGCGCATACACACACACACACACATACACACACAAAACCACACACACACACACACACACACACACACACACACACACACAACACACACACACACACACACACACACACACATACAAAAGCCAAAACAAAACAGTCCCAGTGCCAGGAAGTCCACGGAAGCCAGGAAAAGGCCGTGCCTCCATAGGGGCCACGGACCAGAGGACAGCCTGCATGCTAATGGGTCACTTCAGCGGAGTTCAACAGTACCTGTTGTCCAGCTTACCAAAGACACTGCCTACCAAACCAAGCCCCCCTACTGTAGACGGTAATCTTTCAGTCACGGAGCAGAATAAGTGAGAGGAACCTCATCCCCCCTCTTCCCCCTTTCATCCCCCCTCCTCGCATCAAAGACTTGAATTTCCTTGTGTCAGCAGGCAGAATTTTGACTCAGAAAAGAGATAACAAGTTTCACTTTCTTTTTTCATTGTTGTCGGCCATCAGACTGCGTTTGTGTGAGTGTGTGTGTGTTCGTCCTTCATTCTTCGTTCGTTGATTTAACGTCTTTTCACTATAAGTGATATTAGACGGAAGTAGTCAGGCAGGTATGCATTCTGTATTGTAGTGGTAGTAGTAGTAGTATGTAGTAGTAGTACAATAGTAGTAGTAGTAGTAGTAGTAGTAGTAGTAGTGTGGGTGTGTGCGCGCACGTGTGTTTTATGCACATGATGTATGTATGTGTGTAAGTGTCTATGTGTGTATGTGTGTGTGTGTGTGTGTGTGGCGTGTGTGTGTGTGTGCGCGTGTGTGTGTGTGTGTGTGTGTGTGTGTGTGTGTGTGTGTGGCGCGAGTGTGTGTCTGTGTATGTATGTATGTGTGTACAGTTACTGTTGTTAATTTTGTTATGTCTCATTTCATACTGTTTATTTACATTTAGCGGCAGAAGTATTAATACCAGTAACAGAAGAAGTAGCAAAAGAGGTGCAAACCTCCTCCTCCTCCTCATCATCATCATATCATCATCATCATCGAGCCCTTCTTCATTTTCAAGTCGATTAACTTATGTAACCCTTGCACCTCTTCAGCTTATGTAGCAACAGGACGTTGGTGGATATGCCGAGGGAGTCAAAGGGTTAAGTTTTGTTGTTGTTGTTGTTGTTGTTTTCCTATAATGCAGGAAGGGTGAGCTGGCTCAGGGAGTCAGTCAAAGGGTTACATTTTTGTCACGTCAACATGGCCGATAGTATACGGGAAGCTGATGGATAGGGTGAGGGGAGGCAAAGGATTAACCTTTTGACTCCTGCACCCTGTCCAGCAGCATCCTGGATTGTCAGCCATGTTAACAAAGCAAAAACTTAACCCTTTGACCCCTTCACCCTATCTACCAGCTTCCTGCAGGAATCAAAGGGTTAAGTTTTTGCAATTGGTAGATAGGGTGCGGGAGTCAAAGGTTAAACGTTTTACATACCAGCTCACGACCACGCCATTTGGTGAGGGGTGAGGCAGGCAAGATCTTGCAGGCAAGATGGCAGGCAGGTCTCTCCAGAGCCCCAAGCAGACCCGTGAAAGAACTATCACAGCACGCTACGCAGGGAGCCTCGTGCACCTTGGCTTCGCATAGTACTAACTTGGCCGCTGTGGATAGAATTGAATTGGATACTTACACACTTATGTACTTAGGCCTTTCACCCCTCTTGGGGTACAGACCATCAACAGGAGACCTGGATGGAATTAAATTGGATACTACTGCCTGTTTCTCCTGTTTCCACAAGCCATCGGACACTGATATGACTTGCAGGAGTGCAAAACAGTGGCAGAATGGTTCAGACGTTCGCCTGCCAATAACTACACTTCGAGGTTCCAGGGTTCGCTCCTCGTAGAGGCCTCGGCTTTTCTCCTCAGTTTGACCGGAAAATCGAACTGAACGTCTAGTCCTTCGGAAGGGGACGAAAAACGAGTAGGACCCATGTGCCATCTGGCTGCGCACGCTTAAGATCCCACGACAGTTGGAAATCGTGAAGAGCAGGTCATTGCTCGGCTGCCTTGGTAATAACGTGGTATATTCGATATACTACATGCACATACACATTATGTGGGGGAGGGTTAGACACTGGCAGGTCTGCACATATGTTGACCTAGGACATCAGAGAAAATATCCACCTTTTACCCACCAGGCGAATGTATGGGGGTAGATCAAACCCATGATCTGGAAATCAAACGTTTAGCCGCCTGACTATTGTAGCTTCAGCTTGTATGGGGTTCGTTGTTGGACATAAGTCTTCCTCGTCGCACGCCACTGTTGCCGGTTAACTGCTGTTCTGGTCCAGTGTTTGTCGAACTTTTCTAGATTGTCTCGCCATCTGGTTCTCTGGAGACTTCTGTTCTTCTTCTTTTTTTTTTTCTTTTTTTCTTTTTTTTTTTTTTGGCTTCTAGGGATCCAGCTCGTCTCATTGGTGGTGCACCTGTTGTCAGATCTCCATATGACATGACCAGCCCAGTTCCACTTTCGTTCATAAACTGTGTCTATCATGTCTTCGACCTTTGTTTACCCTGTTACTCATGTCGCCATTTTCCTATCTTTCCAGGTGATTCCCATCATGATCCGTTCGTGGGCCCTTTGCATGGTTAGCAGTTTTAGGAGCTGACGTTTCATCAGGTTCCATGTTTCAGCTCCATATGTCACAGTCACCGTGACTACTGAGTGTCATGCTACCCCCCCTGGGATGCCGATGGCTTTTTCAGTATAAATAGTATCCCCACCTTCTGGAAATTCTGTGCCAGAAATTTCCTCTTTTCTGTCAATCTCTTTGTTTCTGCCTTGTTGCCTTGCTTTTGCTTTCTGTCATTCTACTTATTTTCTGCCTTAGTGGTCCATTCACATATATTTTTTCGATAAAGTCTTACGTACGTTTTCTTCGGATTGATAATTGGGTACATGTATTAAGTGCATTTTTGGCTCTAAGGAGGTGAGATATGCGGAAGCAATTTTAGGTAATTTATGCCGTGTTTTTATGACTGTGTTGGTGATCTTATGTATGCTTATATTTGTATTCAGGTGTGTTTTTCAAATCTCCCCTGTGCGATAAATCGGACGGAATGGTCCTACGCCGGGGGCATGTCCTTAGATTATGTGCGCGAATGCATTGATATGTGTACTTAATTTTCTTTTCTTTTTTTTTCTGTTGAAGTTTTGTGTGTGTTTGAAGCGTTTATAGCCCTGATATGGCTCTGCACAGTCGGCTGGGCTTTAAACAACAATAAAAGAAAGAAAGAAAGAGTGTCATGCTATAATACAAACCTATGGTCACGGTAGACAGGGCACAGACCTTACTTTCCATCACAGCGGTAAACGTACATCTCTGCTAACAACGATTTAGTGACAACACTGACACTTTGCGCCATGCTAATGTGCAGAAGTACATGTAGAATATTCTGATGGTTTTTCAATGGGCAAGTCCAAAAGCAATCACAATATTGTGAATAGTAACAGTAGCAATAGTAGCAGCAGTAATAGTAGCAGCAGCAACCGTAAAAGTAGTAGTAGTAATAGCAGTACAAGTATTTGTTGTTGTCGTTGTAATAATAGTTGTGGTATTAGCAGTAGCATCGACAACAGCAGCAGCAGTAACAGTAGTAGTAGTAGCAGCAGTAGTGGTAGTAGTACTAGCAGTAGTTAGTAGTAGAAACAGAAGCAGCAGTAGTGATAGTAGAAGCAGCCACAGAAGCAGTGGTGGTAGTTATGATGGTAAAATAGTAGTAATAAAAGTCCAAAACAATCATATTATTGTGAGTAGCTGTAGTAGTAGTGGTAATGGTTATAGTAGTAGTAGTTGTTGTTGTAGAGTATTGTATTGTAGAGCAGTAGCAGTAGTAGTAGTAGTGGTATTAGCAGTAGCATCGGCAGCAGCAGCAGCAGCAGCAGCAGTAGTAGTAGTAATAGTACTAGCAGTGGTAATAGTAGTAATAGTAGTACTAGCAGTAGTAATGATAGTAATAGTAGTACTAGCAGTAGTAATAATAGTAGCAGTGGTAGTTGTAGTAGCAGCAACAACAGTAGTAGTAGTAGTAGCAGCAGCAGTATGGGTAGTGGTAGTGGTAGTAGTACTAACAGTGGTAGTAATAGTTGTAGCAGCAGCTTAGTAGTAGTAAAAGTAACAGCAGCATAGCAGTAGTAGCAGCAGGAGCAGCAGTATAGATAGTGGCAGCAGTAGTAGTAACAGAAGTAGTAATAGTTGTAGCAGCAGCTTAGTAATACTAAAAGTAACAGCAGCATAGCAGTAGTAGTAGTAGTATCAATAGAAGTACTAAGTGTAGCAGTAGTAATAGTAATAATAATAGTTGCAACTTTTTGATAGTAGTAGTCACTAAAGCAATAGTAGTAAGTGCAATAGTGGTTGTGGGTAGTGGTGGTGGTAGTAGTAGTAGTAGTAGTAGTAGTAGTAGTAGTAGTAGCAGCAGTAGTAGTAGTAGTAGCAGCAGTACTAGAAGTAGCAGCACTATTGTCGGTGGTGGTAGTGGTAGTAGTAGTAGTAGTAGTGGTAGCAGCAGCAGCAGTAGCAGTAGTAGTAGTAGTAGTAGCAGCAGCAGCAGCAGCAGCAGAAGCCTTATTAATGTCTGCAGTAGCACAGTAATAGCAGTCGTAACAGTCGCAATAGGCGTATTCATAGTAGTATCAACAGCACCAGTCACAGCCTTAATAGTAATAGCAGCATCAGCAGCAATAGTAGCATCAGTATTATTAGGTACCTTTAGTACTCCTCACTGTTGGTAGTAGTAGTAGTAGCAGCATTGGTAGTATTCACTACTTGTAATAGTAGAAGAACAGCAGTAGAAACAGTGATGAAAGTACATATAGTAACAGCAGGATCCGTCTCTTCCTCCTCCTCCTCCTCATCATCATCATCGTCATCATCATCATCTTCATCATCATTTTATTTCTGTTTCAGCATCTTATTCATCATCGTCATGATCTTGAATCCTCTTTTTTTTTTCTTCCCCTTCTTCTTTCTTTCTTTCTTTTTTCTTTCTTCTTCTCCTTCTTCATCTTCTTTTCTTCTTCTTCTTGTCTTGATTTTCATCATCATTTTCATTATCATCTTCATCACCATCATCATCGTCGTCGTCGTCGTCATCATTATAATCACCACCACCACCACCACCACCATCATCATCATCATCATCATCATCATCATCATCATCATCATCATCATCATCATCATCATCATCATCGTCGTCGTCGTCGTCATCGTCATCGTCGTTGTCGTCGTCATCATTATAATCATCACCACCACCACCACCACCACTACCACCATCACCACCACCACCATCATCATCATCATCATCATCGTCGTCGTCGTCGTCGTCGTCGTCATCGTCGTTGTCGTCGTCATCATTACAATCATCATCATCACCACCACCACCACCACTACCACCACCACCACCACCACCACCATCATCATCATCATCATCACCACCACCAACACCATCATCATCATCACCACCACTGCTGCCACCACCACTATCACCACCACCACCACCACCATTACCATCACCATCACCATCACCATCACCATTACCATCACCATCATCACCATCGTCGTTGTCGTCGTAGTCGTCGTCGTCAGAATGGAGCTTTTGATTATTCTCAAGGTGATTGACTTATTAATTCTTTGATTCCCTCAGCTCTATCCACCAGTTCCCACCACAATCTCTGGTCTTCGTCCGGCTCTGAGGCCCAAGCGTGTGGTGCTGCTGGCTCCGAGGCCTGGCTGACTGCTTGACCCAGCATCATGGCTAAATCATTTGATCAGCCTTTTTTTTTCAACATAATTCCTAACTGATGGCCTTCCAACCATTTTGCGGAAAGTGTGGGGGAGGCAAGAAACTGGTGAAAACTAGCGAATAAGCTGAAGGAGTCCAAGAGTTCTAAACATTGCCTACCGGAGTCCAACACTCCCCTTTTCTGTGGGGGTGGGGGCAGGATTTTGCAGATGCCATGGCAGGCCAGTTTCTCCATTGCGGCCAGCAGACCGGAGTTGAAGGAGGTATCACACAACTCGTGCACAACGCCTCTGATCCCTTGCTCTCACAGGCCATGATCTTGCCGCCTAAAAGAGCAAACAGAAGATTTACGTAGTGGCATCACAGCAAGAAGACTGAAATCATGGTAAACAGTAAAAACATGAAAAATTAATCCCCTCGTGCAAGATAACAGCAAACGGCACAACTTGCCACCACAATCTCTGGTCTTCGTCCGGCTCTGAGGCCCAAGCGTGTGGTGCTGCTGGCTCAAAGGATATATGCACTTCCAAAGAAAACAGGAGCTATAGAATGCCAACTCACTGTACAATCAACTTGGTGAGTCATGTAAATGAGGCAGGTTGATAAGTTTTAATATCTGGGAACAGTCATCTCACCAGACGGCAGATGCACATCAGAAGTAACCAGCAGAATCAGCCGAGCCAAAACAACATTCAAGAAGATGAAAAGCATTCTTACCAACAAATGCCTATCAATTAAGATCAAGAAGAGAGTTCTTGAATGTTACATAGAACCGATAAAGTTATACGGCTGTGAGGCGTGGACAGTCAACACGCAAGGCCAGAGCAAGATTGAGGCAGCCGAAATGTGGTTTATAAGAAGACTGTTGAGAGTTCCATGAACAGCAAAGAAAACAAACGAGACAGTCTTGATGGAGGCAGACACAAGAAGATCGTTGATAAAGAAGATCAGGAAAAGACAAGCAACATTTATAGAACATTTTATGAGGAAAGGGGAAAAAGTGGAAGGAAAGAGAGCACCAGGTAGACCCAGGAAGAAAATATTGGACGGACTTGCAGAGTGGCTGAGGACAGAGAGGGTGGAAGATGTGCTTGCGGCGACAAAGGATATATGCATATAGAGGGCCATGATCGCCAACGCCATGCAGCAGGGCACATGATGATGATAATGATGATGATGATGATGATGATGATGATGATGATGATGATGATCTCAGTCACTGTGGGAAAGTATTAATTGCAACGGACTAAACACCGGAACCTTATGGGTTCGAATACCGTCAATCCTGTCAAAATCTTTCTGGGATTTTTTACCCCCACCCAGCTCACACCCAGAGTTGAGTGTGCTACAATTTCTTTGAGAGGACATGGACTACACAGTCGAGTTTCATCGACGTCACGGATGCGTCACTGACGGTGGGCGTTGCTCAAACCTCGTGACCAACACCTGCAGGTGTCTGTATCTATCGGGCTTGGTTGACGCCAGGATATGCCATGAAAGAAAGCATAGAGATGAGTTTTGTCAGAAAGTCTCAATGTCTCCACGAAGAATGGAACTGAGTAGCATCATCATTATCATCCCCATCATCACTCATCATCATTATCATCCCCATCATCACTCATCATCATTATCATCCCCATCATCACTCATCATCATTATCACCCCCATCATCACTCATCATCATTATCATCCCCATCATCATCATTATCATCATCATCATCATTCATCATCATTATCATCCCCATCATCACTCATCATCATTATCATCCCCATCATCACTCATCATCATTATCACCCCATCATCACTCATCATCATTATCATCCCCATCATCACTCATCATCATTATCATCCCCATCATCACTCATACTCATCATCATTATCATCTCCATCATCACTCATCATCATCATCATCCATCATCACTCATCATCATTATCATCCATCATCACTCATCATCATTATCATCCCCATCATCACTCATCATCATTATCATCCCCATCATCACTCATCATCATTATCATCCCCATCATCACTCATCATCATTATCATCCCCATCATCACTCATCATCATTATCATCCCCATCATCACTCATCATCATATCATCATCATCATCATCACTCATCATCATCCATCCCCATCATCATCTATCATTATCATCCCCATCATCACTCATCATCATTATCATCCCATCACACTCATCATCATTATCATCCCCATCATCATCATCATCATTACATCCATCATCACTCATCACATTATCATCCCCATCATCATCTCATCATCATAGCATTATAATAAAAAATCTTCCAGACATTGTTGTTCCTGAGGTGGTTTTGGAGATGGGACTGCAAAAAAACAAAGGAAAGTTATGTAGTAGTGATATTTCTGTATAGTACGGAGATAATTGAAGCCCTGGGGGAATTCGGTATTGAAAAAATAACAATCCTCTAAATGAAATTTATGACCCCGAGAAAATCCCCAAAGATATGTCAAAATCAATTTTCATTGCACTTCCAAAGAAAACAGGAGCTATAGAATGCCAACTCCACTGTACAATCAACTTGGTGAGTCATGTAACTTAATACCTATTAAGAATAATAGTGACGAGGACAAGGGACAGAACCGAAAGAGAAATAGCAGAACAGTGTGGATTTGTCGAAGGGAAAGGAACTGTTAATGCCATATATATCCTAAGAACTATAATAGAGAGGTCAATCGAGTTGAATAAGGTTCGATCGGGTAAGACATGAAGAATTGATCAACCAACTAGAAAGACTCATTATTGATGTAAAAGATCTACGAAAAATCAGAAATATGTATTGGGAACAAACAGCAATGAGAATAGAAAACGATACAAGCTCTTTCCAAAATATCAAGAGGGTTAGGCAGGGTTGTGTTCTGTCACCAGATTTGTTTTCACATTACAGCGAAACCATCATGAGGAACCTAGAAGAATGCCCTGGGATAAAAGTTGGAGGCAAAATGATAAACAACTTTTGTTACGCAGATGACATCGTGCTAATTGCAGGAAATGAAAAGGACCTACAAAACCACGTGAATAAAATAAAAATGTTAAGCAAAAATAAAGGGTTGGTGCTAAAAAGCAAGAAAACTGAAGTCATGGTAATCAGTAAAAAACATGAAATCCCTTCATGCAAAATAACAGCAAATGGCATAACTTTAAGACAGGTTGACAAGTTTAAATATCTGGGAACGATCATCTCACCAGACGGCAGATGCACATCAGAAATAGCCAGCAGAATCAACCAAGCCAAAACAGTATTTAAGAAGATGAAAAGCATTCTTACCAACAATTCCTATCAATTAACATCAAGAAGAGAGTTCTTGAATGTTAAATAGAACCGACACTGTTATACAGTTGTGAGGCGTGGACAGTCAACACGCAAAGCCAGAACCAATTTGAGGCAGCCGAAATGTGGTTTCTAAAAAGAATGTTGAGAGTTTCATGGACAGCAAAGAAAACAATGAGACAATCTTGAGGGAGGCAGTCACAAGAGGAGCATTGATAGAGAAGATTAGGAAAAGACAGGGAACATTTATAGGCCATTTTATGAGGAAAGGGGAATTAGAGCACCTGGTCACAACAGGAAAGCTGGAGGGAAAGAGAACACCAGGTAGACCAGGGAGAAAATACAGGACGGACTTGCAGGGTGGCTGAGGACAGAGAGGGTGGGAGATATACTTGCAGTGACAAGGACAGATTCATATGGAGGGTCATGATCGCCAACGCATTGCGGCAGGGCACCTGATGGTGATGATGAGTAGTTATGTCACGCTTGTACGGTGGAGGTCGTGACTCAGTGGTCACTAAAGCACCGGCATAAGTCACGAGGAACCCAGGTTTGAATCGGGGATCAAACAGGACGTTTACCCTTCCACTAGATGTTGAAGTGATGGGCTAGGTGCTAAGCGTGGGATGAAACGATAAATTCATGTGCCATGTGCAGCACGCGGCCATCAGATGTTAAAAATCCCACGTCAACAAAGGAGCAGACCCTGACCAAATTCTGTAGACAAATCTTCTGTTATTGGGTAAACAGAAATACATGTACACATATCAAGGAGAGAGAGACAGACAGACAGACAGACAGACACAGAAAGAAGAAGAAGAAGAAGAAATAGAAGAAGAAGGAAAAACATGTAGTATTGTACTGTTGTAGTGTGATCACCCCATGGAGAGCAGCAAGAATTTTACATTGTGAAACTGTTATGAAGACAGAGACAGAGAGAGAGAGCGTGTGTGTGTGAGTGAGAGAAACAGAGACGGAGAGATAGACAGGCAGACAAAGAGAGAGACAGACAGACAAAGAGAGAGACAGACACAGCGAGACAGAGAGACAAAGAGAGAGAGAGAGAGACAAAGAGAGAGAAAGAGAGAGAGAGAGAAAGAGAGAGAGACAGACAGACAGACAGAGAGAGAGAGACAGAGACAGAGACAGAGACAGAGAAAGAGAGAGACAGAGAGAAGAATACGAGTACAAACATCTGCCTTATCAAAAGGGCGCATTCAAACTGAAATACGAAATATACAGTGAAATTATTTGTGTGGCTGAGTTAACTATGACAAAAGTCAACCTCAGTCAGTAGTTTCGTCATTGTGGTTTTTCTGTGTGTTTGTACCGAGAGGAAACTTGGTGAGATGAAGTTGTTGGTCTGCAACTAAACGACAACCCCCGTTGGGTTGCTGGGGGCTCTTTCAGTATAAATAGTATCCCCACCTTCTGGAAATTCTGTGCTAGAAATTTCTTCTTTTCTGTCACTCTCTTTGTTTCTGCCTTGTTGCCTTGCTTTCTGTCATTTCTACTTATTTTCTGCCTTAATGGTCCATTCACCTGTATTTTTTCGATAAGGTCTTACGTACTTTTTCTTCGGATTGATAATTGTGTACATGTATTAAGTGCATTTTTGGCTCTAAGGAGGTGAGATATGCGGAAGCAATTTTAGGTAATTTATACCTGTTTTTATATATGTTTTGGTGTCCTTATGTATGCTTATATTTGTATTCAGGTGTTTTTTAAATCTCCCCTGTGCGATAAATCGGACAGAATGGTCCTACGCCTTAGATTATGTGCGCGAATGCATTGATATGTGTACTAAATTTTCTTTTCTTTTTTTTTTCCTGTTGAAGTTTTGTGTGTTTTCAAGCGGTTATAGCCCTGATATGGATTTGCGCAGTCGGCTGGGCTTTAAACAACAATAAAAAAAAAGAAAAAAAGAAATAAACTAAACGAGAAGCCTGGTGGCGGGGAGGAGAGACCGGCATCCTGGCAGAACAGCTTGCTCCTCTGTTGTGTAAGGTGAATGATCGACTGTGTGCTGTTCCAGTCATTCCACGGATATCATCGTTTGTGATCATGTGTCTTCTGGGTTCTGTCTGGTGTTCTTTAGGGACATTATTTATCTACATACTCCTTTATTTTGTATTCAGTTATTCACTACTTACTTATTTCTTCTTCACTTACTCACTCACCTACTTGCTCACTCACTTACTCGCTGGCTTGTTTACTTGCTTACTTACTTATTTTTACTTACTTACTTACTTTTACTTACTTACTTACTTACCTACCTATCTATGATTAAGAAAATATTGTCTTCACCTAGTTGATAGCTGAGCATTTCGCCACTGACTGGGGAGGGGGGGGGGGGTCTGTCATGTGAGACGAGAGTGTACAGAACAGCTAGTTGTGTTGTGACTCAGACCTTTAATTATTTATTTATATAATTACTTTATATATGTTCCTTTCTTGAAGGTAAGATACACACATACACATGTCATTTACATGTAACCAGGATTATTCCAGTGGTAGGCTGAGAAAATACCAGTATAAAATATAGATTTGGTAAAACATAGTCTAAGTAGGCCTCAGGACCTGGCCAGCTCATGGATTTATGTGCAGCTTAAGCTTGTGCCATGATCACCATACACATGGCATCTGTGACGTTAGTGCATATGGAATTCGTTCCGAGCTCGGAGACGTCATCTTGCGAAACTGAAACTGAAACTGAAACTGAATCTTTAGAGACATCTCATGTCGCAAGCTGTCATCTTTCTTTTGAGGGTTTGTGTTTAAAATCCAGGCCTGGTACTGATAAAATCAGTGTGGGTAAAAAGCCTGTTGTGATAAACCTATCGTTATGCATCGCCATAATGTAGGTTAGATACATTCATATTGACACTTCATATCAAATCCAAGAGGTATAGAAAAGATTATGTCTAGGCGTATCGAACCTAGGTTCTTGCGATTGGAAGTCATGTTTTTCCATTGAATTACCGACTATTTTTGTATTTTAGTCAACACTATGCAACAAAAGGTCTCTGTGTTTTTGTTTTATAAAGAAATCAGATATGATACCAGAGAACAAAATACGATGTGTACCTTCGGAAATCAGACCCCTGTCCTGCGCCATCGCCAGAGCCACAAGACACAGTGCCAAGAATACCTTCATCTTTGAACTGAAATTATAAATACACACAGACAAACACACAAACGCACACACACAGACACACGATCTCACGCACCTCACACATACATACACACACTCACACATACACACACACATACACACACTCACACACACAGACACATACACACTCACATACACAAACACACACACACACACACACACACACTCACACACACAAAGACATACACACACATACAAACACGCACATTCACACACACACATACGCATACACACACACACACACACACACACACACACACACACACACACACACACACACACACAACATGAAGAGTGTATGAAAGATAAGGCAATATATTCAAACCATTGAAAAATCTCCCCGTTCATACATTTTTTAAAAGAATATCTAGATTGTCTTTTTCTTAGTCTCACACACGCATAGTCGCGCGCACGCACACACACACACACACACACACACACACACACACACACACACACACACACGCATATGCACACGCGCGCGCGCGGGCACACACAAGCACACACAAGCATACATACACATGCACACACACACACACACACACACACACACACACACACACACACAAACACTCACGCTCACACACACACACACACACACACACACACACACACACACACACACACACACACACACACACACACACATCTAATAGTGAAAAGACGTTGAATCATAGAACGAACATACACCACACACGCACATGCACACACACACGTGACACACACACACACATGCACACACATTCACACACACACACACACACACATCCACACACACACACACACACACACACACACACACACACACACACACACACACACACACACACACACACACACACACACACTCACATAAACGTGGCGTTAAGAGAGGACGAAAGAAGAAAACCCCAACAATGGCGAAAACACAATGAACGTGATATTTCAGAAGTTCTCAGAAAATGCTGCAGTAGGCTAGGTAAGACATAGCTAGGTAGGGCCTCAGGACCTGGCCAGCTCATGGGTTCATGTGCAGGCTTAAGGCTTGTGCCATGATCATCATACACATGGCACCTGTGACATTTGTGCACATGGAATTCATACCGATCGCGGAAACGTCATCTTGAGAAACTTAAAACTTAAACTGAAACTAAAAGCTGCTTCACACATATTTGCTATTCTCTCACAATTCTTAGAAAGTGCTGACCTTAGGAAATTTTTGCCCTGTGTGACCTTGACTTATCACTCAGGTCAGAGGTTGTCATCTGGTACTAGTAATCATGTAACCCAGTACTTCCTACTGCATGTGGAAAGTAACGCCCCCTCGCCCCCCCCCCCCCCCCAACAAGAAAAAGTCTAATCCGATCACAAGAAGAGGACAAGAGTGGCAGAATAGTTCAGACGTTCGCCTGCCAATAATTAAACTCGAGGTTTCAGGGATACGCTCCCCGTAGATGCTTCGACTTTTCTCCTCAGTTTGACTGGAAAATCGAACTGAACGTCTAGTCTTTCGGAAGGGGACGAAAAACGAGTCGGACCCGTGTGCCTTCTGGCTGCGCATGCTAAAGATCCCACGGCAATTAAAAGTCGTGAAGAGCAGGGCATTGTGCGGCTGCCTTGGTAGAAAACATTGAAGAAATATGTTTATTTCCCAGGCCCCACCCGTTGAAGACAAATTTGCCTTCTTGCCTCTCTGAAGTCTTGGTTAAAAAGTGAACATGAATATGATTTTGAAGCGAGGGAGAGGGAATGGGTGCCGCCCTTGTGATGCTGGCCCCATGAAAAGTTGAGGCCTCTGCCACCTCGCTCACCTACTATGCCAGGGTTATGGAACTATCCAGGTAGGATCTGGCCAGCTCATGGGTTTGTGTGCAGGCTTAAAGGCTTGAGCCGTGATCATTCTGGATCTTCTCCACCACATGGCACCTGTGACGTTAGGTGCGTATGGAATTCATTCCAAGTGCGGAGACGTCATCTTGAGAAATAGAAACTGAAACTGAAGAAGGATGAGCTCCGCCAAGTTCGCTTTTCCCACCAGTCGCCGTGGTGTAATGGTTAACGCAACGGACTACCAACTGGAAGGTTGTGGGTTCGAATCCCCATCAGTACCTTCAAAAATCATTGTGGGATTTTTCGGCTCTAACCGGCTCCTACCCAGAGCTGGGCGTGATATAGGCTCATTGGGAAGACTGAAACCACACAGTCGAGTTTCATCCACTTCGCAGATGCTCATATCTTCTGACCAACACTGCAGGTGTCTGTATCTCTCAGGCCTGGTTGACGCCAAGATATATTATGATAGTAAGAGTAGAGTACAACCCTGTCACGCAGTCTCAATCCTAGATGGAACTCCATAGCACCATGATTATCATCCACATCGACATCATCATCATCGCATAATTATATTTAAAAAAAACTGCTTCAGCTTATGTGGCCATTAAAGTGGCGTAGAAAATGGGACGAAAAAAAAATAGGTGAGCACAAAGGTAACTCCCTGAGTGCAATGATCCTAAAATTTTTTTTTAAAAAGTTCGTTTTTCCCATGACAAGTGCAAATAGTACATTATACAGTGTACAATGTATCTTCCTTTGCGTATGCCAAACATGGACACTCACAGCGGATTTGAGAAAAATGATTCCAAGCCATGGACATGACATATTATGGCAAGATGTTAAACATCAGATACACTGACCATATCACCAATGAACTAGTGCACCAAACCATCAAACACATAGGACCATATGAAGATCTGCTGATTTTCGTCAAGAGAAATTAACTATGTTGGTATGGCCATGTAAAATGATCCAGTGGCCTTGCTAATTCAATCTTCAACGGTAATAACAACAATAATAATTACAATATTTATATAGCGCAAAATCTTGATAAAATCAAATCTAAGCGCTGAAATAGACACACACACACGCACGCACGCATACACATGCACGCACGCCACACACATACACACACACGCGCGCGCGCGCGCGCGCGCACACACACACGCACACGGCTATAAATGGGGAGAAAGAATAAAAGCAATGGAAAATTATAGAGAGCCTTGGCCTTGCTAAATCAATCTTCCACGGTACTGTTAACCATGTAACATGATCCAGTGGCTTTGCTAGATTAATCTTCCACGGTACTGTTAACCATGTAACATGATCCAGTGGCTTTGCTAAATCAATCTTCCACGGTACTATTAACCATGTAAAATGGTCCAGTGGCTTTGCTAGATTAATCTTCCACGGTAGTGTTAACCATGTAACATGATCCAGTGGTCTTGCTAAATCAATCTTCCACGGTAGTGTTAACCATGTAACATGATCCAGTGGCCTTGCTAAATCAATCTTCCACGGTACTGTTAACCATGTAACATGATCCAGTGGTCTTGCTAAATCAATCTTCCACGGTACTGTTAACCATGTAACATGATCCAGTGGCCTTGCTAAATCAATCTTCCACGGTACTGTTAACCATGTAACATGATCCAGTGGCCTTGCTAAATCAATCTTCCACGGTACTGTTAACCATGTAACATGATCCAGTGGCCTTGCTAAATCAATCTTCCACTGTACTGTTAACCATGTATCATGATTCAGTGGCCTTGCTAAATCAATCTTCCACGGTACTGTTAACCATGTAACATGATCCAGTGGCCTTGCTAAATCAATCTTTTACGGTATTGTTAACCATGTAACATGATCAGTGGCCTTGCTAAATCAATCTTCCACGGTGTTGTTAACCATGTAACATGATCCAGTGGCCTTGCTAAATCAATCTTCCACGGTACTGTTAACCATGTAACATGATCCAGTGGTCTTGCTAAATCAATCTTCCACGGTACTGTTAACCATGTAACATGATCCAGTGGCCTTGCTAAATCAATCTTCCACGGTACTGTTAACCATGTAACATGATCCAGTGGCCTTGCTAAATCAATCTTCCACGGTAGTGTTGAGGGAGGGACATGAAGGGAAAGACGACATTGCGGAATGGGCAAAAAAAAAAAATCATTTGCAGAGACCCAGGCAGACTGGCGGAATCTGGTGAATAGTTATTTGGTGTGGCGTGGCCAATTTCTCTTTTCATAGTTAATAATGGAGGAGAAGAAGGAAAAGTAGCAGAAAAACAAGAAGAAGAGGAGGAGGAGGAGGAAGGGGAGAAGAATTGCGAAGTATTGCGAAGAAGAAGAATTGCGAAGAAGAAGAATTGCGAAGAAGAAGAATTGCGAAGAAGAAGAAGAAGAATTGCGAAGAAGAAGAATTGCGAAGAAGAAGAAGAAGAATTGCGAAGAAGAAGAATTGCGAAGAAGAAGAATTGCGAAGAAGAATTGCGAAGAAGAATTGCAAAGAAGAAGAAGAAGAATTGCGAATAAGAAGAAGAATTGCGAAGAAGAAGAAGAATTGCGAAGAAGAAGAAGAAGAAGAGCGAAGAAGAAGAAGAATTGCGAAGAAGAAGAAGAATTGCGAGGAAGAAGAATTGCGAAGAAGAAGAAGAATGCGAAGAAGAATGCGAAGAAGAATGCGAAGAAGAATTGCAAAGAAGAATTGCGAAGAAGAATTGCGAAGAAGAATTGCGAAGAAGAATTGCAAAGAAAAATTGCGAAGAAGATATGCGAAGAAGTAGAAGAAGAAGAATTGCGAAGAAGAAGAAGAAGGAAAAGAAGAATTGCGAAGAAGAAGAAGAAGAAAAAGAAGGAGAAGGAGGAGGAGGAGAAGGAGAAGGAGAAGGAGAAGAAGAAGAAGAAGAAGGACAAGGAGGAGAAGGAGGAGAAGAACAAGAAGGAGAAGGAGAAAGAGGAGAAGAAGAAGAAGAATGCGAAGAAGAATGCG
>CM060311.1:16793398-16798398 GCA_030674185.1 Monoplex corrugatus
TAGAGCACCAGATAGACCTAGGGAGAAAATATTGGACGGACTTGCGGAGTGAATAAAGACAGAGAGGGTGGGAGACGTGCTTGCAGCGACAAGGGATAGAATCGTAGGGAGGTCCATGATCGCCAATGCCATGCGGCAGGGCACATGATGATGATGGGATGGAAACTTAGGAATGAAGCAGTGGAAGTTTATGTACACTGGTGTGCCAACTTTAGCAGAACGTAGGTAACACTTCTATCTGACCACTCTGCAATTCTCTGTTCTCTTGACATTTCTCCTCCTTCCCGTACCACGCGCACAGTGACTCGACGCAATCTCAAATCTATCGACCTCTCCACATTTTCATCTGATGCCTCCCGTCTCCTTTCTGAAAAGTCACATAACCTTGCCGATGAATTCTATACTACTCTCCACCATCTTCTGGACACTCATGCTCCAGCCACAAGTCGTCTTTTACCTGACCGCCCCCCTACCCCCTGGCTCACTCATGAGATTGCCTGTGCAAAACGTGCCCGCCGCAGAGCAGAGCGCCGCTGGCGCAAATCCAAACTCACTGTACACAGGCAACTTTTCCAAGCCTCTAAAACAAAAGTATCCACCCTCATTGCATCTGCAAAAACAAGCTATTTCCAAACCAAAATCCTGAATGCCTGTTCTTCAAAAGAACTCTTTACAACCATGAATCATCTCCTTGGCACACGAAAAGATTTACCTCTCCCAACAAAACATACAATTGAAGAACTCCCATCTGTATTCTCCAAGTATTTCACCACCAAAATACAAACTCTTCGTGACAGGCTTGACAGGACACCCTGTCAATCATGCCCACCTGACCCTTCCTTCTCTGGCACACCTCTTACTACTTTTACCCCAGTCTCACAAGAAGAAATTTTCAACACAATCAGATCCATGTCGTTCAAAACCTGCGAACTGGATCCTCTTCCAGGTTCTCTCTACTCCGATTGTCTCCCTACTCTCCTCCCATTCATCACTGACATCATCAACACTTCTTTTCAAACTGGAACTCTCCCAGATTCTTTCAAGTCTGCTATTGTTCACCCTCTCCTCAAGAAACACAATTTAGACCCAAATGAACTGAAAAATTACCGGCCTATCTCTAATCTCTCTTTCTTGTCAAAACTCCTTGAAAAGGTCGTCCTCAACCAGCTGAACTCTCACCTGTCTGCCAACAATCTCCTCAATCCTTTCCAGTCAGCCTACCACCAGTGCCATAGCACTGAAACTACCCTACTACACATTCTCAACAATCTCCTCCTTGCAACTGATACTGGCAAAGTCTCTCTCCTCACACTCCTTGATCTGTCTGCAGCCTTCGATACCATTGACCATGGTATTCTCCTTTCTAGATTTCATCATACTTTTGGCATTTCTGACATTGCTCTCTCCTTTTTCACTTCGTATTTATCAAACAGAAAACAAACTGTTCTCATCAATGGCACTTACTCTCAACCTGCATACCTGACCTGTGGTGTTCCACAAGGATCTGTCCTTGGCCCTGTTCTTTTCACTCTTTATACCTCCCCCCTGTCCACCATCATCAACTCCCACTCTATAAAACACCACTTCTATGCTGATGACGCCCAACTTCAAGACAGTGACTCACCTGATAATATACAGCGCCTGTTGACTCGCACCACTGAGTGTTACTCGGACATTAAGAACTGGATGACGTTCAACAAACTTCAGCTTAATGACGACAAGACAGAAGCTATCCTCATTGGCACCCGTCAGAAACTTTCTCAGCTGCCTTCTCTTTCTCTCCCATTATGTAACACATCAGTCCCAATTTCTGACTCAGCTAAAAACCTTGGTGTCTGCATTGACTCTACCCTCTCCATGAACAACTTTGTTTCTCAAACTGCCAGATCTTGCTACTATCATCTCCATCGTATAAGGCTGATCAGGAAGTATCTCTCTGTCGAAACAACTGCAAAACTCGTTCTCTCCTTCATAATGTCTCGCATTGACTATTGCAATTCACTCCTGTCTGGTCTTCCTGCCTCCACCATTCACATCCTACAGCGCATTCAAAACAATGCTGTACGCCTTGTACTCAAAAAGAAAAAAGCTGACCACATATCTCCTCTCCTGGCACAACTTCACTGGCTCCCTGTATCAAAGCGCATACAGTACAAACTAGACACCATGTGCTACAAAAGCCTCAATAACGCAGCCCCCGATTACCTGTCAAGCCTACTTGAGATCTATCTTCCCTCACGTACCCTCCGCTCTGCCTCCGATCCTCTGACATTTC
Source organism: Monoplex corrugatus (assembly GCA_030674185.1). Taxonomy (NCBI): domain Eukaryota; kingdom Metazoa; phylum Mollusca; class Gastropoda; order Littorinimorpha; family Ranellidae; genus Monoplex; species Monoplex corrugatus. The sequence goes on from CM060311.1 coordinate 16,795,674, forward strand.
GCTTTCCACGCACTAAGCTCAATACCTATGGTCCACGAGCCTTCTCTGTTTCTGGTCCACTCTCCTGGAACAAACTTCCTCTCTCAGTCCGTCAGCAACCTATTTTTGTCTCCTTCAAGTCCGCTCTCAAAACTCACCTTTTCTCCTCTGCATAAAATCCTAATCTCACTCAACCCCCCCCCCCCCCCATCTGCAGCCTGTCTCCGCTCGGAGGGGAATCACTTTGTTTTAATATATAATTGTATATGATATGCTCTCTATAATTTTCCATTGCTTTTATTCTTGCTTTTATTGCTTTTATTCTTTCTCCCCATTTATAGCCATGCGTGTGTGTGTGTGTGTGTGTGTGTGTGTGTGTGTGTGTGTGTGTGTGTGTGTGTGTGTGTGTGTGTGTTGTGCGTGTGTGTGCGTGTGCGTGCGTGCGTGTGTGTCTGTTGCAGCGCTTAGATTTGATTTTGTCGAGATTTTGCGCTATATAAATATTGTAATTATTATTATTATTATTATAACAATGTACACTTGGGCATTTTTTATTGTAATCTGTTAGTAATAAAGAATGTTATTTGTATACAGTGATAATGGATGATAGTAATAATGATAGTTAATAATAATAATAATAATGATAATGATAATGATAATAATGATAACGATGACGACGACGACGATGATGATGATGATGATGATGATGATATGATGATGACGATGACGACGACGACGATGATGACGACGACGACGACGACGATGGTGATGATGATGATGATGATGATAAAAACAATTACAACATCAGCAGCAACAACCACCACCACCACCACCACAACAACAACAACTGTTTACTACTACAACTACTACTACTACTAATAATATAATGATGATGCTCCAATCAATCTGTATTGATACCCATCTGAATGCAACAACCAGCCTGTTTAATACCTATCTTAATGTTTAACCCTCTGACTCCCGCACTCTGACCATCAGTATCCTGCATGGCAACCACACTAGCAAATCAAAAACCTAATCCTTTGAGGATGTGGGAGTCAAAGGGTTAAGATTTTGCATTTGGGGATAGGGTGCGGGAGTCAAAAGGTTAAAGCGCTCGATGGGAAGCGAGAAGCTTAATAATAATAATAATAATTACAATATTAATTTGTATAGCGCAAAATCTTGATAAAAATCAAATCTAAGCGCTGAACATACACATATGCACACATGCACACACACGCACGCACACACACACACACACACACACACACACACACACACACACACACACACACACACACACACACACACACACACACACACATGGCTATAAATGGGGGAAAAGAATAAAAGCAATGGAAAATTATAGAAAAAAATATTATACACAAACATCTATTACAATGTGATTCCACACCGAGTGGAGACAGGCTGCAGTGGGGGTTGGGTGAGGTCAGGATTTTATGCAGAGGAGAAAAGGTGAGTTTTGAAAGCGGACTTGAAGGAGACATATGTAGATTGCTGACGGACTGAGAGAGGAAGTTTGTTTCAGGAGAGTGGACCAGAAACAGAGAAGGCTCGTGGACCATAGGTATTGAGCTTAGTGCGTGGAAAGCGAAAAGTCAGAGGATCGGAGGCAGAACGGAGGGTACGTGAGGGAACATAGATCTCAAGTAGGCTTGACAGGCTTGAATCTTGTGTTTGAATCTAGGTTGCAGAGGACTGCCCTCCCTCCCCCTCTACCAGGCAGTAAGTGGTCATCTCTGTGCAACAACACAGTGGGAGGTGGTCAACTGGGCCAGCAGTTTGAGTTCTCTGTGTTCTGATAGAAAGTCTCTTTATGTGTAATGAGCAGTGAGTCGAAATATTGGAGAATAGTAGTGCACAAGCACGATTGATAGTAATGCTGATAATAATAGTGATGATGATAACCATGATATTCTTAATGATAATAATTGTAACGATAAGTCATTAATATACATAACAGTAATTATTGTCGTGAGCATTATCATTAGTTTTGTTTTTTGTTGTTATTATCATTGTTTTATTTATTTATTTATTTATTTAACAGTATATGATTGTTATTACTATTATTATTATTACTGGTGTTGTTGTTGTTGGTGGTGGCGGTGGTGGTGGTGGTGATAGTGTTGTTGTTGTTGTTGTTGTTGTTATCATTTCAGCATTGTTATTGTAATTGTTGATACTTCTATGCCCTAAATTACCTACGTAAGATCTTGGGCATCAAATGGACAGACTTTGTGACAAACGATGAAGGAAATGTTTTGTCACAAACATATCACACACACACACACACACACACACACACACACACACACACACACACACACACACACACACACACACACACATACAGAGAGAGAGAGAGAGAGGGGAGAGAGAGAGAGAGAGAGAGAGAGAGAGAGAGAGAGAGAGAACTAAAAGAAAAAATCGCTGTGTATTACGGTTTGACTCGTTTCGTACAAACGGCTTCAATTGCTTATTCATTGGTCAATTGCTCTGCAAAAAAATCAAATTTGTTCAGTCTCAAACAATTGACAAAGGACACGAATTAGACAATTTTACTGAGCACTAGAAATCCAGATTATGTACATGTGTTTATCAAGGTCACCTTGATCGTGAAGAAGAACCTCATGAAAAGAAAGTGAATGTGAAGAGAGGACAGTGGTAAACTATCACAACAGTGAAAACAAAACGTAAATATTATCAGTAGTTTTTGAGAAAGTGG
>CM060311.1:16808398-16813398 GCA_030674185.1 Monoplex corrugatus
AAAACCCGTCTGGTTTACCGGAATAACGTTATTTTTATCACAGTAGTGTAAAAGTTTTCGATTTTCCTGCTTTTAATATCGGTATAACTATAGACTTTTGCCAGATTTGTGGTACAGTTCCGCTAACCCAGCATTTCTGCAAAATTTTGAGTAGAAAAATAAGATAGTTTTCAGGGAGATGTTTAATCATTTCAGTCGAAACTGCATCAACACCTACCGAACTCGTTTTGTTGTGTAGAAACAGTATTGTGCTTTTTAGCTCTTCTAAGGTGATTGGAGAATTAAACCAGAGATCATTCTGAGATATTGGATCAGTGTAGACTGAGTTGTTATCTTCCATTTCTCTGTGATGTTTGCAGTCTGGAGATAAACCTTCAACTTTACTGTTTTTAGCAAATAAGTCCACAAAGGTTTCTGCTTTGTCCATGTCTGAAGGAAATGTGTTACATGTTTCTATCATTATCGGACACCTAGGTAAGTTGGTTCCATTCTTCATTTGATTCATTTTCGTCCAGACTTTATGGAAATCTTTGAAATCTGAAATTTCTTTTGTGCAGAATGATGCCCAATAATCTTTCTTTGCTTCAGCGATGATTGTGTTACATTGGATGTTAGCTTTTTTCATTTCCACATGATCTTCAGGTGTGTATGTGTGTGTGTCTATGTGTGTGTGTGTGTGTGTGTGTGTGTGTGTGTGTGTGTGTGTGTGTGTGTGTGTGTCTGTGTGTGTGTCTGTGTGTGTGTCTGTGTGTGTGTTCGTTCGTTCCTTAATTTAACGTCTTTTCACTATGAGTGATATTAGACGGGAATGTGTGTGTGTGTGTGTGTGTGTGTGTGTGTGTGTGTGTGTGTGTGTGTGTGTGTGTGTGTGTGTGTGTGTGTTGTGTGTGTGTGTGTGTGTGTGTGTGTGTTTGTGTGTGTTTGTGTGTGTGAATGAGTATGTTTGCCCGAGAGTGTCTATATGTATTACATGCACGCATGAAAAAATATGTGCATAATATTCCAATACTGTGCTTGTTTATAAGAAAGTTTCCCCTTCGAACGGAGCTACGATCTTTTTAAAAGCCATATTTGAATTCGTATTCCCTCGCTATTCTTGCTGTTATATTTTTTCTTCTTCGTTCTTCTTTTTCTGGTGTTTCTTCTTCTTCTGGTGTTTCTTCTTCTTCTTCTTGTTCTTCTTCTTCTTCTTCTTCTTGTTCTTGTTTTTGTTCTTCTTCTTCTTCTTCTTCTTCTTCTTGTTCTTCTTCTTGTTCTTCTTCTTCTTCTTCTTGTTCTTCTTCTTCTTCTTGTTCTTGTTTTTGTTTTTGTTCTTCTTCTTCTTGTTCTTCTTCTTCTTCTTCGCAATTCTTCTTCTTCTTCTTCTTCTTCTTCTTCTTCTTCTTCTTCTTCTTCTTCTTCTTCTTCTTCGCAATTCTTCTTCTTCTTCGCAATTCTTCTTCTTCGCAATTCTTCTTCTTCTTCTTCTTTTTCTTCTTCTTCGCAATTCTTCTTCTTCTTCTTCTTTTTCTTCTTCTTCGCAATTCTTCTTCTTCTTCTTCGCAATTCTTCTTCTTCTTCGCAATTCTTCTTCTTCCTCTCTCTCTCTCTCTCTGTCTCACATTTTTTCTTTCTTCTTCTACTTCTTCTTCTTCTGCAACTTCTTTTTGTTCTTCTTCTTCTGTTTATTCTTCTTCTTTTCTTCCTTTTCTTCTTCTACTCCTCCTCCTTCTCCTTTTCCTTCTTCTTCTTTATCATCATCATCTTCTTCTTTTTCTTCTTCTTTTTCTTCTTCTTTTTCATCTTCTTCTTCTTCTCTTTTTTTTTATTCTTCTTCTTTCCTTTTCCTTGTCTTTTTTTTGTGTGCTAGCTAGGTCTTGATGTGGGGGAGGGCGGTGGGTGTAGGGATCCATGAAAGACTGAACTGACAATACTAAAAATATGAAGACATTAAGATGGGCACTGATGAGGCCAGTATTATTAGACTTCAGACTCTGAGTCCATGGGTCTAAAGAAGAATTTTTAAACGCCTACATTGTGGGATGTTATTTGTTTTCTTTCTACGTCTTTTTTTTTCTCAGTATTCTTCCCACTGGAAGTGGGCGAGTATCCCCCAGTATATTTCGTGGGTGGTCTGGACGGCTTGGTGCCTGCTGAGATGTACGTGAACTTTCTGACATTGCTGGCCTCGCACGGCTTCGTCGTCTTCGGGGTGGACCCCGACTATCCCTTTCTGCAGTCTGACGTCAGCAAGCCTCATGACGTCACTGTTGGTGCTGACGTCAAGGTGTTCTTTGAGCAACTGGACTGGGTATGTTGTCTGACATATGTGGATTGAATTTGGATTTTGGTTTGTTGTTTTTGATGGTCAGAATGACATTTTCTTTTAACTCATACGCAAAATACATAGTACGCACACGCGCACATACACTAACACACGCGGAGGCACGCATGTTCAAGAGCGCACGCACGCACCACCCACATAGACACACTGACAGACATACAGACAGACAGACACACACACACGCGCGCGCACGCGCGCGTACACATACATACACAAGCTCTCTCTCTCTTTCTCTCTCTCTCTTTCTCTCTCTCTCTTTCTCTCTCTCTCTCTCTCTCTCTGTCTGGCCTTAAGGAAACCATGGTGATTGTAAGTGATGAAGATTGTATGTGTGTGTGTGTGTGTGTGCGTGCGCGCGCGCGCGCGCGCGTGTGTGTGTGTGTGTGTGTGTGTGTTTTACTAACCTCTCCTTACTCAAGTGATCAAATTTTAAAACTTTACATTCATTTTATCGTATTTCTGTTTACCGAATAAATAGGTCATATCTTTCATATCTATCCCTCGCAACTCCCAATCTTAAAAGGGCTAACAGATTTACACAATAAACATAACTCATTTATTCATTCATTCATTCATTCATTCATTTATTCATTCATTCATTCATTCATTTATTCATTCATTCATTCATTCATTCATTCATTTATTCATTCATTCATTCATTCATTTATTCATTCATTCATTCATTTATTCATTCATTCATTCATTTATTCATTCATTCATTCATTCATTCATCTATTCGCTGTGTCACTCATTTAATCATTAATTAACTCATTTCTACTCTCTCTATCTTTCTCTCTGTCTCTATCTCTGCCTCTCTCTCTCTCTCTGAGTATGTGTGTGTGTGTGTGTGTGTGTGTGTGTGTGTGTGTGTGTGTGTGTGTGTGTGTGTGTGTGTGTGTGTGTGTGTGTGTGTTTAAATGACGCCGTGTTCAAAATACAATCTGTTCATGCTTATTAAAAAGTAAACCGCCAAGAGTCTTTTTATCTTTTCGTTTTATTCTTTCTTTCTTTCTTTTTCATTTCTTCTTCTCAAATGTTTCTGTTTGCACTCTAGACCAGATAGTAATTTGTTTTTTAGTATAAAATGTCTGTTTTGTCAATCTTGTTTTTGTTTGTTTCCACCTTTGCAAGGGAAATAAGCTTGCTTTCCCTTTTTTGGTGGGAGGGGGGAGGGGACTGTAAAAATGACTGTATTTACATCTACTTTATCTGTTATCTTGTTTATTGAGAACAGCAGGTGCTTATCGTGTGATATTCCCAGACCTGGTTCAGTTGTGTCGCGTGATTCTTTGCATGTTCTACTTGCAGTCTCTCTCTGTAATATGGTCGACATTCATGAAGCGTCCGTTTAAATACCATTAACACTAACAAGGACAAGTATTTACCGGAACAACTAACTGACTGACTGACTGACTGATTGACTGACTGACTCACTCACTCACTCACTCACTCACTGACTCACTGAGTGACTAACTAAATAACTACCTACCTATCTATCAACTAACCAATCAACTAACCAGCCAACTAACCAACCAACCAACTAACCAACAAATAAACAAATAAATAGATAATAAGTAAATAAATATATAGATAAATAAATAGTGTAAAATGACAAAAAAAAGCAGAATTATTGGTAGTTTGCTTGATTAAATGTTTGTCTGATATGTTTGTGTGAGGACCTGTCTGACTGTTCAGTTGGTCGATCTGTTGGTTGGTTGGTCTGGTCCTTGTTTGTGTACTATATTTGGTGTGTGTGTGTGTGTGTGTGTGTGTGTGTGTGTGTGCGTACGTGCGTGTGTGTGTGTGTGTGTGTGAGTGAGTGTGTGTTGTATGTAAGTGTGTACGTGTGTGTGTGTGCGTGTGTGTGTGTGTGTGTGTGTGTTTGAGTGAGTGTGTGTTGTATGTAAGTGTGTACGTGTGTGTGTGTGTGCGTGTGTGTGTGTGTGTGTGTGTGTGTGTTTGAGTGAGTGTGTGTTGTATGTACATGTAAGTGTGTACGTGTGTGCTTGTGTGTGTGTGTGAGTGTGTGTGTGTGTGCGTGTGTGTGTGTGTGTGTGTGTGTGTGTGAGTGTGTGTTGTATGTAAGTGTGTACGTGTGTGCGTGTGTGTGTGTGTGTGTGTGAGTGTGTGTGTGTGTGTGCGCGCACGCGTGTGTGTTTATGTGTGTGTGTGTGTGTGTAAGCGTGTGTTGTATGTGTGTGTGTGTATGTGTGCGTGTGTGTGTGTGTGTGCGTGTGTGTGCGTGTGCGTACGACGTCTGTGCATGTGTATGTGCGTGTGCATACGTGTGTGTGTTGTATGTAATTGTGTGTGTGTGTGCGTGTGTGCGTGTGTGTGTGTGTGTGTGTGTGTGCGAGTGTGCGTGTGTGTGTTTTGTGTGAGCGTGTGCGTGTGTGCGTGCGTGGGTGCGTGGGTGCGTGCCTGTGTGTGTTTGTGTATGTGTGCGTGCGTGTGTGTGTTTGTGTATGTGTGCGTGCGTGTGTGTGGGTGTCTGTGCGTGCAAGTGTGCATGTGTGTGTATGCGTGGGTGTGCGTGCATGTATGCGTGCGTTCGTTCGTTATTTCTTTTAACGTCTGTTCACATATGTGCTTTTAGACGAAAATAAAAACAAAAACAAAACAAACAAAAAACAGTTTAACTTATCAATTAACATTAAAAAAAATTATAGGACAATAG
>CM060311.1:16818398-16903398 GCA_030674185.1 Monoplex corrugatus
GTGTGTGTGTGTGTGTGTGTGTGTGTGTGTGTGTGTGTGTGTGTGTTGTGTGTGTGTGTGTGTGTGTGTGTGTGTGTGTGTGTGTGTGTGTGTGTGTGTGTTGTGTTGTGTGTGTGTGTGTGTGTGTGTGTGTGTGTGTGTGTGTGTGTGTGTGTGTGTGTGTGTGTGTGTTGTGTGTGTGTTTGTGTATGTGTGTGTGTGTGTGTGTGTGGTTGTAGTGTGTGTGTGTGTGTGTGTGTGTGTGTGTGTGTGTGTGTGTGTGTGTGTGTGTATGTGTGTGTTTCTCTAACCGTGTACAAGAATAGTTAATAATATACGGCAGTCCTGGTAACGTTGGCAAGAATGTTCCAACGATCGTTCTACCTTCTCTTAAAGCGTTCAGAGTTTTTCGGATGCGTGTTCCCATTGTTTCGCATGCACTGTGCAGGCAGTTTGTTGCTGCATAGTCTGCACACCCCGTCTTCTGTGGGCGTGCGTGCTGGGTGTCTTCACGTTTCCACAAGCCATTGGACACTGACAAAAACTAACGTGCATATTTCATGTTGTGTGTGCATACATGCACGTAGATAGTTTAACCACAAACAGGTCTGCACACATGTCGACTTGCAGGGTCGGAGAATTGTCAACCCTTTACCCCACCGTCTGGAAAGACAGAGGCATACCAGTTGGCCTGAAAGTTAAACTTTTATAATGGTTGATCTGGACAGTCATGATTTATGTCTGCAAAGCCTGGACTCTGAGAAAAACTGATTGCTGAAGAACTGAGGCAGCAGAGATGCGGTTTTATCGGAGAACACTACGTGTCAAATGGACTGACAGAAGAACTAATCAAAGTGTCCTGGAAGAATTTGATGCCACCAGAAAACTACTACCAGACATCAACAAGAGAACGCTAAAATACACTGGCCATGTGTCACGCAACAAGAACACGGACTTCATGGCAACCATCTTTCAAGGAAAAAAACAGTGGCAAAAAGGAAGAAAGTAGGCCCCCGATCTCATATATCGAAAACATACCCAACATCAGTGGCCTAAATGTTCAAGAAATAGTCCATAAAAGTTAAAACAGAGTGGCCTGGAGGGAGATGATGGTGTCCAGATGTGCAGCTGCAAACACCAAACTCGGTGACGCTGACAGGTGAGACAGGTGAGATGTCTGGGCAGATCGAACCCAGGACCCTGCGATTGGAAGTTTTTGACGTTTACGCACTTGACCACCATGCCCATCCAGGCCGGAATGAACTCCAGACCTTTCGATTGAAAGTCTGTTGTCTAACGTTAACCTGTTGACCCCCGCACACTGTCCACCAGCATCCTGCATTGCCAACCATGCTAGCAAAATAAAATCCTCTATGATTCCCTAACCCTATCCTCCAGCTTCCTGTAGGAAGCTGGTGAATAGGATGAGGGAATCAAGGGGTTAGGTTTTCAGTTGGCCGATAAGGTGCAGTAGTCAAAGGGTTAAGTGGAGTACGCCCACACTCAGTGAAGAAGTTAGCTGAGTACTTGAGCGTCGGTGCTAATTATTGGTTCATTTCAAATAGTGGCGGGAAAGAAGATGCAAATGAAATATACACTGTGATGAACTAGTTTTAGCCATAGTGCACTGAAATCCCTGTACACTGAACTGTGTAGTAAGATCTGGTCTACATCTATAGGGCCCAGTCAGTTGTCAGTTTTCATTTTTCAGTCCCACAACATAACGTCTCCGCGCTAGGAACAAAATCTATATGTAGGGCCTACTGACGTCACTGATGCCATGTGATGGAGAAGATAAGATGAAAATGATGATGATGATGATGATGATGATGATGATAATGATGACGATGATGATAATGACAACAAGGACGATGATGATGATGATGATTATTAATCATTTTTTAGTGTAGCACTATCCTCCAAACTTAGTTAGCCTCACTGTGCATTTTACAAAACCAGACTTCTAACCCTTTGACTCCCACACCCTGTTCACCAGCATCGTACATTGTCAGCCTTGCTAGCAATGCAGGAAGCTTGTTGATGGGCCTGGGAGTCAAAGGGTTAAATTTCTGCAGTTGGTGCATAGGGTACGTGAGACAAAGAGTTAAGTAGAGGACAGAGAATGGCAGCTGTTAGACGAGATGACCACGATTCACTATGTTGTCCTACAGTCTGCATGTTTAGAGGGTGTGCATGCTGGACTTTTTCATGTTTCCATAAGACAGCTACTGACATGACTTGCAGAATCTTTAACCTGCAGAGTTGATATCCTGCATTCGTACACTCACCAGGGGAGTTTCAGCACTGGCAGGTCAGCACACATCTTCATCATCATCATCATCATCATGTGCCTGCTGCATGGCGCTGGAGATTATGGCCCGCCATATAAATCTATCCTTTGTCGCTGCAAGTACTTCTCCCACCCTCTCTGTCTTTATCCACTGCATAGGTCCGTTGAGTATTTTCTCCCTGGATCTACCTGGTGCTCTTTTATCCTCCAGATTTCCTGATGCGACAAGGTTGTCTAATTTTTCGTGCCTCATGAAATGGCGTAGAAATGTTGCTTGTCTTTTTCTAAACTTCTTCATTTATGTTCTTTTCGTCTTTTTCTTATCTTTTTCATTAATGTTCTTTATGTTGTGTGTCCTTCAACACTGTCTCGTTTGTCTTCTTTGCTGTCCATGGAACTCTTAACATTCTTCTAAGAAACCACATTACAGTTGCCTCAATCTTGTTCTGACTTTGTGTGTTGACTGTCCACGCTTCACATCTGTACAACAATACCGGTTCTATATAACACTGAAGAACTTTTTTCCTGATGTGAATTGATAGGCATTTCTTGGTAAGAACGCTTTTCATTTTCTTGAGAGCTTGCTTTAGCTTGGTCGATTCTGTTGGCTGTTTCTGATATGCATCTGCCGTCTGCTGAGATGACTATACCCAGATATTTAAACATTTTGACCAAAATAGAAAAAAATCTCTAACTTTTACCCACCAGGCAAAGGTTCGAGGCGGTTCGAACCTCTGACCTTTTGACTGGAAATCCGAAGCTTACCCACTTAACTATCGAGCCTGTCAAAAGTCAAAAACTGCTTTTAAATCCAATTTAAAGGAAATCCTAAACAAGCGTGACTGCCCGCGTTCAAGCAAACAAGAAACAGGAAAAAACACAAAAACAGAATCAGAACGCGTGTTTAATACAACCAGACAAGACAGGCGCAAATGTTCGGTCGACTGGCCTTTGTCAAGCAAAAACGCAAGATCACAAACGAATTAACACCAAATACACACATAAAGAGAAAAGGACTAACACTTCCCTGCTGTTTCGTCCAGTCGCCTATCTTGTCTGGTTGTATTGAATACGCGTTCCGATTCTCTCCTCGTGTTTTTTTTTCTGGTTCCAATTTGAAAGTTCAGCTCTTTTCCAACAATGAATAATACAACTACTTCTTTTCCTCAGTTTGTTTACTTTTTTAAAACTTAAGGGGGCAGATCTACCCAGATTTGGGTACCAAGATTGTGATGTTCAGTGTTTCAGTTCTCATTAACTAATCACCATGATATTTGGCAAGAAGATACCTCAGACAGTATTCTTTGGATTGAATATCTTTGTTGGGGTCTGTGAGTTATGAAAAGTTGACAAAAATTAATTAATTAAAAAATGTTCTCGCGAAAATGAAAAAGATATAGTACATACTGTGACATTTATAACTACACATATATTCATGTTAGGAATTTGATATTTAGTGAGCAAACACATCTGTATAGTATGTAGGGCATGTAGTAAAATCTTAGCTCTAGTAGTAGTAGTAGGCCTCCTTCGGTCATGACTGACCATGGACAAAGTACATCCGTTCTAATGTCTAGATGGGCTGTCTGCTTGGTCCAAGCAGCGTCGCCTGTGACTGTACAGACCAATGCGAGAGAGGCAGTCTCTGTCGCAGCGGTCGCATGTGTATGCTGATGCTGGTCTGTTGGCTGTCATCCCTTTTCTGCGAACTCGCTTTTCTGCTGCAGCAGCTGACAGTTTGTCCTCACCAATCCGCAGCTGCTTCTTGAGAGCAGTTCTCCAGCTGTTGCGGTCGTCTGCGAGGTCCTCCCAGGACTCAGTGTTGATCTCAAGCGCCTTCATGTCACGCTTGCATACGTCTTTGTATCTCAGCTGTGGGCGGCCAATGTTTCTCTGCCCTGTGGCAAGCTCACCATAAAGGATGTCTTTTGGGATGCGACCATCTTCCATGCGGCGAACGTGGCCCAACCAGCGCAGCCGACGCTGTCTCAGCATGGTATGCATGGTTGGGAGGCCAGCGCAGGTTAGGACTTCGGTGTTGGTCACCTTGTCTTGCCAGGATATGCCAAGTATGCGCCGTAGGCTTCTCAGGTGGAAGGTATTGAGCCTTTTCTCCTGATGAGCATGCGTGGTCCATGCCTCGCTGCCATACAGCAAGGTGCTGAGGACACAGGCGTTGTATACAGCCATCTTTGTCTTAGTGGTCAGCTTGGGATTTGTCCACACCCTTTGTGTGAGGCAGGCTAGTGTTGTGGCTGCCTTCCCGATCCTCTTGTCGACCTCTGTGTCAAGGGAGAGGTTATCGGTGATGGTGGACCCAAGATATGTGAATTGATGGATGGCTTCAAGCTCGTAGTCATCAATGGTGATGGCTGGTGGATATGGCGTGTCTTGGCCCAGGACGTTTGTCTTCTTAAGACTGATGGTCAGACCAAAATCTTTGCAGGCCTGGGAGAAGCGGTCCATTAGTGACTGCAAGTCCCGCTGAGTATGGGTCACAACTGCGGCATCGTCGGCAAATAGCATGTCTCTGATGAGGGCTTCACGGACCTTTGTCCTTGCTCTGAGGCGGGCGAGGTTGAAGAGCCTCATCTGATCTGGTCCGCAGTGGATCCCTTCTTGCGCTGTGCTGAACGCATGCCTCAGGAGGAGAGCGAAGAAGATTCCAAAGAGGGTTGGGGCCAGGACGCAGCCTTGTTTCACACCGCTGCGTACGTCGAAGGGCTTGGAGAGGTTTCCGTTGAACTGCACCATCCCTTTAATGTTTGAGTGGAAGGACTCAATTAAGCTGTCAGTTTGGGGGGGGCAGCCAATTTTTCGGAGAGCCCTGAAAAGGCCATCTCTGCTGACTAGGTCAAAGGCCTTGGTGAGGTCAATGAATGCCACATACAGGGGCATCCGCTGCTCTCTGCACTTCTCCTGGATTTGGCGAAGGGAGAAGACCATGTCTACCGTGGATCTCTCTGCTCGAAAACCACACTGTGATTCCGGGTAGACGCGTTCAGCCAGTTTGTGCAGGCGGATTAGGAGGACCCGAGCATAGACTTTGCCAACAATGCTGAGGAGCGAGATACCTCTGTAGTTGTTGCAGTCGCTCCTTTCGCCCTTGTTTTTGTACAGGGTGACGATCTTGACGTCCCTCATGTCCTGTGGTACAGCTCCCTCATTCCAACACTGACAGAGAACTGCGTGCAAAGGGTGCAGAAGAGAAGTCTTGCAGTGCTTGATGAGGTCTGGGGGAATTCCGTCGTTGCCAGGTGCCTTCCCTTATGCCCGGCTATCAATGGCCTTGCTGAGTTCGTCCGCAGTTGGCTCTGCGTCAAGTTCTTCCATTACCGGCATGCACTTGATGGCATCGAGGGCTAAGGGGGACACCATGTTCTGTGTGGAGTAGAGGTCGGAGTAGTGTTCCGCCCATCTTTCCATCTGTTGGCTAGGATTGCTGATTACTTCCCCAGTGGAGGATTTGAGGGGGGCGATCTTGCTCTGTGTTGGTCCCAGTGCCTTCTTGATGCCATCATACATTCCTCGGATGTTGCCTCTTTCAGCAGCACTCTGTATCTCTTCGCTGAGCTCTGTCCAGTACTGGTTGCGCAGCGCCTGGCGTTAAGCTGAACCTTACTTCTGGCAGCCCTGAGGATTTGCAGGTTCTTCTCACTGGGTGACCGCTTATACTTGGTGAGTGCGGCACGCTTGGCCTCAACGGTGGGAGTCATCTCTGATGATTTGGCCTCAAACCAGTCGTGGGACTTCACAGTTTTCTTCCCAAAGGTGGCCATAGCAATGCGGTGCATGGTGTCTCGTAGCGTTTCCCATCTCTCAGTGGCAGAGTCTCTGGGCTGCAATGCATCGTATTCTCTCTGAAAGGCCTCTGCGAACTGTTCTACAACATCTGGCTGAGACATCTTGCTGACGTCAATGCGAGGGTTCCCTTGTTTCTTTGAGCAGTGGAACTTCTTTGGTTGTAGCCTGATCTTGCAACATACCAGAGAGTGGTCTGTGTCGCAGTCTGCGCTGTGATAAGAGCGAGTGTGGAGAACGTTTTTGATAGCGGCACGTCTTACTAGGATCAAATCCAGTTGGTGCCAATGTTTTGAGCGGGGATGCCTCCAGGAGACTTTGTGCTGAGGCTTCGTCTTGAAGAAGGAGTTGGCGATGCACAGTTCATGGCAGGCGCAAAACTCAAGCAGTCGCTGTCCATTCTCATTCATTTTCCCCACTCCAAAGGAACCGAGGCAGAAGGGCCATGAGTCATTGTCTGCACCCACTCTGGCGTTGAAGTCGCCCAGGAGAACAAGTTGTTCTGTCCTGGGGATGTTCCTTATGGTTGATGCAAGATTTTCGTAGAACTCATCCTTGGTGTCTGGAGAGGCGGACAGAGTTTGGGCATAAACGCTGATGAGAGTGACATAGCCTTCGGTGGTGTTGAGGCGGAGAGTCAAGAGTCGTTCTGAACCGCCGCTGCCTGGTTCAATCATGTTCAGCAGGCTGTTCCTTACTGCAAAGCCTACTCCGTGCTCTCTTGGGGCATCAGAACTCTTTCCTTGCCAGAAGAAGGTGTAGTCCCTTTCCTTTAGTGTTCCTGAGTCAGCCAGCCGTGTTTCCTGCAGAGTGGCAATGTCCACATTGAGCCTCTTTAGTTCGCTGTTTATGACGGCGGTTTTTCTGGCGTCGCTGATGTCTTGCAGATCTTGGGAGAGCCCAGGCATCATTGTTCGGACATTCCAACAGCCCAGTTTCATTGCTGATCCTTTTCCTGATCCGTTTCTTGAATTTGAATTTTTCTTTTTGTTTGGTGCGGTAATTAACGACCTGCTTGTCAGATTTTCTCCTAATCTTCATACACCCAATGAAGAAGGCAGGTCGTGGCGGGACAGCACCTAACTGGCTGGGGGCTGCCCAGCTTAGGTGGGCGGTAGCTGTCCAGTAAGACACGAAGGTCTCTCCCACCGTCAAAAGCAACCCCTGGCGTCAGCTCTACGCCAGTTGAGCAATGACTTATCACCGGTATCTGTTGCTTCCCGTGTTGTGCCGACACTAGTGTTAGTAGCGAGGCTGGAGTGTCCTCTCCAGGTCGTAGGTGCAGAGTGTTTGTGGATGAATGGACGGATGTAAGCCTGGGCAGTGTAATATGGAAGACAGGCTGTTGCCCATGCAACTTGTCCCCCCTCTCCACCTCGCTGACAGATCCAAAGGAACAGCGGGGCTGTTACGTTTTGGTGCAAACGCGGCCGCAGGAGCTACCGGAAAGTGACAAAGTTTGCCATCCAACCGCCTTAGGGGCCCACACCGGATTTACTGTCAGGGTTTACTCCCTTAGCTAGATGGCCGCGGGTAGCTCTCCAGAGCTGGCGCCCTTTGATGGATCTAATTTATTTCCACCAGGGTTTCTAGCCACCCTCCTCACCATCCTCCTGAGAGGACTGGTGGGGTTGCTGGTTTAGTCGCCAGCAATTCGACCCTGCGACAGGTAGTACTGGGTTCCAGGTTACCAGTAGCGGATACATCTATCCGACCTGACATCTTAGCTCTATCATCATTATTTTCTGTACAATCATCACACCAATGTTTAGAATAATTTTAATAAAAAAAATAATAATACAACTTTTGATAAAAATGTTTCTTTCAAGCACAACTGCAAGATTTTACTACCGGCTATAGGTACCTGTCCCTGCTATATGTGTGCCAAATATCAAGGAAATTGGATGAAAACTTTTGAACACATTATGTCTGATGTATACATCAGGGTAGGTCTGGGTAGGTCTGCCCCCTTAAATAGTGTAAGGTAGTCTTTGTCGATTGTGTGCGTATGCCTGGTACGTCAGTGCGCTTTGATTTGAATTGTCAAGATTTGGCACCGAGAAATACATGTAATGTTGTTATTATTATTATTATTATTATTATCATTAATATTATTGTCATTGTTTATTATTATCATCATTATTATTATCATTATTACTGCTGTTGTTATTATTATTATTATTATTATTGTTATTATTATTAGCATCATCAATATCATCACCATCATCATCATCATCATCATCATCATCATATCAGCAGCAGCAGCAGCAGTAGTAGTAGTAGTAGTGGTAGTAGTAGTAGTAGTAGCAGTAGTAGTATGTAGTATAAACATGCACATATGTCCTATGCGTTTTGACATTGATCTACGTTAACCCAGTTAAATTGTAGTGAACTGATTGATACCATCATATTTCCTGCTCTCAGAATTGTTGACATGTGGTTTAATTGTACGGCTGTGTTAAAGGAACTCGTGTTTTATTTCTGTTTGTAGGGATTTGGACATTGTGACATTCTGGATCCTGTGCCGTGGGAAGGTCTGTCCACTCGTCCATATATCTCCCTGTGTCTGTCTGGTTGCTTGTCTGTATATCTGTATGTATGTATATATGCATACACGTATGTATGTAGTATGTATGTATGTATGTATGTATGTATGTATGTATGTATGTATGTATGTATGTATGTATGCATGCATGCAGTAATGGATGGCTGGATGTATGTATGTATATATGTATGTATGTATGTATGTATATATGTTTGTATGTATGTATGTATGCCTGTATGTATGTATGTAGTAATGTATGGCACTGACTCCATCACGACTGGAAACGCACGACGGATCATGATTAATGACCAGATGGAATTTCCGTGTGCATGTGGAAGGAGATTCACCACCAAACGCGGCATGAAGATCCACAGGACAAAAATGGGCTGTTTGAAGACTCATACGAACCAGCAGCAGCGCACTGCGATAGCAGGTGAGACGTTGGATGACCAAGGCCAGGATTTAAACCATAGTGCCAAGGACATCCACGCTGATGGTTCTGGTGCGGATTTTGCACAAGCTCTTAACGCCAAACGTGAAAAACTCAATTTGCCGCCTGCCGGTGCAAAAGAACAATGGGAAAAATTAGATGAGGAACTTGTCCTTAAGCTGAATGCGCTAATAGGGAACAGTACGCTGGAACACAAACTTGACACATACGGAGACATCATATACTCTATCTGCAGGGACACTTATGGAGTGAAGCAGCCAAAGACAAAAACGCCTCCCCAGAAATCCAGAAGACAGCAACAGATGGAGAGCATCCGGGGGGAGAAAAGGAAGCTTAAAAAGCGAATGAAAACTGCCTCAGAATTCGAGAAACAAGGGCTCCTGGAACTCTGGAAAGATCTGAAAGCCAAGCACAATGCTCTCAGCAAAGTGGAATCAGCAAGGCGAAGAAAGAGCAAAAAGAAGAAGACTCAAGATCGTTTCTTCAAAGATCCCTTTGACTTTGCAAGAAAGCTGTTTGAACAACCCAAATCAGGGACTCTCACAGTGGGCAAGGAAACCCTAGAGCAGCATCTCAGGGAAACATATTCCGATTCTCAGCGCGAGGCACCACTTGAAATCCAGAATCTGGTTTGGCCTGCAGCGCCAGAAGGAAAATTCAATAACAAACCACCAACACTGGATGAAGTGAAGAACGTAGTAAAGAAAGCCAGAGCCAAGTCAGCACCTGGACCAAACAGAATACCATACCTGCTCTACAAGAAATGCCCAAAAGTGCTCGAGTGGCTCCACAAGATGATTCGATCAGCATGGAGGAACCAGAAGATCAGCGACCAATGGATGAGAGCTGAAGGAGTGTACATTCCGAAGGAGCAGAACTCCAGCAGCATCAACCAGTTCAGGCCAATATCACTTCTGAACGTCGAGGGGAAAATCTTCTTCTCTGTTATGGCAACAAGATTGACAAAATACCTGACTGAAAACAAGTATCTGGATATGTCAATCCAAAAGGGAGGCATACCAGGAATGCCTGGATGCTTGGAACATGCCACGTTGATTTGGGATGCCATCCAAAAAGCAAGAACAGAGAAGAGAAACATTGACGTAGTTTGGCTTGATCTGGCGAATGCATATGGTTCAGTTCCACACGATATGATCCAGCTGGCTCTTGAAATGTATCACATCCCAGAAAACATCCGAACAATGCTGAGGAAGTATTTCCAAGGGTTCTCAATGCGGTTCTCTACCAAAGAATATACCACGGACTGGATAGACCTAGAGATGGGCATTGCAATGGGCTGTGCAATCTCTCCCATACTGTTCGTGTTGGCAATGGAAGTCATCTTGAAAGCTGCAATGAAGAGTTCAGGTCCAGTGAATCTGGGAGATAGATACCAGATGTCTCCTCTGAAAGCTTTCATGGATGACACAACAGTCTTGTCCACGGATGAGAAAGAGACACACCAAATCTTAAAGCAGCTGGATGAGCTGGTGGCCTCTTCAAGAATGAGGTTCAAACCAAAGAAATCCCGAAGTCTCTCACTGCGAAAAGGAAAAGTGGCAGATTCAGTCAAATTCATGGTAGCCAACCAAGCCATCCCCACTGTCACAGAAGAGCCAGTAAAAAGTCTCGGAAGATGGTATGATGACTCCCCGAAAGAAACACACAAAGGGGATGTGAAACCAAGCAAACAGCAGAAGAAGGCCTGAAGAAAATAGATAACTGCGGACTGCCAGGCAAATACAAAGTCTGGTGTCTACAGTTCATGCTGATACCAAAGCTGCTGTGGCCACTGCTAGTCTATGACATTTGCACCAGCACAGTGGAAGCAATGGAAGCCAAAATCAACAAATACACAAGAAAATGGCTCGGTGTCCCACCTGGTCTCACTGATGTTGCATTCTACTGTCGTCAAGCAATGCTGAAGCTACCTCTCAAATCCAATAAACTTGGAACACGCAAACCATATGGTCTTAATGACAAACCATAAGTAATCCATTGCGCAACAGAATTCAGACATGCCGTTTCATGTTTCTTCCTGTTCCCAGGCCTACCAGATTCTTGGCACTGGGAACAATCTACTCCCTTATCTCTTGGCTCTTGCCCTGTGCCTTCTTCAGAACAGGGCTATACCGATATAGCATGGCCACTTCTCAAAATTGCAGAACTCATCTCAGTTCCCTTTTGACATCATAGTTGCCTCCCCTCTCCCCACTTCTTACTACTGCTCATGACGACATGGGCATTCCATTTCTTACCCACTGGACGAGGCGGCAGGGAAGTTTTTAGTCCCGTTTTTATTATCCATTGTTTGGTGTCTGTGATCTGTTTGTGACCATGTGTTCGCGCTTGACAAAGGCTAGTTGGCCGAAAATTTGCGCTTGTTTTGTTTTGTCTCGTTGGATACACGCTTATATTGGTTTTCTTGTTCTTCTGGTTCATATAAAAACAGGCCTGAATTACCTAAAATTCCTTTTGTATCTCATTTTCCTACAGCCAAAAAATGTCCTTAAAACAAGTACCCAATTATCAGTCCTAAGACAAAGTATGTAAGATTTTATCGAACACACACAGGTGAATGGACCAGCAAGGCAGAAAACGATAGGAAGAAATGACAGAAAGTAAAGGAGGAAGAAAGAAACAAAGAGAGTGTCAGAAAAGAGGAAATTGTTAGCACAGAATTTTGAGAAGATGGGGATACTACCAATATGAAAGAGGCCCTGGCATCCCACAAGGGGAGTAATTGCATAAGACTCTGCAGTATATAACTGTGTGACATTGCCGACAACATCAAAGCAATACCTGTCATTTTTCAGTTTGCCATGTCACTCACTTCTGTACCACGACAAACAACTCCCGTAACGCCGAGTACCAAATGTTTGTCCAAGGAGTTGTCTCCGCTTTTCTGATTGGGACGCTAGAGGGCAACTTGCCGACCTTGACCTATATTCTCAACTGGAGTCACGTGCCGCTTCCTCTGCTCGATCTGCAAAGCGACTTTGAGTGTGATGCGTAGAAGCTATCAAATGAAACACATAATAAATGAATGAATACACTAATGCATAGAGAAATGAAATAAAAGTTATAATTGATTGAACACAATCTCTGCCGTTCCGTTTGCATTAATAGGCGTGGTGTTTTCTGGGTTTTTTTTCTTGTCTATTTCTGCTTTTGCTTTGTTTTTGTCTATTTTTGTTTTTGTTTTTGTCTGTTTTTGATTTTGTTTTTGTCTGTTTTTGATTTTGTTTTTGTCTGTTTTTGATTTTGTTTTTGTCTGTTTTTGATTTTGTTTTTGTCTGCTTTTGATTTTGTTTTTGTCTGTTTTTGATTTTGTTTTTGTCTGTTTTTGATTTTGTTTTTGTCTGCTTTTGATTTTGTTTTTGTCTGTTTTTGATTTTGTTTTTGTCTGCTTTTGATTTTGTTTTTGTCTGTTTTTGATTTTGTTTTTGTCTGTTTTTGATTTTGCTTTGTTCTTGTCTATCTTGATTTTGTTTTTTATTTGTTTTTGTTTTGATCTTGTCTATTTTTGTTTTTGTTTTGATCTATTCTTGTTTTGTTCTTGTCTATTTTTGTGTTGTTCTTTTCTATTTATGTTTTGATCTTGTCTATTTTTGTTTTTGTTTTGATCTATTCTTGTTTTGTTCTTGTCTATTTTTGTGTTGTTCTTTTCTATTTATGTTTTGTTCTTGTCTATTTTTGTGTTGTTCTTGTCTATTTATGTTTTGTTTTGTCTGTTTTTGTTTTATTTTGCTCTTGTCTATGTTTGTTTTGTTCTTGTCTATTTTTGTTTTATTTTTGTTTGTCTTGTTTTGTTCTTGTCCATTTATGTTTTGTTTTTGTTTTGTCTGTTTTTGTTTTATTTTGTTCTTGTCTATGTTTGGTTTTGTTCTTGTCCATTTATGTTTTTGTTTTGTTCTTGTCTATTTTTGTTCTTGTCTATTTTTTATTTTGTTTGTTTTTGTCTATTTGTATTTGTTTTGTCTGTTTTTGTTTTATTTTGTTTTTCTCTGTTTGTTTTGTTCTTGTCCATTTATGTTTTTGTTTTGTTCTTGTCTATGTTTTATTCTTGTCTATCTATGCTTTGTATTGTTCTTGTCTATTTTTGTTTTATTTTTGTTTATTTTTGTTTTGTTCTTGTGTATGCTTGTTTTGTTCTGGTCTATTTTTGTTTTGTTTTGTTCTTGTCTATTTTTGTTTTGTTTCTGTTTATTTTTGGTTTGGTTTTGTTCTTTTCTAACTTTGTTTCGTTCTTATCTATTTTTCTTTTGTTCTTGTCAATCTTTTTGTTCTTGTCTATTTTGGTTTTGTTCTTGTCTGTTTTTCTTTTGTTTTTGTCTATCTTTGCTTTTTTCTTTTTGTTTTGTTGGTTATTTTTGTTTTGTTTTGGTCTTTTCCTTTTTTGTTGTTGTTTTGTTTTCTTTTTGTTTTGTTTTGTTCTTGTATATTTTGTTTTTGTTTGGTTCTTTTTGTTTTGTTGTTTATTTTTGTTTTTGTTCTGTTCTTGTCCATTTTTGTTTATTTGTTTTGTTTTGTTTTGTTTTTGAAGTTGTTTGTTTGATGGGGTTTTCGTTTTGTTTTGTTTTTAATTTTAAAGAGTGGTTCAAAATGTTCTCAGATGAAATCGTCAGTTTTGGCTTGTTCTGCAATTTTTGTTTATTTATTTATTTGTTTGTTTATCTATTTATTTATTTCTCTAATCATCTCTCTTTTTGTTTGTTTATTTACGCGTGCGTTTGCATCTTTCGCATATAGAACTAAATATAAAAGTGTGGAGCTGATCCAATAATCAGCCCTTTTGATTTGTTAAAATGCATTTAACATTTGCTTCATAACACAATGATGACTGCAATCGATTTGTAGAATAAGCAGCCGTTTGTTTTGTGAAAAGGGCATTTGGTTTATGACACTGATAGATGTATATGCTAGCAAACACTGGTTGGGGTATGTACATATACATACGTGCGTGTGTGCGTGTGTGTGTATGTGTGTGCGTGTGTGTGTATGTGTGTGTGTGTGTGTGTATGTGTGTGTGTGTGTGCGTGTTCAGAATTTTCCTCTTTTCCTCTCTCTATTCCGATGTTCACCCGAAGGATTGTTGTTGTTGTTGTTGTTGTTGTTGTTGTTATTGTCGTCGTCGTCGTTGTTGTCGTTGTTGTTGTTGTTGATGAGTAGAAGGAGGATGACAACGACGACGATTACGACGACGACGACGACGACGACGACGATGATGATGATGATAATGATGATGACGTTACTGGGGGTGTTGTTGACGTTGCTGCCACTGTGGCTACTGATATTACTGCCACTGCCGGTACGTGAAGTGCAACGAGTATTTTTTTTTTACATGGATTGTTCGCGCTACACAAATGGAATAATTAAATAATCTCTGTTGAAAACCCGAGGACTGCGGCGAGAATCCAGGGACTTGTGTAAGGGAAGCAACTCTACTATCATGTCACTCCACAGTTTAAACGTTACTACCTCCCCATTTGTCTCTTTTTCCTTCTCCTCCCCACAATCACACTGGCAATAGCTATTCCAGTGTCCAAGAAGTTATAAAAATGAATATAGTGAAACCTTGATTTGGATATACAAATCAGTTATTGCTATTGTTATTTTTGTTTAAAGCCCAGCCGACTGCATAGAGCCATATCAGGGCTATAATCATTTCAATACACACGTAATACTTCAACAGGAAAAAGAAAAAAGATTAAGCACACATTTCGATGCATTTGCGCACATAATCTAAAGATATGCCCCTGGTGTTGACCACTCGGTCCAATTTATCACACAGGGGAATTAAAAGAAACATACCTGAATACAAATTTAAACATAACTAAGGACACTCAAACATGTATTTAAAAAAAGGCCTAAATTACCCAAAGTTGCTTTTGCATTTCTCATTTCCCTACAGCCAAAAATGCACTTTCATACACGTACCCAGTTATTAATTCTGAGAGAAAGTATGTAAGACTTTATCGAACACATACAGCTAAATGGATCATCCGGGCAGAAAATGATAGGAGGAAATTACAGTAAGTAAAAGAACAAGGAAGAAACAAAGAGAGTGACAGAAAAGGGAATTTGTAGCACAGAATTTCCAGATATGGGGATACTGTTGATATTGAAAGATCCCCTGGCATCCCCATGGGGCATAAAACCAAACATAATCCATCTAAAGAACACCAAACATAATCTGTCAAAACAATACCTATCTATCACATAAAAGCATAACTGTCGGAAACATGATGCATACGAAAAACATGAATTTGTCTAAAGCAATGCATATCCATTACTTATCTGAATGTTAACACTGTTCGATTTTTTTCTTCTCTTTTCTCCCCCCCCCCACCCCACCCCCCTTTTTTATTTTATTTTTCTTTCTTTTTTTGTTGTTGGTCAGTACTGTTATTGTTCTATATTAAATTATTTATTCAGTTATTTATTTATTTATTTGTGTCAATGGCAGATGTGATGCGTCTAGTGTGTCGGCAAGTGTGACGTGTGTTGACAGTAAACAGCGTGCGGATAACAGCACGGCGTGATATTCTTTAAATAACTGATTGCTGTTCACTGTAAAATGTATATATACTGTAGTCAGTTGAGAATCAGAGAGCGACGAGTAAAGACGAAGAAGCATTGCCCTGTCTTCCGAGCTGGTTGTAGAAAGAACGAAACATGGTGTCACAATCGTGATTACGAACTCCAACAAAAATCCAGAATATTGAAGACTAAAGTTCAACCATGGAAGATGAACAAGAAGAGAGAAGAGCCAGTCGACGACATGCCAAGATTCCCTTGCCTCCTAAACTTGATGTGAATGGAGGAAACCTGCAGAGCAGCTGGAGGAAATTCAAGAGGCTTTGGGATAGCTATGAAATTGTGACAACACAGACAGAAGAAGACTCAACATACAGAACAGCAGTTTTTCTTTCTTGTATCGGGCTGGATGCTATGGACATCTATGAAGGATTGGCATTTGCTAATGAAGCTGAAAGAGATGACATTGACACCGTTCTGCAGAAATTCGAAGAATACTGTGTGGGTTCAACCAATGAAACTTACGAAGCATTCAGATTCAACTGCAGACATCAAGCAGCAGGAGAATCTATCGAACAGTTTGTAGCAGAACTGCGGAGACTGATCAAGACCTGTAACTATGGTACACTGGAAGACAGACTGTTGAGAGATCAAATCGTACTGGGTGTACATGACGAGACTCTGCGATCAAAATTACTGGAAGTGCAACAGTTGACACTGACTGCATGTTTTGATATGTGCAGAGTGCATGAATCAAGTCAACATCAAACCGTCCAAATGATGAGAAAAACACAGGACACGCAGGAAGTCCAAGCTTTCAAAGAAAAGAAGACAGCAAAGCAGTATAGCAAAGGAAACAAATCAGAGTACAGAGAGAAATGCGGATATTGTGGTGGAAAGCACCCAAGAGCAAAAGAGAAATGTCCAGCATTTGGAAGAAAATGCAAAGCTTGTGGAGGAAATAATCACTTTGCTTCATGCTGCAGAACACCCAAGAAAAATCAAAAGAAAACAAGAGTTCGGCAGAGGACCAACCGACGAAGCAGGAGCACAAGTTCATGATACCAACCTGAACCGTTTGCTACAACGATGCCGAGAGACTGGAATCAAACTCAACAAGGAGAAGGTTGAGATGAAACGAACAGAGATATCATATTTGGGACACATCTTCTCAAGAGAAGGCTTGAAAGCCGACCCAAAGAAATTGGACGCTGTCCAACAACTCCCAGTGCCAGAAGACAAAGCAGCTGTGCAGAGACTACTCGGTGTAGTCGGATACCTTCAGAAATTTGCACCAAACCTGTCTGAGGCAGCAACACCACTCAGAGA
The DNA here is from genome assembly GCA_030674185.1 of Monoplex corrugatus. NCBI lineage: Eukaryota > Metazoa > Mollusca > Gastropoda > Littorinimorpha > Ranellidae > Monoplex > Monoplex corrugatus. The sequence continues at coordinate 16,835,334 of CM060311.1, forward strand.
ACTGGTAAAAAAGACGTCCACTTCAGATGGGATGAAGACGTCCACGGAGAAGCCCTGAAGACAGTGCAGAAGATACTCTCTGAGCCACCGGTACTTCGCTACTTTGACTCTTCAGGAAAGCGTACAACCACCCTTCAGTGTGATGCTTCACAGTTTGGACTTGGAGCTTGTCTCATGCAGGATGGTCAACCGATTCAGTACGCATCATGAGCCTTGACCGAGACAGAAAAAAGCTATGCTCAAATAGAAAAGGAGATGTTGGCAATACTCTTCGGTCTGGAAAGGTTTGAGAGATACGTCTATGGAAGAGACATCCTGGTGGAGACCGACCACAAACCACTAGAGACCATTCACAAGAAGAGCCTGCTCTCAGCACCTAAGAGGATTCAGAGGATGCTACTCAGAACTCAGAAATTCAGGTACACGATAGTGTACAAGCGTGGATCTGAGATGCACCTGGCTGACACCCTCTGCAGAGCAGTCTGTGGAAAAGCGGAACAGCAAGTCACCCACAAGGAAGCCGTTTTCCTCACAGACTTGGAGAGAACAGACTCATTACAAGAACTGGCCATCAGCCAAGAGAGACTGAGCAGTCTGCAGCAAGCAACTCAGGAAGATGCAACCATGAAAACCCTGAAAGCTGTCATTCTACAAGGCTGGCCAGAGGAGAAACAACAACTTTCATTACAGTTACAACAATACTTTCCTTTCAGGGAGGAACTGTCAGTCCACAACGGACTTGTCTTCAAAAGCCACAGAGTAATTGTACCTGAAAGCGAAAGAGCAGACATTCTTGAGAAACTTCATGCAAGCCACTCAGGAATTCAGAGCTGCATAAGAAGAGCACGTGAGGTAGTCTACTGGCCCAGGATGAACATGGACATTGAAGATTTTGTCAAAACATGCAGCGCCTGTAGCACATACCAACGTGGTCAGCAGAAGGAACCACTTATCAGTACAGAGATCCCTGACCTGCCCTGGCAACACATCGCTTGTGACATCTTTGAACATAATGGCAATGAATACCTGGTCACGGTCGATCACTACTCTGATTTCTTTGAGATTGATCGGTTACAAACAAGAGAATCCAAAGAGGTCATCATCTGTCTGAAGAGACACTTGGCAAGACACGGAATACCAGAACGCCTGACAACATACTGTGGAACTCAATTCACATCAAACCAGTTTGGAAAGTTCAGAAAAACATATGGGTTTGAACACGTAACAAGCTCACCACACTACCCTCAGTCCAATGGAAAAGCAGAGAGCGCGGTGAAGGCTGCAAAGACGTGCATGAAGAAAGCAGAACACAACAATCAAGATCCCTTCTTCGCTTTACTTGAGCTGAGAAACATCCCGACAGAGACTGTAAACAGTTCGCCTGCTCAGAGACTGTTCGGCAGAATAACACGAACACAAGTGCCGACGTCAAAGACATTACTCCAACCTACAGTTGTACCAATCAAAAAAGAATTTGAGAAAAGGAAACTGAAGCAAGCGCACTACTACAACAGAAGCGCAGTAGAGCTGACAGAACTGAGTCCGGGACAGATTGTGAAATTCCAATCTCCAGGATCCAAAAAGTGGATCAGCGCCAAAGTAGACCAACAGGTGAACATCCGGTCATACAACATTCGCACAGAGGACGAACGTCAGTACAGAAGGAATCGTCGTCAGCTACGAGACACAACAGAAACGGAGCTTCAGCAGACAATCAACCCTCAACGACTTGTCCAGAGAAGGATGATTTCTGGAAGACATCAGGAAAGTGACACATCGGGCAAACAACGGCAAATCATCGTACCATCAAAACAGATGCTGGAAGATAACAAGAAAACTGGAACTGGAACAGAGGTCAGGACGCCAGCATCGTCTGTCCGTGAGAACTCATCTGATCAGTCACCAGTCATCAAAATGTCTGAGACAACCAGCATCAAGGAGCCAGATGAAGTTATCAAACAAACAAGGACAGGACAACCCGAACCAGTTAGTTCTCCTCACAGAACAAGATCTGGAAGACAAAGCAAAAGGCCAGATTTCCTGAAATATGAATGAAACTGAAGACTCTACCACAATCAGATAAACTGAAAGCATTGTGAAATATGGACATGATGATGATGATGGATAGTATAATGATCAGAGATAAAATGAGGTGAATGAATGATTGGGCCCTGTGCGTGAGAATGAGTGTTTGTTAAGTTAATGTTGTGATGAAGATGGGAAACACATTTATTTCGTATGGACTGAAAGATAGGAAAAATGATTTATTGATTTTGTTTCCTTAAAGAAAGGGAGATGTGACGTGTGTTGACAGTAAACAGCGTGCGGATAACAGCACGGCATGATATTCGTTTAAATAACTGATTGTTGTATATATACATGTAGACAGTTGAGAATCAGACAGCGACGAGTAGAGACGAAGAAGAAGCATTGCCCTGTCTTCCGAGTTGGCTGTAGAAAGAACGAAACAGCTAGTGACTGCGTGCTTGTCACCTCTTATTTTCAGCCTGCACCGCTGGCTAGCACTGCTGCTTGCAGCCATGCGAAAAGAAGAGCAGAATGTGTAAGTCTCTTCCTGTCAGTACATAGTCTCTCCATCAGCAAACCCTACGTTATACCTCCTCGTGGCGACATGCGGTAACTGAGCACCTCACGGACTCGGGCTAAATCTCGAGGGACTCGGAGGAGGTCTGGCCCCCAGACGTGCGGCACGCAGGCCCACCGGTGTGTGGATATGCCCTGGTGCCCACGAACCAGACCCCCATCTATGGGTAAATAGCTCCAATGCCTTGTGGACATCTCGGGAGAGAATAAAGCTAGCGGAGAGACCACAAAAAAAAAACCGATGAAAGGCAACGGGAAACCACCATTGTATTCTCCCAAGAACATTATGGACAGAAAAAAGAAGGAAAATGACGATGTGAATAGTTGCTCCGATGGAGCACCTTCATCCGGTAGGGACCGTCATGTGGCACAGGTGACACCAGACCGTCAGCCAGATACTGCAACCAAACTCCAACTCAAAAATATCAAGATCGCAACATGGAATGTGGGGACATTGCTGCAAAAGGGAAAATTAGAGAATGTCAAAATGGAGATGGAAAGGCTTAACATTAGTATTTTAGGACTAGGGGAAGTGAGATGGAAGGGGGCAGGCATGATAACATCTGGAGAGTATACAGTGATGTACTCTGGTGGAAACTCACATGAAAGAGGAGTAGGCATTGTAATGGACAGGGAAAAATCAAAAGCAGTTAAGGGACACTGGGCTGTGTCCAACGGAGTCTTGCTGGTCAAATTGGGAGGCAGACCATTTGATATCAACATCATTCATGTGTATGCACCAACATCTACAAGTACTCAGGACGACATCGACAACAAATACGAAGTATTAGAGATGGCCAAGGCCCAATGCAAATCACAAGAAGTTACCATAATAATGGGAGATTTTAATGCTAAAGTGGGAAAGGATAGGGTAGAGGATATAGTTGGACCTCATGGCCTTGGTACACAAAATGAAAGGGGAGGGAAACTTGTAGAATGGGCACAGATGAATGAGTTCATAGTAGGAAACACCTGGTTTGAGCAGCCTAATAGAAGAAAATGGACTTGGATGAGTCCAGGAGATAATACCAAAAATCAGATTGATTACATCCTGATTAACAAAAGATTTAGAAATTCTTTGCTGTCAGCAAAAACACTAACAGGCACAGACTGCAACAGTGACCACAATCCTGTAATGGGAAGATTTAGGTTGAAATTACGAAAAGGAAACAGACGAAAAGCAACATCAAACTAGATCTCGGACATTCAGCTAGCATAGACGCAGCCACAAAGCATAAAGTGGTAAGCTCAGAACATTGTGTTGGGTTTTAGAAATTCTACATGGGAGACAACTCCGTGACTCTCAAGAGTTATGTTACTTAGTTGATATTTAAAATTCTCCCTGCTTCCCTCTTATTTCCTTAGATCTTGGACTCTCAAAGACAGATGAAGTGATACGTCAAAAATTAGATGTACATGTTCAAACCAAATTCATTGCTCTGGAAGACGTTGGTGACAGTGAGGAACAATGGACAAAGTTGAGAAACTGGATAAATGAAGTTTGTGAAGAAATCCCTGTAGTAGATAGAAAAGCAAAAAAGAACTGGATGACAAAAGAAATTTTAGGCTTGATGGAGGAACGGAAGAAGGCAAAGAGAAACGAGGAAATATACAGGAAAATAATCAGGAATAAGTGCAATGAAGCTAAGGAAGCTTGGCTGAAAACAAAATGCAAAGAAATAGAAGACCAACACAAAACAGATCTTCGGGGTATGTACAGACGAATTGAAGAAATTGTCCACAGGAAAAATACATGCACATCAACTGGTTGCTTAAAATCGAAAGATGGTACGATTCTCATGGAAAAAGACAAAATATTAGACAGATGGGGAGAGTACATTAAAGACCTTTTTGAAGATGACAGAAACGCAGAACACATTATAAGAAAGAACTTTGAAGGATCATCCGTAAGTTAGAGCAGCATTGAAAAAGATGAAACCAGGAAAAGCCCCAGGACAAGACAACAGAGATGATTGAAGCCCTGGAGGAATTCGATATAGAAAAAACAACAGTCCTCCTAAATTAAATTTACGACACTGGAAAAATCCCCAAAGATATGTCAAAATCAATTTTCATTGCACTTGCAAAGAAAACAGGGGCTGTAGAATGCGAACTCCATCGCACAATCAGTTTGATGAGTCATGTAACCAAGATCCTATTAAGAATAATCATGATGAGGACAACGAATAAAATCAAAAGAGAAATAGCAGATGAACAGTGTGGATTTGTGGAAGAGAAAGGAACTATTAATGCCATATACATCCTAAGAATTATCATAGAGAGGTCAATCGAGGTGAACAAGGATTTATATTTATGCTTTGTTGACTATACTAAGGCTTTCGATTGGGTAAAACATGAAGAATTGATCAACCAACTAGAAAGACTCAATATTAATGGAAAAGATCTACGAATAATCAGAAATGTGTATTGGGAACAAACAGCTGCAATGAGAATAAAAAATAATATAAGCTCTTTCCAAAACATCAAAAGAGGAGTCAGACAGGGTTGTGTTTTGTCACCAGATCTGTTTTCACTTTACAGCGAAAACATCATGAGAAACCTAGAAGAAGACCCTGGATTAAAGGTTGCAGGAAAAATGATAAACAACATTCGATACGCAGATGACACCGTTGTAATTGCAGAAAGTAAAAGGGACCTACAAAACCTTGTGAACATACTAGAAATAGAAAGCAAAGGTAAGGGGCTGGAACTAAACAGCAGGAAGACTGAAGTCATGGTGATCAGTAAAAAAAAACATGAAATCCCCTCATACAAAATAACAGCAAACGGCACAATCTTGAGACAGGTTGATAAGTTTAAATACCTGGGAACGATCATTTCATTTGACGGCAGATGCACATCAGAAATAGCCAGCAGAATGGGCCTAGCCAAAACAGCATTCAAGAAGATGGAAAGCATTCTTACAAACAAAATGCCTATCAAGTAACATGAGGAAGAGAGTTCTTGAATGTTATATAGAACCAATACTGTTGCACGGTTGCGAGGCGTGGACAGTCAACAAACAAAGCCAGAACAAGATTGAGGCAGCCCAGATGTGGTTTCTAAGAAGAATGTTGAGAGTTCCATGGACAGCAAAGAAAACAAACGAGACATTCTTGATGGAGGCAGACACAAGTAGATCATTGATCAGGAAGATTAGGAAAAGGCAGGCAACATGAATAGGCCATTTTGTGAGGAAAGAGGAATTGAAACACCTGGTCACAACAGGAAATCTGGAGGGAAGGAGAGCACCGGGTAGACCCAAGGAGAAGATAGTAAACGGACTTGCAGAGTGGCTGAAGACAGGGAGGGTGGAAGAGATGCTTGAGGCAATAAGAGATAGAGACAGATGGAAGTCCAAATTGCCAACGCCATGCAGCAAGGCACCTGATGATGATGATGATTTGTTTATTTATCTATTCATTTCATTTATTTATTTATTTATTTGTGTTTTTGTTTGTTTATTCATTTTCAACATTATTCTTAAAAACCGCATTTCACATACCTCGATTTTGCTCTGACTTTGCGCGTTCACTATCCACGCCTCACAATCGTACAACAATATCGGTTCTATATAACACCCAAGAACTCTCTTCCTAATGTTTTATGATAGGCATTTATTGGTAAGAATGCTTTTCATCTTCTTGAATGCTGTTTCGGTTTGGCCGATTCTGCAGGCTATTTCTGATGTGCATTTGCCTTCTGGTGAGATGACCTTTTCCAGATATATAAATTTATCAACCTGTCTCAAAGTTGTGCTACTTGCTGCTGTGTTGCATGAGTGGATTTCTTGTTTTTTAAACCGATTTGTACCACATTTCGTTTTTCTTTTTCGTTTCCTGTATGACAGAAACAGTACTTTGAACCTCTCATATCATCCACCATTATCAACCAAACATCTTTCATGATTAAAAACCTTAATGTTTGCTCGTTGTCTCTCATTGCATCCCATCATGTTTGTCTCTTTCATTTACTTTATGACAAACACAGCACTTTAAACTTTTCGCTTTGTCCCTTTCATCTGCACAGTCAAAGACCTTAAATTGATACTCATGCTAAACTGTTCTTCGTTCCCTCATTGTCTTTCATTATGACCCTCATTAGCATCCAATCAACTTCATTATCGTTCTGTAGTATTTAAAACTCTTGATAAGTTATTACCATACCCATTGCCTCTTATTACGCCCATCATTATTCTATTAACGACTTCGTTAAATTTTGATTTAATTACAAAATGATCCCTCATTAGCATCTCATTAGAGTTCTTCTCGATAAGATCCTCAATGGAGGTTGGAAGATCAGTACATATACAACTGACGTGTCTGTGTTTCTCTATGTGCATGTGTGTGTGTGCATATGTGTCTGTCTGTCTGTCTGTCTGTGTTTCTGTGTGAGTGTGTGTATGTGTGTGTGTTTCTGTCTGTCTGTCTGTGTTTATGTGTGTGTGTGTGTGTGTGTGTGTGTCTGTCTGTGTCTCTGTTGTATGTGTGTGTGTTTGTATCTGTGTTTCTCTATGTGTGTGTGTGTGTGTGTGTGTGTGTGTGTGTGTGTGTGTGTGTGTGTGTGTGTGTGTTTGTGTATGTGTGATGCTTGTTTTGCTCTTGTTCTTGTTATCTCTTGTCTTGTGTGTGTGTGTGTGTGTGTGTGTGTGTGTGTGTGTGTGTGTGTGTGTGTGTGTGTGTGTGTGTGTTATATTTGTTTTGTTTTGTTCTGTTTCGTTCTGTTTCGTTTTGTTGACTTGATTCTTTGTTTTTTTTTTTTTTTCTAAAGTCACTATTTTATTACCATTTCACTTACTTTTTGTTAGGCCTGATCGGTTCAGCGAACCCTCGTCAGACTTGCTGAACCGATCAGGCCTAACAAAAAGTAAGTAAAATTCCTTGATGGATAATATTCGTTTAGGCGTGATATGTGTAAATTATAATAAGATTGTGCCTATTATAATTTCTCAAAAACAATGGTCATAAAATTAAGTAACGCCTATATGGCTGAAACAAGAAAATTCTCAGCATGGAAAGTCACTATTGTGAACAGACATTATATTGTTTTCTAGTATCAGGATGTGTGTGTACGTGCCCGCGCACGGGCGTGTATGTGTGTGTGTGTGTGTGTGTGTGTGTGTGTGTGTGTGTGTGTGTGTGTGTGTGTGTGTGTGTGTGTGTGTGCACCGTCTGTGTATGTGTGTGTGCATGTGTGTGTGTGTGTGTGTGTGTGTGTGTGTGTGTGTGTGTGTGTGTGCACCGTCTCTGTGTGTGTGAGTGTGTGCACCATCTGTATGTGTGTGTGTGTGTGTGTGTGTACACCATCTGTCCTCCTAAAGAGTTTGCTTTTGGCATCTCTGGTACAGTGCTAAAATGGTTCACATCCTATCTGTCTCACCGAACACAATCTGTTTCCATCAAAGACTGCTGTTCTGGATACAAAGATTTAACTTGTGGTGTTCCACAAGGATCTGTGCTTGGACCTGTTCTTTTCATCCTCTATACAAAACCTCTTGCAGACCTGATTAAGTCTCACTCAATCAATTCCCAATCATTTGCCGACGACACTCAGCTGTATGTCTCTGCTCCTCCAACCAACATGTCACCATCAGTATCTTCCTTAGAAAAATGTATTCTTGACATCAAATCCTGGATGCTTCAAAATAAACTCAAACTCAATGATGACAAAACTGAAGCATTATTTCTTCATTCATCATCAAAACATCCTTCTCATCAGCAGCCTAAGTCCATATCAGTTTGTGGCAATGATGTCACCTTTTCTCAATCTGCTCGTAATCTTGGCTTTCAAATGACAGAGAACATGAGTGTCGACTTACACATTAAACATGTGTGCCGTTCAGCCTATCTTGAACTACGTCGCATTAGTTCAATTCGTCATCTCACCTCAGCTAATACCAAAAAAACTCTGGTATCTGCCCTTGTCTTGTCAAAATTAGATTACTGTAATTCAATTCTATCAGGCTGCTCCAAACATTATCTTGATAAGCTTCAGAAAGTTCAGAATTCTGCTGCAAGAATGGTACTGAAGGCATCCAAATATGATCATGTACAACCTCTCCTCAAAAATCTGCATTGGCTTCCTATCCAAGCAAGGATTGATTACAAACTTTCAACTCTCTGCCATTCCTTTTTCTCTGGAACTGCACCTCTCTACCTCTCAAACCTTCTCTCTGTATACACACCATCACGTCAACTTCGTTCCTCTTCTGATTCAAAAATACTTAACGTTCCTCATGTCAGAACTGCTACCTTTGGACAACGTTCTTTCTCCTTTGCAGCCCCCAAAACATGGAATTCCCTTCCACGTGAAATTAGAGAAATCTCATCAACTCCGTCTTTCAAAAAAGCTCTGAAAACTCACCTTTTCAAGAAATACTATAACCTTTAAATTCTTCTGGCCTACCCTTTAATGTCTAGCTTATTTGGCTGTCTCGTGTGCTGCTTCGTGTTGTTTATTAAGTGACATGTTATTTAGTAATGATTGTATAATTAATCTCTTGTGTATGTATATCTGTGTTCAGGTTTGTATGTGTGTATGTGAGTGAGTGAGTGATTGAATCAGTGCGTGTGTATGTGTGTCTGTGTCTATGCGCGCGCGCGCGCGCGCGTGTGTGTGTGTGTGTGTGTGTGTGTGTGTGTATGTGTGTGTGTGTGATCCTTTATCCTTAACTTAATGTTGCTTAGGTTTTTTACAACAAGTTACCAATGTGTTATCTATCACTATTTTTAATTTTGACTTGATTTGTACATCACTGTTGCTTGTCTATCATGGATTGCTGCTTATGATAACGTCTGTTAAGTGCACAGAGCTCTGGCATCTTGTTGGAGGAGTGCGCTATACAAATGCTTCATTATTATTATTATTATTATTATCTGTGTGTGTGTGTGTACACCATCTGTGTGTGTGTGTGTTCCCGTGCGCGGTGCATGTGCGCGCGCGCACGTTCTGCTCATGCATTTGTGGGTGTTCGTGTATACACTGGCATAGTGTCTGTGCTTACGCGCACATGTGTGCACGGTTGCCCAGTAAAGTTAACGATAAATATTTAATTGTTAGTATTCAGTCCCGACAATCATGTTGCTCGGAACGGGCGACGTTACATTTTTAATGAAGAAACGCGATCGATATGATTTACAGTAATATGGCCAAACAACTAAGATACATAGGTTGCAAACGATGCCATACATTACCACATGTATTGACGTGTCTCTCTTTGATATACGGCGGTACCCTGCAGCTCTAAATTCAACTGGGAAAACGATTTACAAAGAAAGCTGAACAGATGAACATAATTGTGTGACTAGAACACTTGGTCTGATAGCCTGATGTTGCAGAGAAACGCATGTACTGGATGGTTCAAAGACAACACAATTCTGCTTGTGTGTGATATTTGTTACATATTTTGCATACGATGTTTGCTGACCAGTTTATAAATTCTGTCTGAGTGTGATATATGTTGTATATTTGTATGCGATGTTTACTAACCAGTTTGCAAATTGTGTTTGAGTGTGATATCTATTGCAAATTGTGTTTGAGTGTGATATTTGTTATATATTTGTATGTGATGTTTGCTGACCAGTTTGTAAATTCTGTTTGAGTTGATATTTATTGTAAATTCTGTTTGAGTGTGATATTGTGTTACATACATGTTTTTGTGTGTGATTTTCATTGACCAGTTTGCAAATTCTGTTTGAGTGTAATATTTGTTATGTATTTGCATACAATGTTATGGTCCAGTTTGTAAAATTCTGTTTGGGTGTGATGTTTAGTGGTCATATATTTGTGGGTGATGTTTTTTGACCAGGTTGTTATGGCATGCAAAAGCTTCAGGTCTACCAATAGCTTTCATCTTGCTGAGGCGTTTCAACCAGCATCATCTCCGGATTATTGCACCTCATCACCTCCAATTGTCATTAACAATTAGGAGGTCAAGAGTGCAGACAATTTCTGCTGACTTTGGAAGTACATAAGCAATTGATCTCTTTAAAAAAATAAGGTTAACTTTTTAACTCCCAGCACCCTGTCTACCAGCATCCTGCTTTGTCAACCATGCTAGCAAAGCAAAAAAAATAACCCTTTGACTCCCTCACCCTATCCACCAGCTTCCTGCAGGGAATCAAAGGGTGACGTTTTTGCAGTTGGTGGATAGGGTGCGGGAGTCAATGGGTTCATGCAGGTGTGATGCTATGTATCGCCAAGGCTAGCTCTGCATTTGAAAGGTTGACCAAGAGATTGGGGTTGAACTGAAATGACCACAGAAAGTACATGGAATTATTGGAACTAATGTCATAATGAAAGAAATGAGACATTTGAATAATTTTTATAATGAATTTCGTTTGGAAACGGAAAGATATTATTGATGATATATTCTGGAAACGTTTTTATACGAAACGATTGTGGATAAGGCTTGAAGAAATCTTGAAATCAGAATGCATCATCTGTGCAAATATTAGATCGACTGAAAACATGGCATTATTTGGAGTAGACAAACATATACACACAGATTTGGTATTTGATTCAATTATCCTTCTTGGGGAAATGTACAGTTCTAAATGCAAATTTGGAAAGACTATACCAAATATATTTCCTTTCAAAACAATTCTTCCCACAGAACATCACACAGAAGAATACAATGTAAAAAAGACGTGGAACTTGCACACCTCTAAATGAAATGGTTACTACATGTATTTTTACCATTAACAGGGACCGAAACTTGATGTCGACTATTTCATTTTTAATACACATACCGTCAATGCACTAATGAAGCAGGATTGTGAAAGTGACTTATTACTGACAGCTGTATGTTATCTTTCGTGTACATTTTTTTCTCATAAATGTACATAATTATGTCCATAAGCTTTTGAATATTTTGTATTAATTAGATTTTTTTTCTTTTGACGTATTTGTCATTACGCTTTGCTACTGTTGCTTGTATTTGTATTATTTTGTTTAAAATGAATTAAAAAAAACTTTGAAAGAACAAAAAGCTATAAAAAGTTTAATTTATTCTAAATTGATTAGTAAAATTTCATGGAGACGAGAGGCTTAAACGTTTATGCATCTTGCAACAGCTTTGATCTGATCAAAATTGGCTCATGGCAAGAAAGATATTTTTCAGTTCCAAAATGTTAATTGAAAAACCTTTACAGCTGTTAGATCAGCACATGCAGCACCCGTATATACAAAACAAAACAAAAAAAAGAAAGAAAGAAAGAAAAAAAAAGCATGGCGTATATCAAAATAACAGGTCTCTTCCTTCTGGAAGATTAGAGAAAATTGTCTGCTGCTAGACACATGATAAGGGCAAATACAGTACTTAGTTATGTAAATATGGAACTTAAAATTCGATCTGGTATCCACTTTCCCAAACGAGTGAGGACAATAAAAGCACAAGAAATAATCACCACTTGCACAAACGAGCTCTTTCATTTATCTAGCATAGTACCAGTAAAGGTTTCACCTTAAATAATGTGTTGTCTACTACCCCATTGGGAATCATCCATTGTAAAATTTGGTATCAATAACACTGATGTTGACATGAGGAAAGATACTGATCTACATCTGTCAGCAGTTAATCTTCTTTCACATTAACTGAAAAAAATACACGTATCACCTGAAAAGATTTATTGATGGCTCCGTTTTAGATAATGGTAAAGCAGGGGCTGGCTTTGCGATTCCACAATTCAAAGTGGAAATGGCTCATTCTTTTGTAAAGGGACAATCAATCTTCACTTCAGAATTAATTGCCATTCTAATGGCACTGAATTATAAGGTCGACCATCCAATGAAGTTTGCTAGTATTTTCTTTCGTGTAGATTAGAAGCCCTAAAAAGTGACGAAATTAAAGAAAAACAATTACTTTAATATGTGATATAACACATTCAATTTATTCTTTACAAACAAATGATACACAAAGAAATGTTTCTTGGATCCAATCTCACTATGGCATCGTAAATACCGAATGGGTTGACAGAATAGCAAAAGGCGCTAAGATGAATTGGGAAGACAAAACAAGAATTGATACATACACCTGCACACGCGCACTCACACACTCACACGCGCGCGCCTACATGCCACGCAGACTGTATACATTGATGAAGCCTCACTGTTCTATGTTCCAACTGCCTTTTTGCATATACGCGAATAGACATTATAAGAAATAAAGAACAAGCATAGCTTTTAACCCTTTGACTCCCGCACCCTCTCCACCAACTGCAAAAACTTAGCACTTTGACTCCCTCAACCTGCAGGAAGCTGGTGGATAGGGTTAGGGAGTCAAAAGGTTGTTTTTGCTTTCCTAGCATGGAATAGGTGCAATGAAGCTAAGGCCTTAAGGAGGCTTGGCTGAAAACAAAATGCAAAGAAATAGAAGACCAACACAAAACAGATCCTCAAGGTATGTATAGAAGAACTAACGAAATTGTCCACAGGAAAAAACAAGCACATCAACTGGTTGCTTAAAATCGAAAGATGGTACGCTTATCATGAAAAAAGACAAAATATTAGATAGATGGGGACAATACATTAAAGACCTTTTAGAAGATAACAGAAACGAAGAACACATTATAAGAAAGAACGTAGAAGGACCACCCATAATGAAAGATGAAGTTAGAGCACTGAAAAAGATGAAACCATGAAAAGTTCCAGAACCAGGCAATATTACTACAGAGATGATTGAAGCCCTAGAGGAATTTGGTACTGAAAAAATAACTGTCCTCCTAAATCGGATTTATGATTCCAGAAAAATTCCTAAAGATATGTCAAAATCAATCTGCATTGCTGTTCCAAAGAAAACAGGGGCTGTAGAATGCCAACTCCATCGCACAATTAGCTTGATGAGTCATGCAACCAAGATCCTATTAAGAATAATCATGATGAGGACAAGGAATCAAAAGAGAAATTGCAGGTGAACAGTTTGGATTTGACGAAGAGAAAGGAACTGTTAATGCCATATATATCCTAAGAACTATTAAAGTAAGGTCAATCGAGTTGACTAAGGATTTTTGTTTAGCTTTGTTGATTATGCCAAGGCTTTCGATCAGGTAAGACATGAAGAATTGATCAACCAACCAGAAAGACTCAATATTGATGGAAAAGTTCTACGAATAATCAAAAATATGTATTGGGAACGAACAGCTGCAATGAGAATAGAAAACGATATAAGCTCTTTCCAAAATATCGAAAGAGGAGTTAGGCAAGGTTGTGTTCTGTCACCAGATCTGTTTTTGCTTTACAGCAAAAACCTAGAAGAAGACACTGGATTAATGGTTGGAGGAAACATGATAAACAACATTCGTTACGCAGATGACACCGTGCTAATTGCTGAAAATGAAAGGGACCTACAAAACCTAGTGAATATAATAGAATGAGAAACCAAAATTAAAGGGTTGGAATAAATAGCAAGAAGACGGAAGTCATGGTAATTAGTAAAAAACATGAAATCCCCTCATCCAATATAACAGCAAACGGCACAACCTTGAGACAGGTTGATAAGTTTAAATATCTGGGAACGATCATCTCACTTGACAGCAGATGCACATCAGATATAGCCAGCAGAATCGGCCAAGCCAAAACAGCATTCGAGAAGATGAAAAGCATTCTTACCAACAAATGTCTATCAATTAACATCAGGAAGAGAGTTCTTGAATGTTATATAGAACCGATAATTTATACGGTTGTGAGGCGTGGACAGTTAACAAACAAAACCAAAACAAGATTGAGGCAGCTGAGATGTGGTTTCTTAGAAGAATGTTGAGAGTTCCATGGATAGCAAAGAAAACAAACGAGACAGTCTAAATGGAGGCAGACACAAGAAGATCAATGATAAGGAAGATTAGGAAAAGACAGGCAACATTTATAGGCCATTTTATAAGGAAAGGGGAATTATAGCACCTGGTCACAAGAGGAAAGCTTGAGGGAAAGAGCACCAGGTAAACCTATATAGAAAATGTTGGACGAACTTGCAGGGTGGCGGAGGATAGAGAGGGTTGAAGATGTGCTTGCGGCAACGATGGATAGATACGTATGGAGGGACATGGTCGCCAACGCCATGCGGCAGGGCACTTGGTGATGGTGATGATGAGCATAGTTGACAAGATGCTGGTGGACAGGGTGCGGGGATCAAAGGGTTAACATTTCTAATTCCGGAGACTCTTTATAACACTATTTGTTTCATTGAAAAATATGGATTGCTAGAATGGCTAGACAGTTTTTTTTTCCTCTCCGGATTTTTGTTTTCCTGAGTGAATGAAACTGAATCGTGGAGTTGGGAAACAAAATTGCCGTTTTTCATTGGATGAATCTTAAAACTTTTAAAACTTAATGCCGTGGTTTCCTCTGTTGCTGGATGATATCAATACTCTTTTGGTTGGTTGGTTAGTTGGTTGGTTGGTTGTTTGGTTGGTTGGTTGTTTGGTTGGTTGGTTCGTTGGTTGGTTGGTTGGTTGGTTGGTTGGTTGTAATCCCATGACTGGAGTAGTTGTTAAAGAAGGGAATGAAGGAGGGAGCCCATGGAAATTAGCAGCAAGCTAACTGTCTCTTAAAATGTGTGTGACAGTTAATTAGCCCTGAAATAAGACAGTCACTGATATGTGTATATACACAGACCTGGGCTTGATCGAGAATTAAAAAATAATCACTAAAGTTTTTTTAAAGGTTTCTCTAAATGCTGATTTCAGAAAGACCAAGCAGCTGGTTTATGTGTCCAGGACCATCGATCAGAGAAAGGTAAGACACTTGATGATGACTGTGTCTGATAGTGTGACAGGGGATTCAACATCCTCAGTAAGAAATGTGACGAACATGATCATGAATCTGACCAGTGTCACGGTAGGTAACTCTGCCTCAACAGTTGACAACACTGAAGTTTTTCATTCTTTGCCATTGTCTCAGATAAAAGATTGGCTCTATAAAATCGGTCTGCCATTGGTTGTCGTTTTTGGCGTGTTTGGCAATGTGACGACTATCGTTATTCTTTGTCGATTTCGAGCCAACCGTTCTCCCTTGGACCATTATTTCTTGTGTCTGGCTGTGACTGATCTCTGTTTCAACATTGTAGTGCCTCTCCGAAACTGGGTCATTGTGCTCACAGGATTTCATCCGTTCAGTTTTCATGACGCTGTATGTAAAATACGTGCTTTCGTAAGTAATGTAGTGCCTGCAATCTCCGCTTGGTTTGTGGTGGTGATGGTGATACATAGGGTCATATCTGTGGTGTGGCCACATCGTGTGAACGTGGTGTGTACAACCAAGACATCCTGGGGTATCATTGTAGGCATCGTCATTTTCTTCAGCTTGGCCTACTCTCACTTACTGTATGGACTGGAATTGTCTGGTGGCGTGTGTCAACCAAAGAAAAACTATCAAGATTTCTGGAAAAAAGTGTTCGTCAAAATCGACATATTTCTGTTTTCTGTGCTGCCTTTCATATGTCTGGTGATCAGTAACAGCGTGCTGGTGAAGCAGTTAAGGACGTCTGTGAAGGAGACTGGTGACCAGTTTGCTGCCACAGTATCACAGCAGAGTGACAGAGAGAGAAAAGTCAACTCCATCACTCTGACGGCTCTCGTTGTGTCAGTGTCCTTCATCGTCTGCACCTTACCTCATGCCATCGATAATATCATAAACACAACGTTCCTTGACGTCATTCAATCACACGAGAGCATGAACGGGCGTTGCATTATCTTCTAGACCATGTTTTTCTCCTCCTCGGGTGCGTGAATTTCTCCTTGAACTTCTATCTGTACTCTCTGACAGGCCAGAGGTTCAGAAAGGAATTCCTGAAGATCGTGACAGGGATGGTCTTCTGCATCAGATCTTCCAAGACATAAATGGGTGACAAGTTTTAACCAGTAGCAATTAGACAGTCGACCATCGGTCTGGTTGGTTCTTTTGACAGAGCTGTGGATGCAGAGTCTGATATCTTGAGTTCAGTCCCAGACAGCAACATTAAACATTGGCCTGTTTGCTGACCATCTCAATGTTTCCATCACTCTGGTGGTGTCAGCGTAGTGTTTCAAAAAGGTCTTGGCACTCCTCTTTCCTCTTCTCAGATCAAGACCTTGTCAGCCCATAGGGATAGGCTCAGGGAGTCTGTCAGATAGTTGTTGGCAGATTTGGGTGGAGCACATATGGAACTGCTCGAATGTGATGAATCCCTCTTGAACAAATTCCAAACACCCCAGTGACTACTCGTTAACAAATAACTTGACAAACATTCAATTGGTACAATGATTAATTAAAATAAAAGCTTGATGACTAGAAAGTTGAGTGATCACACACCCTCCCCCATCAGTCCACATGACTGTCAGCATTTTCGCCCTTGATCATCTCCTAGGTGGTCTGCTATTATTCTCATAATTATGCACTCCACCCAGATCTTCCCGTGGTTATCAGACGGACGTCTTGAGTGTGCAAGAAACTGTGTGTACTTAATTACACGCTTGTGTCTCTGTGTGTGTGTGTGTATGTGTGTGTGTGTGTGTGTGTGCGTGTGTGTGTGTGTGTGTGTGTGTGTGTGTGTGTGTGTGTGTGTGTGTGTGTGTGTGTGTGTGTGTGTGTGTTACAGCAGTTGAGGAAGGGGTAGGATATGTTTACATGAGAGAAAAGGAAACGGTAAGAAAGCCATGGGAGTCACAGAGAGAGAGAGAGAGAGAGGGAGAGAGAGAGAGAAAGAACGAGAGAGTGAGAGAGAGAGAGACAGCCATGAAAGAAAGAGAGGGGAGAGAGAGAGAGAGTGAGTGAGAGACAGAGACAGCCATGAGTGAGAGTAAGAGAGAGAGAGAGAGCTCAGACTTCAGAACACTCTATTACTCTACATTAGTAGCATCAGGTTCCAGTGGGTCTGTCTTATAGCTAATCCTTCTCATCCTACACACACAAGCAAAATAAAAATATAAAAACAAACAAACAAACAAACCAAACAAAACGAAGCAAAAATAGATGAGTCATAACACATACATCGTGAGACAAGTTATAGAAATGAACTGAAATAAAGTTTTGAATATTAAGATAGACGGATAAACACATGAAAGAGGAGCAGGCATCGTAATTGACAGGGACAAACCAAAAGCAGTTAAGGGATACAGGGCTGTGTCTGACAGAAATTTGCTGTTTAATTGCATGTCAAGCCATTTGCTATCAACATCATCCAGGTGTATGCACGAACATCCGCAAGTACTCAGGACGAAATTGACAACTTCTACGAAGTATTAGAGATGGCCAGGGCTCAATGTAAATCACAAGACGTTACAATAATAATGGGATATTTTAAAGCTAAAGTGGGACAGGATAGGGTGGCGGACATAGTTGGACCTCATGGCCTTGGTACACAAAATGAAAGGGGAGGGAAACTTGTAGAATGAGCACAGATGAATGAGTTCATAGTAGGAAACACCTGGTTTGAGTAGCCCAATAGAAGAAAATGGACATGGATGAGTCCAGAGATAATACCAAAATTGACTACATCCTGATCAATAAAAGATTTGGAAATTCTTTGCCGACAGTAAAAACAATGCCAGACACAGACTGCAACAGTGACCACAGTCCTGTAATGTGAAGATTTAGGCTGAAAATAAGGAAAAGAAAACAGACCAAAAGTAACATCAAACTGAATCTTGGACTCTTAAAGACAGATGAAGCGATAAGTAAAAAATCTAACGCACATGTTCAAAACAAATTCAATGCTCTGGAAAACGTTGGTGACAGTGAGGAACAATAGACAAAGTTGAGAAACTCGATAAATGAAGCTTGTTAAGAAATCCCTAAAGTAGACAGAAAAGCAAAAAAGAACTGGATGACAAAGGAAATTCTATGCTTGATGGAAGAACGGAAGAAGTCAAATGGAAAAGAGGAAAGATACAGGAAGATAAATAATGAAATCAGGAATAGATGCATTGAAGCTAAGGAAGTTTGGCTGAAAAAAAAGTGCAAAGAAATAGAAGACCGACACAAAACAGATCCTCAGGGTGTGTACAGAAGAACTGAAGGAATTGTCCACAGGAAAAAGAGATACACATCAACTGGTTGCTTAAAATCGAAAGATGGTACGCTTATCATGGAAAAAGACAAAATATTAGATAAATAGGGAGAGTACATTAAAGACCTCTTTGAAGATGACAGAAACGAAGAACACATTATAAGAAAGAACATTGAAGGACCACCCATAATGAAAGATGAAGTTAGAGCAGTACTGAAAAAGTTGAAACCAGGAAAAGCCCCAGGCCCAGACAATATTACTACAGAGATGATTTAAGCCCTGGAGGAATTTAGTATTGAAAAAATGAAATTTATGACACCAGAAAAATCCCCAAATATATATCAAAATCAATTTTCATTGCTGTTCCAAAGAAAACAGGGGCTGTAGAATGTGAGCTGGCTTGATGAGTCATGTAACAAAAATCCTATTAAGAATAATCATGATGAGGACAAGGAATTGAATCAAAAGAGAAATAGCAGAAGAACAGTGTGGATTTGTCGAAGGGAACAGAACCATTAATGCCATATACATCCTAAGAACTATCATAGAGAGGTAAATCGAGATAAATAAGGATATATATTTATGCTTTGTTGATTATACCTAGGCTTTTGATCGGGTCAGACATGAAGAATTGATCAACCAACCAGAAACACTCAATATTGATGAAAAAGATCTATGAATAATCAGAAATATATATTGGGAACAAACAGCTGCAATGAGAACAGAAAACGATATAAGCTCTTTCCAAAAATATATCAAAAGAGTAGTCAGACAAGGTTGTGTTCTGTCACCCAATCTGTTTTCACTTTACAGCAAAAACATCACGAGAAACCTAGAAGAATGCCGTGGATTAAAGGTTGGAAGAAAAATGATAAACAACATTCGTTACGCAGATGACACTGTGCTAATTGCAGAAAATGAAAGTGATCTACAAAAGCTAATGAATGTAATAGAAAGAGAAATAAAAAATAAAGGGTTGGAGCTAAATAGCAAGAAGACTGAAGTCATGGTAATCAGTAAAAACCATGAAATCCCCTCATGCAAAATAACAGCAAACGGCACAACCTCGACACAGGTTGATAAGTTTAAATATCTGGGAACGATCATCTCACCGAACGGCAGATGCACATCAGAAATAGCCAGCAGAATCGGCGCTAAGCCAAAACAGCATTCAAGAAAATGAAAAGCATTCTTACCAACAAATGCCTATCAATTAACATCAAGAAGAGAGTTTTTGAATGTTGTATAAAACCGATAATTTATACGGTTGTGAGGCGTGGACAGTCAACACGCAAAGCCAGTACAAGATTTAGGCTGTTGAGATGTGGTTTCTAAGAAGAATGTTGACAGTTCCATGGACAGCAAAGAAAACAAACGAGACAGTCTTGATGCAGGTAGACACAAGATCATTCATAAGGAAGATTAGGAAAAGACAGGCATTATTTATGGACCATTTCATTAGGAAAAGGGAATTATAGCACCTGGTCAAAGAGGGAAGCTGGAGGGAAAGAGAGCACCACGTAGACCCAGGGAAAACATATTGGATGGACTTGCAGAGTAGCTGAGGACAGAGAGGGTGGAAGATGTGCTTGTGGCAACAAGGGATAGATACATGTGGAAGGCCAAGATCGCCAATGCCATGTGGCGGGGCACTTGATGATGATGATGATTATGTTCATGAGGCGTGGACAGTCAACACGCAAAGCCAGAACAAGATTGAGGCAGCTGAGATGTGGTTTCTAAGAAGATTGTTGACAGTTCCATGGACAGCAAAGAAAACAAACGAGACAATCTTGATGCAGGCAGACACAAGAAGATCATTCAAAAGGAAGATTAGGAAAAGACAGGCAACATTTATAGGCCATTTTATGAGGAAAGGGGAATTAGAGCACCTGGTCACAATGGGAAAGATGGAGGGAAAGACAGCACCAGGTGGACCCAGGAAGAAAATATTGGATGGACTTGCAGGGTGGCTGAGGGCAGAGAGGGTGGAAGATGTGCTTGCAGCACCAAGGGATAGATACATATGGAGGGCCTTGATCACCAACGCCATATGGCAGGACACATAATGATGATGATGATGAGATAAAGTTTGATAAACACAACAACAACCCACACACTAGTAATAATGATAATTAATAATAATTGAAATATTTATATAGCCAGTTATTTATAATAGTGTTCCCATGCTATGATCCATTCTGTTTTACTAAGCTGTCACTTATTTGTAATAATGTTCCCATGCTATGACCCATTCTGTTTTACTAAGCCATCGGTTATTTGTAATAATGTTCCCATGCTATGACCCATTCTGTTTTACTAAGCTATCTATTATTTGTAATAATGTTCCCATGCTATGACGCATTCCCTTTCCTAAGCTGTCAGAAATTTGATAATGTTCCCATGCCATGACCCATTCTGTTTTACTAAGCTATCAGTTCTTTATAATATGTTCCATGCTATGACCCATTCTATTTTACTAAGCTGTCAGTTATTTATAATAATGTTCCCATGCTATGACCCATTCTGTTTTACTAAGCTGTCAGTTATTTGTAATAATGTTCCCATGCTGTGACCCATTCTCTTTTACTAAGCTATCTGTTATTTGTAATAATGTTCCCATGCTATGACCCATTCCCTTTCCTAAGCAGTCAGTAATTTGTGATAATGTTCCCATGCTATGACCCATTCTTTTACTAAGCTGTCAGTTATTTACAATAATGTTCCCATGCTATGATGCATTCGTTTTACTAAGCTGTCTGTTATTAATAATAATGTTCCCATGTTATGACCCATTCTGTTTTACTAAGCTGTCTGTTATTTATAATAATGTTCCCATGCTATGACGCATTCCCTTTCCTAAGCTGTCAGTAATTTGTGATAATGTTCCCATGCCATGCACGGCTGTTCCCGAGCAAGATTTTAGTTTGAGAGCAGGAGCGGCGGAGGTGAGGGGATGGGAAGGGAGAGATAAACGATAACCAGATGTGGACTCTCAAGTGGCAGCTAGCCAGTTAAGCGCTCTGCACAGAGCAGTGTGTGAGTGCAACGCGCTGAGCTGTCAAAAGGGAACCGCAGGTGTCAGTGATACGAGTCTCGTAGCAAGGCCAGTTAACTTTTTATAGCGTTGCAGTACATGGGTAGGTTGCAAAAACATTAAATTACAAAGTCTGAGTTTCACCAAGAGAAATATGAACAATATTACCAAACGCAGGAATGACTCATATAGAAACTGATATCAGGCATGCAGAAAAAAATTAGATATAACAGCTGTTTTGCTTGCAAAGATCAGATGACTGACAGAAGAAAACCACCAAATAAATAATCCAATTTAAATGACAAATTGTTCATGCACCAGCACTTTTACAACATTCATATTTTCAGAGATGTTAGCTGCATGTGTGTGGACAACACCAAACTTACCGAATAAGCATTTGGTTGTCCACAATGATCGTTACCAGCTTGTTTAGTAAGTATCCCATGACTTTGATATGGCACAGATTTCTCTCACAGTACAAGGCAGCAGCCTTCTTTCACACAATGCAGAGGCTGACTATACAGGCTTACGTAGCCTCAACACTAACTGTCTTTTAATACAGAACCAGCAGACATCCATTTGCCAGTTCTTATTACCACTTCCGTCACAGATACACACGCACAACTACTAAAATACGGCAAATACACACATTAACAGCAACAACAACAACAACAACAACAACAAAAACAACAACAACGAATAACAGGAAAAAAACACAGTTTCAGTATCAAAAAATCTAAATAAAACGACGAAACTGAGTCACACACACACACACAAACACACACACACACACACACACACACACACACACACACACACACACACACACACACACACACACACAACACAACACAACACAACACAACACAGCACACAACAACACAACACAACACAACACAACACAACACAACACAACACAACACAACACACACACACACACACACCACACACACACACACACACAACACACACACACACACAAAACACACACACACACACACACACACACACACACACAGTGAGAAATGATGACACTCACTTACACTCTACAAGTGAAGCACAAACTCAAACTATATAACCAAATGAATAATTTATAGCTGCACTCGGTCAAATGATAAATAAAAAATAAGGATTCCAAAAAATGAATTGACAAAGAGTGCACAAATTCGTTCTACACAACACCAAAGTGTTGATGATAAAATGGCTTAACCACTGTACAGCGCAGTATTAATCCTCTGTTTCCCTTGCCACTAGACTAAGGAATGCGGAAACATAGCTATGGGGCATGGAAGGACGTTTGATATCTGACATCTGGTGCTAGGCTGGCCGACCAAACTAAAAGGCAAAAAAGGGAGCTATTGAAGCAGCCGTGCATGACCCATTCTGTTTTACTAAGCTGTCAGTTATTTATAATAATGTTCCCATGCTATGACCCATTCTCTTTTACTAAGCTGTCAGTTATTTATAATAACTCAAAGATAGATGCCACACCCAGGATAGATCCCATTTTGCATTCCCTTTACATCGTCCACAGTAATCCATTATTCAGCCATCACCCATTTTGTGTCAGTTCTAACTTATGCCCAAACTAATAGCTCGAATTAATGGAAATGGTTATCCATCACAAACAAATCATTTCCCTTTTTGGAAATTATTCACAACAGAAATATTTACGCATGTGCAAGCAGTACGCTTTATCCATACATGTGTACTGTCTTGTACTCGCATATAATCACTATTCAAAATATTGTTACACAAGGTGTTATCCCAAATTCATAACATTCACACACACACACACACACACACACACACACACACACACACACACACACACACACACAACACAACACACACACACACATACACACACAAACACAGACACACACGCACACACACACACAAACACACACACACACACACATACACACACACACACACACACACACACACACACACACACACACACACACACACACAAATCCACTGCATTAGCCATACACAAGGTCCCATTGATAAAATCTTATCTAAATTTTGTGACAACGTACATACGCCATCACGTCTGCGCACACATTATCAGACAAACTGAACTGCAATTTCGTGATGAACATTTGCGTAATTCATAAAACCTCATGCACTTGCAAACATCGTGCGCATTTTTGCACGCAAAATCTATAAAATATATACTTATATCGAACAAAATCGATGCCTACAAAACGCACACACCATTTCAAGATCCATGAGCAAAATCATTTCCAGCACGGCTGTTCCCAAGCAAGAGTTTAGTTTGAGAGCAGAAGCGGTGGAGGGGAGGGGGATGTGACGGGAGAAATAAACGATAACCAGATGTGGACTCTCAAGTGGCAGCTAGCCAGTTGAGCATTCTGCATAGAGCAGTGTGTGAGTGCAATGCGCTGAGCTGTCAAAAGGGAACCACAGGTGTCAGTGATAGCAAGGCCAGTTAACTTTTTATAGCGTTGCAGTACATGGGTAGGTTGTGAAAACATTAAATTACAAAGTCTGAGTTTCACCAAGAGAAATATGAACAATATAACCAAACGCAGGAATGACTGATGTAGAAACTGATTACAGGCATGCAGAAATGAATGAGATATAACAGCTGTTTTGTTTGCAAAGATCAGGTGACTGACAGAAGAAAACCATCTTTGTTAAATAAAAAATCCAATTTAAATGACAAACTGTTCAAGCACCTGCATTTTTACAACATTCATATTTTCAGGGATGTTAGCTGTATGTGTGTGAACAACACCAAACGTATCAAATAAGTGTTTAGTCATCCGCAAGGATTGTTATCAGGTTGTTTAGTAAGTACCTTATCACTTTGATATGGCACAGATTTCTCTCACAGTTCTAAGGCAGCAGCTTTCTTTCACATAATGCAGAGGCTGACCATACAGGCTTACGTAACCTCAACACTAATTGTCTTTTAATAGTTCTTATCACCACTTCCATCAAATACACACGCACAATTACTAAAATACAACAAACACACACACTAACAACAACAACAACAACAGTGAATAACAGGAAAAAACAGTTTAAGTATTAAAAATCTAAATAAAACGATGAAACAGAGTCACGCACACACACACACACACACACACACACACACACACACACACACACACACACACACACACACACAACACAACACAACACAACACACACACACACACACACACACACACACACACACACACACACACACACACACACACACACACACACACACACAAAACAAACAAAAACAAAAACGAAAAACAAAACAATACCACAACAAAAACAAAAGTAACAAAAGAAATGAAACAAAACAGCAACAAAAACAAAAGAGACAACAACAGCAAAAACAACTTAAAAATATTCTCACTCACGTACTGTCTCCCGTTTCACGTGAAATAAGTCCAGTATAAAAAGCTAGATGAAATACAGCAAAAAGTAGACAGCATACACAGACACACACATATGAACTACACCAACTATTGTGACTTCTGATCATAAATGAGAAATGATGACACTCACTTACTCTCTATAAGTGAAGAACAAACTCAAACTACACAATTAAACAAACAATTTATAGCTGCACTCGGTCAAATGATAAGTAACAACAATAAGGATTAAAGAAACTGAATTGACAGATAATGCAGAATTTCGCTCTACACAACACCAAAGTTGATGATAAAATGGCTTAATCACAGTATGACGCAGTATTAATCTTGTTTCCCTTGCCACTAGACTAAGGAATGCGGAAACATATAGCTACGGGGTAAGGGCAGACGTCTGATATCTGACATCTGGTGCCAGGCTGGTCAATCAACTAAAAGGCGAAAAAGGGAGCTACTGAAACAGCTGTGCCAGGCAAATTCCGACCCTCAGGTTGAGGCCTCACTTGAAATCAAGGATCTGGTGTGGCCTGCAAACCCAGAGAAAACATTTAATAACAAGCCACCAACAGTGGATTAAGTAAGGAAGTGGTGGAGAAAACCAGACCAAATCATCACCTGGGTCTAATGGAACACCTTACCTATAGCCCCAGTGTTCTCAGGTGGCTCCACAAACTGAAAAGATCAGAATGGAGGAACCTAAAGATCAGCAATCAATGGATGATAACTGATGGAGTGTACATTCCATACAAACAGCACTCAAGTGACATTAACCAGTTCAGACCAATATCACTTCAAAACGTCAAAGGGAAAATCTTCTCCTCCGTTATAGTAACAAGGCTGACCAAACTACCTAATGGAAAAGGACTACCTAGATTTGGAAGTCCAAAAAGGAGGTATCCCAAGAGTGTCTGGCTGTGTAGAGCATGCCACGATGATTTGGGAAGCAGTCCAAAGAACCAAAGGAGAGAAGAGGGACCTCAGTGTGGTGTGGCTTGATCTGGCAAATGCTGTTGATCAGTCCTGCACACGATGATTCAGCTGGCTCTCGAGATGTATCATATCCCAAAGAACATCCAAGAAATGATGAAGAAATATTTTCATGGCTTTTTGATACGGTTCTCTACAAAAGAATTCTCCACAAAAGAATACACTACAGATTGGATCAGTTTGGAAATAGCCGTAATGATAGGCTGTGCAGTTTCTCCAATACTGTTTGTGTTAGCAATGGAGGTCATCTTGAGAGCAGCAATGAGGACTTCAGATCCAGCTGACATCGGAAATGGATACCAAATGCCCCCTCCATAAGCCTTCATAGATGATACAACAGTGTTTTACACAAAGTTCATGCCGATTCCAAGCTAGCTCCTCTGGCCTTTATTGATATATGATATCTGTATTAAGACAGTGGAATCAAAGGAGGCCAAAATCGACAAACACACAAGAAAATGGTTTGATATCACACCAGTCTTACTGACATTGCGTTCTATTGTTGCAAGGCAAAGGTGAAGCTACCCCTGAAAATCTATTGTCAAGGTGTACAAAGTGGGAGAGTAAGGTTTCTTAACGTGCTTGAGGACTCGGGAGATAAAATTGTGAGATCAGTCCAACCCAAGCTGAGCACTGGCAGAAAATGGAAAGTCCAGATGGCAGTCGACACAGCAAAGAAAAGCCTTGTGGTTATAAAGATGATAGTGCACATGCAGACCAACAGTTGGGCAGGGAATGAGGTCAACAAAAATGGAATGGTGGTCAAAGGTCAACGGAAAGGCAAAAAGAGATATGATAATACAAGAGATGAAGAAAGAAGAGGATGCAAAAACCAAAATCCAGAAGGCAGTCCAGCAAAGCCAACAGAGACAATGGACGACGTGGAAAAATTCACCCCAAAGAAGTCAAAGCTGGAATAACAAATGGCATATTGTCCCTCTCCAAATCACGCTGATCCCCAGATCAGCATTTGACTTTCTGCCCTCGAATACTTTTGTCGTGAAATGGGGGAAATCAGATAACCCTGCTTGCCCGCTCTGCTAGGACAAACAAACAATGGAGCATGTCCTCAGATCATGCAAAGTAGCACTAACCAAGGAAAGGTACACATAGAGGCACCGCCAAATGCTTCAAGAGATCAGCACAGCTAGTGAGAAAAAGAACCATGCCAACAGAAACTTCCACAAGCTTCTACACGGCACAAGGCAGCAAACTGTGGCGTGGAAAAGATGTGACATCCAGGATATGGAAGTGGAATCTGCTGGATGGAGCAAACGAATGGGAATGCACAACAGATCTTCCACAATGGAGAAACACTCCCAGAAATCTTTCAACGAGATTAGCTTGTGTCCGGACATAGTTCTCCACTCGTATTCCTGAAAACATACGACTGATCGAACTCACTGTGCCATATAACAGTAGAATAGAGGAAGCCTATGTCTACAAGACTGACGTAGCATCAGTGGTCTAGTGGTAGAATACAAGACTGAAAAGTATGCAGGTCTAGCCAGCAACTTGAGGAAATCCAGCTTTCAAGCCGAAGTCCTCCACTTAGAGGTTGGAGCAAAGGGGATGATGGGCACAATAGCTTATAACCATATAAAGCAACTTTCGATTTCTGAGAGAAAGAGAGAGAGAAAGAGGGAGAGAGAGAGAGACAGAGAGAGACAGAGACAGAGAGAGAGACAGAAAGAGGAAAGAGCGAACCAGAGCCCTAAGCACAATGGCAGAGGCTGCTGAAAAGATTTCTTGCTGAATCTGGTCAAGGAGGAATAAAAGTGAACTTCATAAGGCTTTAAAATTCCCTTATATGTTGCTGGTGTCTGATGGCTAAGTGGTTAAGACATCCATCGCAAGAGTCATTGGGCCCTGAGATAACTGACCACCTCGAACGAGCAGAATCAAACCCACATGTAGGACACATTTCTTTTTTTTTTTTAAATAGCGACAGCAGAAGAGCATCCGGGAGTCATGACCTGAAAGCGGCCCTGCCACCTCAGAGTATCAGTAATAAGGGTCAAAACATTTGCTTGATGGGGGTTTCTCCTTTGAGAACCTTCTACTGTCTGGCTCTCCCCAGAGTTTCTTGCTACATGCACCAAACGTTTCTTACTACGTGCACCAAACATTTCTTGCTACATGCACCAAACATTTCTTGCTACATGTACCAAACATTTCTTATTACATGCACCAAACATTTCTTACTAAATGCATCAAACATCATTAGCAGCAGAGTGGATCACAACATCCAGGTCGTCTTCCTGATTGACGTTCTGTCTGTGCTTCAGGCTTTCACCAACAACAGACAGCCACAACTGCAAAAGGGTCCGCACAAACTCAAGTGCCTCAGGACAGTGTTGCAATCGATCCCCTCATACTGCGCCATCAAAGGAAATTAAAAAAGCAGGCATAATGGTAAAGATTGGAGCAGAAGAAAAACATCAAAAGAATGAAGTCTTCTTCATTGAAATGAATACCATCATCAAGTCTTTGTTTAGAAAGTCTCAGACGCATGCCTTTCAGTTTCAGTTTCTCTAGATGATGTCTCCGCGTTTGGAATGAATTCCATATGCAGTAATGTTACAGATGCCATGTGTATGGTGATCATGGCACAACCTTAAGCCTGCACGGGTCCTGAGGCCCTGTCTAGCCTATGTTTTACCTTGCTGTCAAGATATGTATCTTTCGTCTGAAAACTGAGCACAACAAACTAAACATCTTTTTCGAAACTTGAAAGGAAGTTGTGCCCTCCCTATGTGTCCTTGTGGAGAGGCAGAGCAGGACACGACCTACATCCGTAGGAGTGTGACTGAAGCCAATTACTCTTGAGGAGAAACTGAACAGGCTTGTGGATATTTTCAGACGAAAGCCAACCATTTACCTGGAAAGCAAGTCTCCAGGTGTAACAACAATGAAAAGAAAAAGAAGAAGGTCAATCACATAACTGAAGAATCCTGTAGGCTCTGTCCGTGTTCAATTGCGTAATTCCGGAACACGAAATCAGACAGCATGCACACACTTTAAAAAGGAGTATGACTGTAAACGCCTGATTCATATTTAAAGTTACAGTCCACGAACGAAACAAAAAATGCCCTTGTGTTTGTGTTCGTCTGTGGGCATGGACTGTACAATGTTCTACATCATCATCATCATCATCAGGTGCCTTGCCACATGGCGTTGGCGATTATGGTCTTCCATCTGTCTCTATCACCTGTTGCCTCAAGCATCTCTTCCACCCTCCTTGTCCCCAGCCACTCTGCAAGTCCGTCTAGTATCTTCTCCTTGGGTCTGCCTGGTGCTCTCCTTCCCTCCAGCTTTCCCGTGTGACCAGGTGCTCTAATTCCCCTTTCCTTATAAAATGGCCTATACATGTTACCTGTCTTTTTCTTAATTATGAATGATCTTCTTGTGTCTGCCTGCATCAAGACTGTCTCGTTTGTTTTCTTCTTTGCTGTCCATGGAACCCTCAACATTCTTCTTAGATACCACATCTCGGCTGCCTCAATCCTGTTCTGGCCTTGCCTGTTGACTGTCCACGCCTCGCAACCGTACAACAGTATTGGTTCTATATAACATTGAAGAACTCTCTTCCTGATGTTAGTTGATAGGCATTTGTTGGTAAGAATGCTTTTCATCTTTCCGAATGCTGTTTTGGCTTGGCTAGTTCTGCTGGTTATTTCTGATGTGCATCTGCCGTCTGGTGAAATGATTATTCCCAGGTATTTAAATTTGTCAACCTGTCTCAAGGTTGTTCCCTTTGCTGTTATATTGAATGAGGGGATTTCATGTTTTTTACTGATCACCATGACTTCAGTCTTCCTGCTGTTTAGTTCCAACCCCTTACCTTTGCTTTCTATTTCTAGTATATTCACAAGGCTTTGTAGATCCTGTTCATTTTCTGCAATTACCACGGTGTCATCTGCGTATCGAATGTTGTTTATCATTTTTCCTGCAACCTTTAATCCAGGGTCTTCCTCTAGGTTTCTCATGATGTTTTCACTGTAAAGTGAAAACAGATCTGGTGACAAAACACAACCCTGTCTGACTCCTCTTTTGATGTTTTGGGAAAAGCTTATATCATTTTTTTTATTCTCATTGCAGCTGTTTGTTCCAAATGCATATTTAATCACAATATTTATATAGCACAAAATCTTTCGTAGATCTTTTCCATCAATATTGAGTCTTTCTAGTTGGTTGATCAATTTTTCATGTCTTACCCGATCGAAAGCCTTGGTATAATCATCAAAGCATAGATATAAATCCTTGTTCATCTTGATTGACCTCTCTATGACAGTTCTGTTCTCAGGATGTATATGGCATTAATAGTTCCTTTCCCTTCCACAAATCCACATTGTTCATCTGCTATTTCTCCTTTGATTCTATTCCTTGTCCTCATCATGATTATTCTTAATAGGATCTTGGTTACGTGACTCATCAAGCTGATTGTGCGATGGAGTTTGCATTCTATAGCCCCTGTTTTCTTTGGAAATGCAATGAAAATTGATTTTGACATATCTTTGGGGATTTTTCCAGTGTCGTAAATTTCATTTAGGAGGACTGTTATTTTTACTATACCAAATTCCTCCAGGGCTTCAATCATCTCTGTAGCAATGTTTTCTCGTCCTACAACTGATCAATGACATGTTCTTCTGTACAATGCTTACGAACTGTGTACGCACCGACGATGCTCTGAAGGGGACAGAACTCTTGTCAGTAACTGAGGGGAAGAGACAGCAGGAGTTATTTATCGGTGCATCCGGAAGCAGACTGCGGGAACATGATGTTAGCATCGCATCAGCATGCTAAATGACCACGCGAACAGCTGAACAGACCTGTGCATCCATTGTTCTTCCTTGTTAAAAATGTGTTTTATCAGCAGGCAAAACGCATCTCACTTCCATGTTATAAATGTGTATTATTAGCAAGGCACACTTTTCTCACTTCCATGTTATAAATGTGTATTATTAGCAAGGCACACTTTTCTCACTTCCATGTTATAAATGTGTATTATTAGCAAGGCACACTTTTCTTACTTCCATGTTATAAATGTGTATTATTAGCAAGGCACACTTTTCTTACTTCCATGTTATAAATGTGTATTATTAGCAAGGCACACTTTTCTTACTTCCATGTTATAAATGTGTATTATTAGCAAGGCACACTTTTCTCACTTCCATGTTATAAATGTGTATTATTAGCAAGGCACACTTTCCTCACTTCCATGTTATAAATGTGTATTATTAGCAAGGCACACTTTTCTCACTTCCATGTTATAAATGTGTATTATTAGCAAGGCACACTTTCCTCACTTCCATGTTATAAATGTGTATTATTAGCAAGGCACACTTTTCTCATTTCCATGTTATAAATGTGTATTATTAGCAAGGCACACTTTTCTCACTTCCATGTTATAAATGTGTATTATTAGCAAGGCACACTTTCCTCACTTCCATATTATAAATGTGTATTATTAGCAAGGCACACATTTCTTACTTCCATGTTATAAATGTGTATTATTAGCAAGGCACACTTTTCTCACTTCCATGTTATAAATGTGTATTATTAGCAAGGCACACTTTTCTCACTTCCATGTTATAAATGTATATTATTAGCAAGGCACACTTTCCTCACTTCCATGTTATAAATGTGTATTATTAGCAAGGCACACTTTTCTCACTTCCATGTTATAAATGTGTATTATTAGCAAGGCACACTTTTCTCAATTCCATGTTATAAATGTGTATTATTAGCAAGGCACACTTTTCTCACTTCCATGTTATAAATGTGTATTATTAGCAAGGCACACTTTTCTCACTTCCATGTTATAAATGTGTATTATTAGCAAGGCACACTTTTCTCACTTCCATGTTATAAATGTGTATTATTAGCAAGGCACACTTTTCTCACTTCCATGTTATAAATGTGTATTATTAGCAAGGCACACTTTCCTCACTTCCATGTTATAAATGTGTATTATTAGCAAGGCACACTTTCCTCACTTCCATGTTATAAATGTGTATTATTAGCAAGGCACAATTTCCTCACTTCCATGTTATAAATGTGTATTATTAGCAAGGCACACTTTCCTCACTTCCATGTTATAAATGTGTATTATTAGCAAGGCACACGTTCCTCACTTCCATGTTATAAATGTATATTATCAGCAGGCAGGACACACCTCACTTCCATGTTAGAAATGTATATTATCAGCAGGCAAGACACACCTCACTTCCATGTTAGAAATGTGTATTATCAGCAAGGAAGATTTTTCTTACTCCCATGGTATAAATGTGTATTATCAGCAGTCAGGACACACCTCACTTCCATGTTAGAAATGTGTATTATCAGCAGGCAGGACACACCTCACTTCCATGTTAGAAATGTGTATTATCAGCAGGCAGGACACACCTAACTTCCATGTTAGAAATGTGTATTATCAGCAAGGAAGATTTTTCTTACTTCCATGTTATAAATGTGTATTATCAGCAGGCAGGACACACCTCACTTCCATGTTAGAAATGTATATTATCAGCAAGGAAGATTTTTCTTACTTCCATGTTATAAATGTGTATTATCAGCAGGCAGGACACACCTCACTTCCATGTTAGAAATGTGTATTATCAGCAAGGAAGATTTTTCTTACTTCCATGTTTTAAATGTGTATTATCAGCAGGCAGGACACATCTCACTTCCATGTTAGAAATGTGTATTATCAGCAAGGAAGACGTTTCTCATTTCCATGTTATAAATGTGTATTGTCAGCAAGGAAAACGTTTCTCACTTCCATGTTAGAAATGTGTATTATCAGCAAGGAAGACGTTTCTCACTTCCATGTTAGAAATGTGTATTATCAGCAAGGAAAACATTTCTCACTTCCATGTTAGAAATGTGTATTATCAGCAAGGAAAACGTTTCTCACTTCCATGTTAGAAATGTGTACTATCAGCAAGGAAGACGTTTCTCACTTCCATGTTATAAATGTGTATTATCAGCAAGGAAAACTTTTCTCACGTCCATGATATAAATGTGTATTATCAGCAGGCAAGACACTTCTCACTTCCATGATATGTGTATTGTCAGCAAACAAGACACTTCTCACTTTCATGATATAAATGTGTATTATCAGCAAGCAAGACATTTGACACTTCCATGATATACAGGTGTATTATGGGCAAGCAAGACATTTTGACACTTCCATGATATACATGTGTATTATGGGCAAACAAGACATTTGACACTGACATTTGACACTTCCATGATATACATGTGTATTATGGGCAAGCAAGACATTTGACACTTCCATGATATACATGTGTATTATGGGCAAGCAAGACATTTGACACTTCCATGATATACATGTGTATTATGGGCAAGCAAGACATTTGACACTTCAATGATATTTATATATGTTTATAATCAACAAGCAAGACACTTCTCACTTCCATGATATAAATGTCTTGTTTGATAACCTCTCTTTAAATTCATTTTCTGTTTTACAACAAACGGACGTCAAATTTACAATGTGGTAACGAAAAATGATAAAATATTATATATGTGAGTTGTTCTCCAGAAATGGTGAATGCGAGGTTGCATCAGGTCAAAAATGAAAAATAAAACAGGAATTGTGGATTTATGCTGATTAGAAAGGGACTGTTATCTAAATTCTTAATTATGCTTTATAAAATCAGTGAGGCAGTCTGTTTTAATATTCTTGAGACTTGAAACAGGGGTCTATCAGGGTGTCGCGTACATTACGGTGTGACACATTTGAGATGTAAGCCACACAATTTTAGATACTGCATGCACAATTGCTATGGAAATATAACATATAGCAAGGAAGAAAGCAATCAAAGCAATAAAAAGTGCTTTTGTGTCAAATTTGGATCACATATGACCCTTCTAAAAGTGTGACAATGTAATGTACGTGACATCCCCAATTAACTTTGTCATGGACGTTAACCATCAACAGACTTTTCTTGCAATGCCTACGTAGTTCTTTCTGAAAAGAAGCTCAAACAGTGTGCATATCAGAAAGTGCCACATCATTCAACAGCTGAGAGGAAAGTTAGGATCAGTGAATACCGTCACTGCATTACGTGTGACGACAATAGTGCACATAAAAGGAAAAACACAGAAAATAGCAGTTTTCACTCCATAAAAGTTTATTATTCTAATAAGCAGTGTTATAAAACACATTAGGATCTCTTTAATAACATGAGGGTCCATTTGGATGATAAATCATGACAGGACTCAAGGACCCAGTTTACTTAGGTCCAGCATGGTGACTATGTCAGTGGATGAAATCGATACGATGTCCTCCTTCTCGGGCCAGTTGAAGGAACCATTGGTTTCCTTTAGGAAGCTGATTTCAAAGTCTTCTTCCTCCTTGGACAGGATCTGAAACATAGTGTAATAATATGAAATAGCTACAAGCTTTTATTCCTTGTATTACTTCGTTACAGCTATAACGCCTGTAAAACACTGGCCATGTGATGGGGACAATCTGTCAAAGAATTAATAGATGTTTTCATTCTCATACAGTTACTTACTGTATTAAGTAAGAAATACGCCTTCGTAACTTCTTTGCTAATGGTGATATGGTGTCATGTGACAAGCTGGAAGAATAAGGGGGGGTGGATGTGCAAAATGTGGGTCGGTTTCCTCTGTGTACTAATCCCATAGATGGCCATAATATTTCAGTAAAGTCTGTCTTGTGCATGTTAGCTTTTACACTGAACCAATGGCAGAAAATCAGTTTTACACATTCATCATTATAAAGAAGTATGCACTTACTCTTTTACTGTCGCTATTGTCTGCAGTAAAAGCAGTAAACTTACCACTCCTCCATATTCTTTTAAGGATGTCTTCTGTCCATGTTTGACTGGAACATGTAGGCTATGATGACATACATCCCGGCCCTGAAGTCATTTAACATGGAAATTTACATCTGAGTCAACGTAATCAAATCATAATTTCCTTATAATGATTTTCGTTAGTTATGCTGCAATAAAAGCAAAGCCATTAATAAAACGTTTGAAATCTTCATCTTCAAAAGTATACAAATTCAAATATTTACACCATATCAGATATTTAGATTCTATCAGTTTATACCAAATATTTATATCCTATCAGTTTATTTAAAAGTCTGGCTGAGCAATGAAATAAATATAGTTCCTTTCAAAATCTATTCACTAAGCTGATATTTAACTTGAAAAAAATGATCCAGAAAAAAAATTGAATTTCAATTAAGAGTGGCTGAAAATAGCTGAAAAATCTGCTTGTCACAAGTAAAGTATGCGACGATCGTCACATCTAAATTACACAGAACTTTACGCACAACAAAATTGCGTTTATCGTTTCTTAATAATGAGTACCCAATAGTTTTTGTGAAAGATAAGAACTGAAAAGAACGATTTCTTTAAAAATTCTGCCAGTAAGGGTGTTGTGCTTTACGTGTGATGTAGCCACCGGAAGTCATCTTGACACATTCACAACACGGCGAGTGTCACATTAATACGCGGGATGGCAGTGAGGAAAATGTTGAATTCCTTATCAGAAACAAATGAAATAGTGAAAATATCCAATAAGGGAAGACTTAAAATATGTGCAGGATTAACTGTTTTACAATTTTACGTTTGAACAAGCACCCAATCGCCCACAGTCGTATTCCGACCGTGCCGTGCATTTCCTGCGACAAGCTTGCTTCAAACTAAAAGACTGACGCTTCGGTTCTTTTTCGACTGCGTACTAAGATCAAATAAAACAAAAATCTATTTAAAATGTCTTTAAAAGATGAATGATATATTCATAAAAGTCATATTACTCACCTGAGTTGATGATAGTTGAGATTAAAGAAGAAATTGGCCGTTGTTTGGGCAGATTCGGTGCTTCCCGCGATAAGCGTCCCGTGTTTACAATAGTTGGAGAGTGTGACAAAGCACTTTTTGTGAAATCCCGCGTCATTCCCTCGAGGGGTATATCCAAATAAAAAGCATCACATGATCTGTTGTTATATGTAGCTTGCATCAGCCTATCCAGGTTAGTGAATGTGTAAAGTCCCTGGTAAAATTTTGACTTCGTTCGCGGGCCGTCCCGTACATTACGGGCGTGACACAGCTGACAAAAGCTGATCATATTTTTTTTTATTCAAGGTGCATCTCTCTGAAAAAGGTGATATTTCTCACATATATTTAATGCTCTTTCACACTAAATATGTTAGAACTTCACTTGTTGCAGTGGTTGTATTCAAGTCCAGTGCAAAGTCACACAGAAAGTGTGACAAAATGTGTAAGCACGGGACGGGTATTTTTAGACCTTCGAATCACGCAAAATAAAAAAAGACTGACACAAATAACTGTACTAAATGTTTTATTGACACAATATCGATGCAGAAACAGGAAATTAACAACAGACGTAATCTAATAATGATGACATAATTTCAACTGAAGTGGGTGGCCTCGCGCAATATTCGCGCGGCCATTTTGAGGTTTCGTTTTCGATTTTCAGCAACATCAGCTCAAAAGATCAATGTCCTACATGTCTGAATCTGATGTTACTGATCCCTTAATGTCTACTGAAGCATGAGATGCCATTGGCATCGGTGCAAAAGGTGCAGAAAAAATACGTTGAGACATATAAAGCATGCACACTGCGGATTCACCATTTCTGGAGGACAACTCCTGTATGAAAAGATATTGTTGACATATGAATGCCTGCCAGACAGCATTCAGAATATGCTTAGTGATATTTTGTACATTGCATGTATAAAAATGAATATCAAGATCTAGGCATGTGCCAGCACTTTTTTTTATGAATTTTCATAAATGTGTATTATCAGCAAGCAATAAACTTCTCACTTCCACGATGTAAACGTGTATCATCAGCAGCAAGACATTTCGCTTTTTAATGATATAAATGTGTATTATCAGTAGCAAGACACTTCTCATTGCCATGATATAAATGTGTATTATCAGCAAGCAGGACACATCTAACTTCCATGATATAAATGTGTATTACCAACAAGCAGGACGTTTGTCAGTTTCATGTTATAAATGTGTATTCTCAGCAAGCAAGACACTTCTCATTTCCATGATATAAATGTGTATTATCAGCAAGCAAGACATTTTCACTTTTATGATATAAATGTGTATTATCAGTCAGCAAGACGTTTGTCACTTTCATGTTATAAATGTGTCTTATCGGCAACGAATATATTTGTCATTCTCATGGCATGTCATGTTGACAGTTGTGGTGACTGTTTAGACCAGTATCATTCGTTTGTCAATTTGACTGTTTTTGTTTATGGAAAAACGACTTTTTATAAATGTTTTTGAAGCTGTTAGAAAGTGAAATTTGCAAAAAAAATACTGAATTACCATTTGGTTGTGCACTAATTTCAAGAAGGGAAAATCTTTATCTTGTTTTGAGTTAAATCAGAAACGGCGCAGTACTCTGATACATGTTTGCTAATGTTTTTAAATGAATATGATATCAATTGTCACATAAAATGCACATAGTACTTTGATACATGTTCTCTTATATTTTTACATGCATATAGTACACATATATATATTGTAACATAAAAGGCATGTAGTACTTTGATACATGTTCTCTTATATATTACATGTATATAGTACACATATATGTATATACATATATGTATATATATTTTATATATTATCACATAAAAGGCATGTAGTACTTTAATGCATGATTTCTAATATTTTACATGTATAAAATACATATATACATATATATATATTCATATTAAATGCCTGTAGTACTTTGGTATATGTTTACTAATATTTTGCATGTCCATAAATAATAGATCTGTATGCATTTAATAATGGAAGCTTGTCACCCTACAGGGCACCTTTTGAAGGGATCTATGATATCTGCTGACTGAGTAATTCTGTGGTGAAACTGGGTCTGGAGCTTGTGACGGTGACACAGAGGGTGCCATCATGAAATCCGTGAGTCTTGCTGTCAGTTTGAGTTTGTTTGTAAGTGGTTCAAGACTCATGGACAAGTGTGTACGCGCTCTACTCGGATCTACCAGTGATAATCTGGCAGACACTTTTGTGTGTAAATAAATTGACCAAAACGCTATGTGCGAGTCGTGGGCTTTATTCTTGCCCTAGGAGCGTCTGTTGATAACGGCTTTCACCCTTTTTTCTATGCCATATTTTTGTCTTATCATACAAGTCAAATGGAACCATGATGAACTTCATATCAATAGGTATGTTCCCAAACAACTTTAAGCCTCTTCCAGTATACATAGAATCCCCACCTTCTGAAAATTCTGTCCTAGATAATTCCTCTTTTCTTTCACTCGCTTTGTTTCTGCCTTGTTCCTTTGTTTTCTATCATCTCTGCCTGTCATTTTCTGTCATCTCTGCCTGTCATTTTCTACCTTGTCGGTCCATTCAGTTGTATGTGTTCTATAAAGCCTTACATACTTTCTTTTATGATTGATAATTGTGTACATGTATTGGCGGCAGTTTTGGTTCCATGGAAATGTGATGCGTGTGTATTTCAGTGTTGGACACTGATTGAGTACTGCGACAGGCTGGTAGAGAACACAAAAGACCCCCTGGTCATTCAACCTGCTGCTCTGGAACAGGCCACAATCCACAAGAAACATGGAGAAGAGCTGGTCAGTGTTACTAACCCTGGGTTGGATCGGATTCTGTTGTCGTTTTTGTGTCTTAGCTGTTTGACAGATTTGCTGTCATCATTAATGTTGTAATCTTCTGATGGCTAGAATTGAATGGTCATGTATTGTATTTCCTTCTTTTCTTTTTTTTCTTTCTTTTTTTGTCATAAGAATGGGTTTACCATGTGAAACTTGGGCCTCTGTCTCCAGGGAGAGTGCATTGCCTTTACTATTTTTCTGATTTTGTGTGTGTGTGTGGTGGGGGGGTTGTTTTTTGTTATTGTTATCTGTTTGCAGGTGTTTTTGTCTGCCTATATCAGTGAACGTTTCTGTGCAGTTTTGTCTGCATGCTTCGTTCGTGAGAGGATCAATATATTTCATCAATTTAGTTTTCAGGTTTATAAACTGTTCTTTGAGTTTGCCTTGTCTTGGCATTAACATTTATAATTAATAAAAACTGTGGTTTCAGTTTGCCTTGTTCTTGTATTATCATTTATGATTTATAAAGTGTTGTTTCACTTTGCCTTGTCTTTGCACTAAAACGTACAATTTATAAAATGTTTTTTCAGTTGACTTCGTCTTGACATTAACATTTTATAAAAGTAATGATTTAACATGGTATAGTACCATTACACATTCTCCTCCTCATCATCATCAAGTGCCCTGCCTCATGGCATTGGCGATCATGACCCTCCATATGTATCTGTCCCTTGTTGCTGCAAGCACGTCTTCCACCCTCTTTTTTCCCAGCCACCCTCAAAGTCCGTCCAATATTTTCTCCCTGGGTCAACCTGGTGCTGTCTTTCCCTCCACCTTTCCTGTTGTGATCAAGTGCTCTAATGATCTTCTTGTGTCTGCCTCCTGCAAGACTGTCTCGTTTGTTTTCTTTGCTGTCCATGGGACTCCCAATATTCTTCTTAGAAACCACATCTCAACTGCCTCAGTCTTGTTCTGGCTTTGCTTGTTGACTGTCACAACCGTATAACATTATCGGTTCTATACAACATTCAAGAACTCTCTTCCTGATGTTAATTGATAAGCATTTGTTGGTAAGAATGCTGTTTTGGCTTGGCGCCGATTCTGCTAGCTATTTCTTATGTGCATCTGCCGTCTGGTGAGATGATCGTTCCCAGATATTTAAACTTATCAACCTGTCTCAAAATTGTGCCGTTTGCTGTTATTTTTTGCATGAGGAGATTTCATGTTTTTTACTGATTACCATGACTTCATTCTTCTTGCTATTGAGCTCCAACCCTTTATTTTTGCTTTCTCTTTTTATTATGTTCACAAGGTTATGTAGGTCCCTTTAATTTTCTGCAATTAGCACGGTGTCATCTGCGTAACTAATGTTGTTTATCATTTTTCCTCCAACCTTTAATCCAGGGTATTCTTCTAGGTTTCTCATGATGTCATTTTCTATTCTCATTGCAGTTGTTTGTTCCCAATACATATTTCTGATAATTCGTAGATCTTTTCTATCAATATTGAGTCTTTCTAATTGGTTGATCAATTCTTCATGTCTTACCTGATCGAAAGCCTTTGTATAATCAACAAAGCATAAATACAAATCCTTATTTCACTCAAATGACCTCTCTATGATGGTTCTTAGGCCGTAGATGGCATTAATAGTTCCTGTCCCTTCGAGAAATCCACACAGTTCTTCTGCTATTTCTCTTTTGATTCTATTCCTTATCCTCATCATGATTATTCTTAACAGGATTTTTGTTACATGACTCATCAAACTGATTGTGCGATGGAGTTCGCATTCTATAGCCCCAGTTTTCTTTGGAACAGCAATGAAAATTGATTTTGACATATCTTCGGGGATTTTTCAGTGCCATAAATTTCATTTAGGAGGACCGTTATTTTTTCAGTACCAAATTCCTCCAGGGCTTCAATCATCTCTGTAGTAATATTGTCTGGTCCTGGGGCTTTTCCTGGTTTCATCTTTTTCAATGCTGCTCTAACTTCATCTTTCTCTATGGTTGGTCCTTCAACGTTCTTTCTTATAATGTGTTCTTCGTTTCTGTCATCTTGAAAAAGGTCATTAATGTACTCTCCCTATCTATCAAATATTTTGTCTTTTTCCATGATAAACGTACCATCTTTCGATTTTAAGCAACCAGTTGATGTGCATGTCTTTTTCCTGTGGACAATTTCTTCAATTCTACTGTCCATACCTTAAGGACCTGTTTTGTGTTGGTCTTCTATTTCTTTGCACTATGTTTTCAGCCAAGGTTCCTTAGCTTCATTGCACCTATTCCTGATTTCTTTGTTTGTCTTCCTGTATCTTTCCTCCTTTCCCTTTGCCTCCTTTGTCATCCAGTTCTTTTTTGCCTTTCTATCTACTCAAGAACATACTGCTATGAAATTAAAGAGAACATCCTGCTATAAAATTATTGAGAGCATGCATGTATCACTATAAAAGTATGGAGAACATCTTCATAATTTCACGTTAATGTTATTGTTATTTCTGTTTGGAGTCCAGCCGACTGCGTAGAACCATATCAGGGTATAACCGTTTCAAAACATACACAACACTTCAGTAGGGGGAAAAAGGAAAAGAAAATTAAGTACACATATCAATGCATTCACACACGTAATCTAAAGAGATGCCCCTGGCATCAACTACTAGCACTCTGTCCAATTTATCACACAAAGGGTTTAAAAAAGACATGACTGAATACAAATTTAAACATGACTAAGGACACTAAAACGTATATAAAAACAGGCCTAAGTTATCTAAAATTGCTTCCACATATCTCATTTTCCTAGTGCCAAAAAATGCCCTTAACACATGTACCCAGTTATCAGTCCAAAGAGAAAGTAATTAGGACTTTATTGAACACAATCGTACAGTTGAATGGACCAATAAGGCAGAAAGTGATAGGAAAAAATGAAAGAAAGTAAATGAGGAAGAAAGAAACAAAGAGAGTAAGTGTCAGAAAAGCGGAAATTGCTAGCACACAATTTTCAGAAGTTTGGGATACTATTTATACTGAAAGAGGCCCCAGTATCCCACAGGGGGGGATAATGGCCATAGACTGCTGAATATAACGGCGTGACATTACCAACAACATCAAAGCAATACCTGTGATTTTTCAGCTTGCCACATCACTCAATTCTGTACCACGACCAACAACTCCCGTAAAGCCGAGTACCGAATGTTTGTCCAAGGAGTTGTATCTGCTTTTCTCATTGGGACGATAGAGGGCAACTTGCCGACCTTGACCTACATTCTCAACTGGAATCACGTGCCACTTTCCGCTTCCTCTACTTGATCTGCAAAGCGACTTTAAGTGTGATGCGTAGAAGATATCAATTAAAACAAATAAATGAATGAATATACAAATAAATACAGAAATAAAGTAAAAGTTACAATTGGTTCAACACAACTTCCGTCATTCCGTTTGCATTAATAGGCGTGGGGTTTTCTGTTTGCTCTTGTCTATTTTTGTTTTTGCTTCGTTTTTGTCTATTTTTCATTTCGCTTTGTTTTTGTCTATTTTCGTTTTTGTTTTTATCTTGTCTATTTTTGGTTTTGCTTTGTTTTTGTCTATTTCAGTTTTCTTTTGATCTAGTTTTGTTTTGTTTTGTTCTTGTCTATTTTCGTTTTTGTTTTGATCTATTTTTGTTTTGTTTTGTTCTTGTCTGTTTATGTTTTGTTCTTGTCTATTTTTGTTTTTGTTTTGTCTGTTTTTGTTTTATTTTGTTCTTGTCTGGTTTTGTCTTGTTTTCTTTTTGTCAGCTTTTGTTTTGTTCTTGTCTATTTTTGTTTTGTTTTGTTCTTGGCTATTTTTGTTTTGTTTTGTTCTTGGCTATTTTTGTTTTGTTTTGTTCTTGGCTATTTTTGTTTTTTCTTGTCTATGTTTGTTTTGTTCTTGTCTATTCATGTTTTGTTTTGTTCTTGTCTGTTTTTGTTTTGTTTTGTTCTTGTCTATTTTTGTTTTGTTTTGTTGTTGTCTGTTTTTGTTTTGTTTTGTTCTTGTCTATTTTTGTTTTGTTTTGTTGTTGTTGTGTTTGTTTGTTTGTTTGTTTTTTGTTTTTGTTTTGATTTTATATAGTGATTCAGAGTGTTCTCAGATGAAATCGTCAGTTTCTGCTTGTTGTTTTTATTTAGTTTAGTCAATTATTTATTTATTTATTTATTTATTTATTTCTCTATTTATCTCTCTTTTTGTTTGCTTATTCACGTGTGCGTTTGCATGTTTCGCATATAGAAGTGAATGTAAAGGTGTGGAGCTGACCCAATAATCAGCTCTTTTGTTTTGTAAAAGAACCTTTACTTCATAACACAATAATGATTGCAATCGATTTGTAGAATAAGCAGCCATTTCCTTTGTGAAAAGGGCATTTGGTTTATGACACCTGACCTATAATTGTATATACTAGCACACACTAGTCAAGGTACATACATGTATGTGTGTATGCGTGTGTGTATGTGTGTGTGTTTATGTATATATGTGTGTGTGTGGTGTGTGTGTGTGTGTGTTTGTGTGTGCATGTGGTGTGTGTGTGTGTGTGTGTGTGTGTGTGTGTGTGTGTGTGTGTGTGTGTGTGTGTGTGTGTGTGTGTGTGTGTGTGTGTGTGTGTGGAAACGGTTAATCT
The DNA here is from genome assembly GCA_030674185.1 of Monoplex corrugatus. NCBI lineage: Eukaryota > Metazoa > Mollusca > Gastropoda > Littorinimorpha > Ranellidae > Monoplex > Monoplex corrugatus. Next base: position 16,878,605 of record CM060311.1, read on the forward strand.
TCAGGAAAAATAAATGAACCAGGAAACAACTGTGCCGAAGACGAGAAGGAAAAATTCACAAATGACGTTATCACAATTAACGATTGAAACAGTAAAAATGGCTAACCATAACATTGAACATGTGAAATAACCGCGTGTTAAAGATAATTCGCTATAGGACTTTATGACAGTGTCATGCTTTTGTACACATGTTCACGCAATCAACACATGCAAAAAGCATTCGTCCGTCACGCAACCGCACTCACTCCTTCCAACCAATGGCACTAAACAAATTGCGATATGATTTTTTTACATTTATTTTTACAAACTTTCACACATCACTCATACAGCATACAACATTTACACCCACGCACCTCCATATTAACTCTTTCTCTCCTCCTTCGTTTTCTCCTCCCTCTTCGTCTCCTTCCTCGTCCCTTACTCCTATTTCTTTTCCTTCTTCTTCCTCATCTCCTTCTTCTTCGTCTCCTTCTTCTTCGTCTCTTTCTTCTTCATCTCCTTCTTCTTCGTCTCCTTATTCCTCGTCTCCTTCGTTTCCTCCTCCTTCTTCGTCTCCTATTCCTTGTCTCCTTCTTCTTCTCCTTCTTCACCTTCTCCTTACTCTTCTCGTTCCTCTTCTTCTCGTTATCCTTCTTTTTCGCCTTCTTTTTTATTTTTCTTCTTTTTCTTCTTCTTCTTTTTCTCCTTCTAATTCACTTTCTTTCTCTTCTTCTTCTCCTTTTTCACCTTCTTCTTCTCCTCTCTCTTCTCCTTCTTCTTCTTCTCCTTTTTCTACTTCTTTCTTTCTTCTGTGCGTGTGTGTGTATGTGTATGTGCGCGCGCGCGCGAGTATGTGTGTGCATGTGCGCGCGTGCTCATGCTGCTCATGCATTTCTGGGTGAGCGTGTCTGTGTGTATACACACATGTTTGCACGGTTGCCCAGTAAAGTTAACGATAACTATCTAATTGTTAATATTCAGTCCTGATAATCATGTTGCTCGGAATGGGCGACGTTACATTTCCAATTAAGAAACGCGATCGATCTGATTTGCAGTAATAAGGAAGAAAAAACAATAAAGAAAAGAAACTAAGATCCATAGGCTGCAAACGATGCCATACATTACCACATGTATTGACGTGTCTCTCTTTGATATACGGCGGTAACCTGTAGCTCTAACAAGAACTTGGAAAACGATTTACAAAGAAAACTGAACAGATGAACATAATTCTGTGACTAGAACACTTGGTCTGATAGCCTGATGATGCAGAGAAACGCGTGTGCAGTTCAAAGACAGCACAATTCTGCTTTTGTGTGATATTTGTCATATATTTTGTATATGGTGTTTGCTGACCAGTTTGCTAATTCTGTTTGAGTGTGATATTCATTGCAAATTCTGTTTGAGTGTGATATTTGTTGTATACATGCATTTGTACGTGATGTTTACTGACCAGTTTACAAATTCTGTTTGAGTGTGATATTCATTGCAAATTCTGTTTGAGTGTGATATTTGTTATATATTTGTATGCATTGTTTATTGACCAGTTTGAAAATTCTGTTTGAGTGTCATTTAGTGGTCATATGTTTGTGGGAGATGTTTTCTGACCAAGTTGTTGCGGCCTCCAAAAGCTTCAGGCCTACCAATAGATTTCATCTTGCTGAGGCTATATGTCAGGCTTGAAGCGTTTCAACCAGTATCATCTCCATATTCTTTCACTTCATCACTCCGCTTGTCATCAGCAACCAGGAGACCAAGAGTGCAAACAGTTTCTGCTAACTTGGGCAGTACATAAACAGTTGATTTCTCAACCCTTTGACCTCCAGCATCCTGTCCACTAGCATCCTGCTTCGTCAACCATGCTAGCAAAGCAAAAACTTAACCCTTTGACTCCCTCAACCTATCCACCGGTTTCCCGCAAGGAATCAAAGGGTGAAGTGTTTGTAGTTGATGGATAGGGTGCGGGAGTCAACGGATTAATGCAGGTGTGATGCTACGTATCGCCAAGGCTAGCTCTGCCTTTGAAAGGTTGACCAAGAGATTGGGGTTAAACTGAAATGACCACAGAAAGTAGAATTATTGGAACTGATGTCACACTAAAAGAAATGAGACATTTGAATAACTTTTATCGTCATTTTCGTTTGGAAACGAAAGATAATATTGATCGTATATTCTGGACACGTTTTTATACGAAACGATTCTGAAATCAGAAATCAGAATGCATCATCCGTGCAAATATCAGACTGACTGAAAATATAGCATTATTTGGAGTAGACAAACATATACACACAGATTTGGTATTTGATTCAATTATCTTTCTTGGGACAATGTACATTTCTAGATTCCAATTTGAAAAGACTCTTTCAAATATATTTTCTTTCAAAAAATTTCTTGCCACAAAATATCACACAGAAGAATACAATGTAAAAGGATGTGGAACTTGCACACCTTTAAAGGAAATGGTTACTATATTAACCATTAACAGGGACCGAAACTTGATGCTGGCTATTTAATTTTTACCACACATACCGTCATTGCACTGATGAAGTAGGATTGTAAAAAAACTGACTTATTACCGAACTTCCCATATACACTGACAGCTTTATGTTATCTTTCGTGTAATTTTTCTCTCGTAGATGTACATATCTCCTTAAGCATATGAATGTTTTGTATTAACTTTCTTTTGACGTATTTGTCATTACGCTCTGCTATTGTTGCTTGTATTTGAATTATTTTGTTTGAAATGAATTAGAAAAACTGAAGGAACAAAAAGCTATCAAAAGTTTAATTTGTTGAAAACTGATTAGTATTAATTCATGGGGATGGGAGACTAAAGCGCTGTTGCATCTTGTAACAGCTTTGATCAGATCAACATTGGCTTATGGCAAGAAATATATTTTTCAGTTCTGAAATGTTATTTCAAAAATCTTTAAAACTGTTAAACTAGCACATAGAGCACCCGTGTATAAAATAATATATGGCGTATATCAAAACAGCAGGTGTCCTTCCTCTGTAAGATTAGAGAAAGTCGTCTGCTGCTAAGTACACGGTAAGGACAAATGCAGTACTCAGTTATGTAGATACGGAACTTAAATTCGATGTCATCCACTTTCACAAAAGAGCAAGGACAATAAAAGCACAAAAAACAATAACCACCCACACAAACGAGCTCTTTGACTTGTCTAGCATAGTACCAGAGAAAGATTTCATCTAAAATTATGTTGTCTACTACCTCTTTTGGAGTTACCCAGTGCAAATGTCGATATCCATACACTGATATTGACATGAGGAAAGACACTGATTCACATCTGTCAGCAGTTGATGTTCTATCACATTAACTGAAAAAATTCACGCATCACTTGAAAACATTTATTGATGGCTCCGTTTCAGATAATGGTGAAGCGGGGTCTGACTTTGTAATTCCACAATTCAAAGGCTAATTTTTTTAAGAAAAGGACAATCAATTTTCACTTCAGAATTAATTGCCATTTTAATGGCACTGAATTATATGGTCGACCTTCCAATGAAGTTTGCTAGTATTTTCTTTTGTGTAGATTAGAAGCCCTAAAAAGCTAAAAAGTGACAAAATCAAAGAAAATATATTAATTTAATATGTGATATAACACATTCAATTTATTCTTTACAAACAAATAATACGCAAAGAAATGTTTGTTTGTTTGTTTTTTTTTTGTTTTTTTTATCCAATCTCTCTGTGGCATCTTAAATAACGAATGGTTTAACAGAATAGTGAAAGGCACTAAAACGAACCGGGAAGGCAAAACGAGAATTGATGTCTAACTTTCTCAACGAGAAACGAACACAATGTTAAAAAAAATGAAAACAACCACAATGAATCTTACACCCTTCATGGTAACCTACCAGAATTTTACATAGATGGAAATTACTTTAGCTTACCGACTATCTCTCAGTTCTCTTCTGATTAAATTCAGTAAAAAAAAAATCAATCAGACAAAATATTAGATAGATGGAGAGAGTAGGCCTACATTAAAGACCTTTTTGAAGATGACAGAAACGAAGCTTTCCCAAAGCCCAACCCCTCGTCCTCGTCGTGGGAGGTGGAAACAGGTAATACTGGCCAACGGGTCACTGGTGAAGCTGTGACTGGCTTAGCAGGCCGGCAGTGGATAAACGAATTGCTCAAGAAAATATAAGGAGATACAAACGGACGGATCACAACGGAAAACGACGCGGCGAGGAAAACGGACAACGAATCAAGAAAAACGAAAAGGTTGGGACCTGGAACATTTGCGGTTTGACGAACAAACAACCAGAGATAGTAAAGTTCATGACCCAGCGCAAGATCTCCATACTGGGCATTGCAGACACCAGAAAGAAAGGAACAGGAACAAAGGAAATAGACGCCAACTATGTTCTCATTTGGAGCGGTGTAAGCAAGGAACAGAGAGCAGCACATGGCGTGGGTTTCATCCTACACCATGACAAGGCAAAAGACCTAGTGAGTACGGAGTTCATTTCAGAAAGACTCTTGAAGATCGGCATTAGGGAGGACAACAAGATCAACAACTACATTCAAGTGTATGCACCATGTAATGACTCCTACTCAGATGAGGATAAGGACTCCTTCTTCGAAAAACTCTCGGACACCATCAACAGCATCCCGGACCAAGAAGACCTGTACGTCATGGGAGATTTCAATGGCAGAGTCGGAGAGAGAAGAACACCATGGACAAAACACCTTGGTCCACACAGTGACCACAGAACACCATGCAACTACAATGGCAACCATGTATTGGAACTGTGTGCAGAGCATGACCTTATTGTCACCAACACCTTCTTCCAGCACAGAGCCACTCAGATCTACACCTGGTACAAATGGAGCGACATCGACGTCTCATCTCAAATCGACTTCACACTAGCAAGATCTCGAATGCGGAGCAACATCAGAGACTCAAGAGCCATCCCCAACGCAGGCCTGGACACAGACCACAGGCCAATCATCACGACGTTGGTCACTCAGAAGAAGAGGAGGTTCACTAAAAAGAAGAAACAGCCGGAAAGACTCAACATACACAAGCTTCAAGACGAAGAGGTGCAGACTCAGATCAGATGCACCATCAGTGAAAAATTGGACTGTAGTGACCCTACATTACTAAACGTAGAGGAAGCTTGGGGCATCTTCAAGACAGTCCTCCTGGACACTATAAAAGAAGCCTGTGGCACCAAGAAGACAGGAGGAAGAAACAGAAAGGCAACAGCTTGGTGGAACAAAGAAGTGAAGGATGCTATCAAGGAAAAGAAGAAACTATACAAGATCTGGGTCAAGTCAAAGGATGAAGAGGACTACATCAAGTACAGACTTGCAAGAAGACACAGCAAGAAAGTTGTGAGAACAGCAAAGGAAAAGTCATGGACCCAGTATGGTGAAAAACTCTGTGAAACATGCAAAGCTTCACCAAGAGCGTTTTACAAGAGTGTGAAAGCGATGAGAGTGCGAGATGAACCTTTCGATCCAACCACTACCATCAACGATGCAAACGGGGAAACATTGCATGGAGAGGAGAAAATAGTGAAGAGATGGGAAAACTATTTCAAAGATCTACTCAACCCATCAGGAGTATGGGCACAAGACACACAGTCCCGGTTCATCCCCAGCCACCCAGACTACTCAGAACCTACCATCCTAGAGAATGAAGTAAGAAAAGCAGTGAAGACCAGTCCTAAAGGAAAGGCAGCTGGAGACGACGGCATAACAACTGAAGCCATCCATGTGTGCGGTGAAACCGGAATTCAGTGGCTCACCACCATCTTTCAGAAAGCTTGGGAGGAGAGAAAAGTACCAGAAGACTGGCAAAATGCAATAGTGGTGCCAATATGGAAGAAGAAGGGCAGCAAGAAAGACTGCAGTACCTACAGAGGCATATCACTACTCAGTAATGTAGGGAAAATGTACGCAAAGATCCTGGAGCAGCGCACTCGAGCGAAAACAGAACATCTCCTCAGTGACGCCCAATTTGGCTTCAGAAAAGGAAGAGGGTGCACCGATGCAATCTTTGCACTACGACAACTGTGCGAGAGGGCGATCGAATACGACCGAGATCTCCATCTTGTATTCGTTGATCAAGAAAAGGCCTTTGATCGAGTCAACAGAGACAAACTATGGAAGGTCCTCGAGCAGTACGACGTCAAGGGCCAGCTGCTAGACAACATTCGGGCGATCTATGCCAACAGCAGGGGTGCAGTCCGCACCGCCAGTGGAACATCTGACTGGTTCCCAGTGACATCGGGAGTAAGGCAGGGCTGTAATCTCTCCCCTCTTCTCTTCGTGATCTATATGGATCAGATTACGAAGGAGGCAAACCCAGACCCTGAGTCACTCAATGAACTAATGTTTGCGGACGACCAGGCAATGGTGAACAATGACAAGATACAGCTACAGGAGCACACAGACCAGCTCAGTGAAAGCTGCGAGACATACGGCATGAAGATCAGCGTCAGCAAGACCGAGGTCATGACTGTGAGTAAGAGACCAAACAAACTGGACATCAACATCAACGGAACCCAGTTGAAGCAAGCCAGTGAATTTAAATACCTGGGCAGCATCTTCACTGAAAATGGCAAACTAGACAGAGAAATCGAGACCAGATGCCAGAAAGCCAACGCAGTCAGCTACCAACTTGCCCCTCTCCTGAAACACCCCAGCATTCCCACCAGCACTAAGGTGAAACTCATCAACACCATTTTTCTACCAACGCTGACATACCAGTGCCAGACATGGTCCCTAACTAAAGTCCTCGAGAGAAAACTGGTCACCTGTGGAATGAAATGCCTGAGGAAAGCAGTAAACAAGACAAGGCGGGACAAGATCAGAAATGAGGTGATATGAGACATGGTAGGAGCAACACCAATCCTACAACACATCGAACATATGAGGATCAAGTGGTTCGGACACCTCACACGTATGCCCCTAAACCAACCAGTTCTTCGGGCATACAACACCAGATACTCTGGCTGGAGAGCCAGAGGAAGACCAAGACGACGATGGAGCGACTCCGTGGCAGACACCCTCAGAGCTCACGAGATGTCCCTTCTCCAGGCCACCCGCCTTGCTGCTGACAGACGACTGTATCTCCCCGCGACGCCCACCGGTACAAGCGGAAGGAAAAAGTAAAAGTAAAGTAAGAAACGAAGAACACGTCATAACTTTCTTGAAAGACCACCTATAATGAAATATGAAGTTAGAGCAGCACTGAAAGAGATGAAACCAGGAAAAGCCCCAGGACCAGACGATATTACTACAGAGATGATTAAAGCCGTGGAGGAATTTGGTACTGAAAAAATAACAGTCCTCCTAAATGAAATTTATGACACTGGAAAAATCTCCAAAGATATGTCAAAATCAATTTTCATAGCTGTTCCAAAGAAGGCAGGGGCTATAGCATGCGAACTCCATCGCACAGTCACCTTGATGAATCATGTAACAAAAATCCTAATAAGAATAATCATGATGAGGACAAGGAATAGAATCAAAAGAGAAATAGCAGAAGAACAGTGTGGATTTGTGGAAGGGAACGGGACTATTAATGCCATATACATCCTAAGAGCTATCATAGAGGTCATTCGAGTGGAATAAGGATTTATTGTTATGCTTCGTTGATTATACCAAGGCTTTCGATTGGGAAGACACGAAACATTGATCAACGAACTAGAAAGACTCAATATTGATGGAAAAGGTCTACGAATAATCATGAATATATATTGGGAACAAAGAGCTGCTATGAGAATAGAAAACGATATAAGCTCTTTCGAAAATGTCAATAAAGGAGTCAGGCAAGGTTGTGTTTTTTCACCAGATCTGTTTTCACTATACAGCAAAAACATCATGAGAAACTAGCAAAAATGCTCTGGATTAAAGGTTGGAGGAAAAATGATAAACTACATTCGTTACGCAGATGACATCGTGCTAATTGCAGAAAATGAAAGGGACCTACAAAACTTTGGGAATATAGTAGAAATAGAAAGCAAAGATAATAGGTTGGAGCTAAATAGCAGGAAAACTGAAGTCATGGTAATCAGTAAAAAACATGAAATCCCCTCATGCAAAATAACAGCAAACGCACAACTTTGAGACAGGTTGATAAGTTTAAATATCTGGGAACGATCATCTCACCAGACGGCAGATGCACATCAGAAATAGCCAGCAGAATCGGCCAAGCCAAAAACAGCAATCAAAAAGATGAAAAGCATTCTTACCAACAAATGCCTATTAGTTAATATCAGGAAGAGAGTTCTTGAATGTTATATAGAACTGATAATGTAATATGGTTGTGAGGCGTGAACAGTCAACAAGCAAAGCCAGAACAAGATTGAGGTAACTGAAATGTAGTTTCTAAGAAGAATGTTGACAGTTCCATGGACAGCAAAGAAAACAAATGAGACAGTCTTGATGGAGGCAGACACAAGAAGATCATTCATAAGGAAGATTAGGAAAAGACAGGCAACATTTATATGCTATTTTATGAGGACAGGGGATTAGAGCACCTGGTCACAACAGGAAAGCTGGAGGGAAAGAGAACACCTAGGTAGACCTATGGAAAAATTATTGGACAGACTTGCAGGGTGGCTGAGGATAGAGAGGGTGGAAGATATACTTGCTGCAATGAGGGATAGATATATATGGATGGCCATGATCGCTAACGCCATGTGGCAGGGCACTTGATGATGATGATGATGATGAGTATGGTTGACAACGCAGGATGCTGGTGGACAGGGTGCGGGAGTCAAAGGGTGAACATTTCTAATTCCAGACGAGTCGTCATAACAATATTTGTTTCATAAAAAATAGGGATTGTTAGAATGGCTTGACAGGTTTTCTTCCTCTCCTGATTTTTTTTTCAGCAATGAATGAAACTGAATCGTAGAGTTGAGAAACAAAACTACTGTTTTTCATTTGATGATTCTTAAAACTTTAAAACGTAATGCCGTGGTTCCCTCTGTTGCTGGATGATATCACATATTCTTTTTTTTTCTTTTGTTGGTTTTTGTTTGCTTGCTTCCTTGTTTGTTTGTTTGTATGGATGTAATCCCATGACTGGAGTGGTTGTTAAAGAAGGAAATGGGGGAGGGAGCCCATAGAAATTAGCAGCAGACTAAATATCTCTTAAAATGTGTGTGGCAAGTAAGTAATTAGCCCTAAAATAAGACAGTCACTGACATATGTATACAGACCCGGGCTTGCTTGAAATTACAAAAATAATCATTGAAGTATTTCCAAAGGTTTCTCTAAATGCTGATTTCAGAAAGACCAAGCAGCTGGTTTATGTGTCCAGGACCATCGATCAGAGAAAGGTAAGACACTTGATGATGACTGTGTCTGATAGTGTGACAGGGGATGTGACGAACATGATCATGAATCTGACCAGTGTCAAGGTAGGTAACTTCTTCTCAACAGTTGACAGCCCTGAAGTTTTTCATTCTTTGCCATTATCTCAGATAAGAGATTGGCTCTTTAAAATCGGTCTGCCCTTGGTTGTCGTTCTTGGCGTGTTCGGCAATGTGATGACTATCGTTATTCTTTGTCGATTTCGAGCCAACCGTTCTCCCTTGGACCATTATTTCTTGTGTCTAGCTGTGACTGATCTCTGTTTCAACATTCTGGTCCCTCTCCGAAACTGGATCACTAGGCTGACAGGAGTTTATCTGTTCAGTTTTCACGACGCTGTATGTAAAATACGTGCTTTCGTAAGTAATGTAGCGGCTGCCAGTTCTGCTTGGTTTGTGGTGGTGATGGTGATACATAGGGTCATATCTGTGGTGTGGCCACATCGTGTGAACGTGGTGTGTACAACCAAGACATCCTGGGGTGTCATTGTAGGCATCGTCATTTTCTTCAGCTTGGCCTACTCTCACTTACTGTACGGACTCGAATTGTCTGGCGGCGTTTGTCAACAAAAGAAACATTATCAAGATTTCCGGAAAAAAGTGTTCGTCAAAATCGACATATTTCTCTATTCTGTGTTGCCTTTCATCTGTCTGGTGATCAGTAACAGCGTGCTGGTGAAGCAGTTAAGGACGTCTGTGAAGGAAGCTGGTGACCAGTTTGCTGCCACAGTATTGCAGCAGAGTGACAGAGAGAGAAAAGTCAACTCCATCACTCTGACGGCTCTCGTTGTGTCCGTGTCCTTCATCGTCTGCACCTTACCTCACGCCATCGACAATATCATAAATACAACGTTCGTTGACGTCATTCAATCACACGATGAGCATGAACGGGCCTTGCATTACCTTCTAGACACTGTTTTTCTCCTCCTCGGGTGCTTGAATTTCTCCTTGAACTTCTATCTGTACTGTCTGACAGGCCAGAGGTTCAGAAAGGAATTCCTGAAGATCGTGACAGGGTTGGTCTTTTGCATCAGATCCTCCAAGACATGAATGGGTGACAAGTTTTAACCAGTAGCAGTTAGACAGTCGACCATTGGTCTGGTTGGTTCTTTTGACAGAGCCGTGGACGCTGCGTCTGATATCTTGAGTTCAGTCCCAGACAGCAACATTAAACATTGGCCTGTTTGCTGCCCATCTGAATGTTTACATCATTCTGGTGGTGTCAGCGTAGTGTTTCAAAAAGGTCTTGGCACTCCTCTTTCCTCTTCTCAGATCAAGACCTTTCCAGCGCATAGGGATAGGCTCAGGGAGTCTGTCAGATAGTTGTTGGCAGATTTGGGTGGAGCGCATATGGAACTGCCCGAATGCGATGAATCCCTCTTGAACAAATTCCAAACACCCCAGTGACTACTCTTTAACAAATAAATTGACAAACATTCAATCAGTACAATGATTAATTAAAATAAAAGCTTGATGACTAGAAAGTTGAGTGATCACACACCCTCCCCCATCAGTCCACATGACTGTGAGCATTTTCGCCCTTGATCGTCTCATAGGTGGTCTGCTATTATTCTCATAATTATGCACTCCACCCAGATCTTTCCGTAGTTATCAGACGGACGTTTTGAGTGTGCAAGAAACTGTGTGTACTTAATTACACTCGTGTGTGTGTGTGTGTGTGTGTGTGTGTGTGTGTGTGTGTGTGTGTGTGTGTGTGTGTGTGTCTCTGTGTGTGTGTGTGTGTGTGTGTGTGTGTGTGTGTGTGTGTGTGTGTTTGCACAACATCAGTTGAGGAATGGGTAGGATATGTTTACATAAGAGAAAAGGAAACAGAAAGAAAGCCATGGGAGTGAGAGAGAGAGGGGGAGAGAGAGAAAGAGAGAGTGAGTGAGAGAGAGAGACAGTCATGAGAGAGAGAGCGAGAGAGAGTGAGTGAGTGAGAGACAGAGACAGCCATGAGTGAGAGTGAGAGAGAGAGAGAGAGAGAGAGAGAGGGAGGGAGCTCAGACTTCAGAACACTCTATTACTCTAAATTAGTAGCATCAGGTTCCACTGGATCTGCCTTACAGCTAATCCTTGTAATCCTACACACACACAAAATATAAATATAAAAACAAACAAACAAACAAACAAACCGAACAAAACAAAGCAGAAATAGATGAGTCATAACACATGCATCGTGAGACAAGTTATAGAAATGAACTGAAATAAAGTTTTGAATATTAAGATAGACGGATAAACACATGAAAGAGGAGCAGGCATCGTAATTGACAGGGACAAATCAAAAGCAGTTAAGAGATACAGGGCTGTCTGACAGAAATTTGCTGGTTAAATTGCATGTCAAGGCATTTGCTATCAACATCATCTATGTGTATGCACCAACATCCGCAAGTACTCAGGACGCTATTGACAACTTCTACAAAGTATTAGAGATGGCCAGGGCTCAATGTAAATCACAAAACGTTACAATAATAATGGGAGATTTTAAAGCTAAAGTGGGACAGGAATGGGTGGAAGACATAGTTGGACCTCATGGCCTTGGCACACAAAATGAAAGGGGGGGAAAACTGCTCTGGAAGACGTTGATGACAGTGAGGAACAATGGACAGAGTTGAAAAATTCGATAAATGAAGCTTGTGAAGAAATCCCTAAAGTAGACAGAAAATCAAAAAAGAACTGGATGACAAAGAAATTCGAAGCCTGATGGAAGAATGGAGGAAGTCAAATGGAAAAGAGGAAAGATACAGGAAGATAAACAAAGAAATCAGGAATAGATGCAATGAAGCTAAGGAAGCTTGGCTGAAAACAAAGTGCACAGAAATAGAAGACTGACACAAAACAGATCCTCAGGGTATGTACAGAAGAACTGAATAAATTGTCCACAGGAAAAATACAAGCACATCATCTGGTGGCTTAAAATCGAAAGAGGGTACGCTTATCATGGAAAAAGACAAAATATTAGATAGATGGGTAGAATACATTAAAGACCTTTTTGAAGATGACAGAAACGAAGAACACATTATAAGAAAGAACGTAGAAGGACCAACCATAATGAAAGATGAAGTTAGACCAGTACTGAAAAAGATGAAACCAGGAAAAGCCCCAGGACCAGACAATATTACTACAGAGATGATTGAAACCTTGGTGGAATTTGATATTGAAAAATAACAGTCCACCTAAATGAAATTTATGACACTGGAAAAATCCCCAAAGGTATGTCAAAATCAATTTTCATTGCTGTTCCAAAGAAAACAGGGGCTGTAGAATGCAAACTCCATCGCACAATCAGTTTGATGAGTCATGTAACAAAACTCCTATTAAGAATAATCATGATGAGGACAAGGAATTGAATCAAAAGAGAAAAAACAGAAGAACAGTGGATTTGTCGAAGGGAAAGGAACTATTAATGCCATATACACCCGAAGAACTATCATACAGAGGTCAGTCGAGATGATTAAGGATTTATATTTATGCTTTGTTGGTTATACCAAGGCTTTCAATCAGGTAAGACATGAATTGATCAACAAACCAGAAAGACTCAATATTGATGAAAAAGATCTATGAATAATCAGAAATATGTATTGGGAACAATCAGCTGCAATGACAATAGAAAACGATATAAGCTCTTTCCAAAACATCAAAAGAGGAGTCAGACAAGGTTGTGTTCTGTCACCAGATCTTTTTACAGAGAAAACATCATGAGAAACCTAGAAGAATGCCCTGGATTAAAGGTTGGAGGAAAAATGATAAGAAACATTCGTTACGCAGATGACATCGTGCTAATCACAGAAAATGAAAGTGACTTACAAAACCTAGTGAATATAATAGAAAGAAAAACAAAAAATAAAGGGTTGGAGCAAAATACCAAGAAGACTGAAGTCATGGTAATCAGTAAAAAAAACATAACATCCCCTCACGCAAAATAACAGCAAACGGCACAACCTTGAAACAGGTTGATATTTCAAAAATACCTGGGAACGATCATCTCACTTGATGGCATATGCACATCAGAAATAGCCAGCAGAATCGGTGCCAAGCCAAAACAGCAATCGAGAAGAAGAAAAGCATTCTTACCAACAAATGCCTATCAATTAACATCAGGAAGAGAGTTCTTCAATGTTATATAAAACCGATAATTTATATGCTTGTGAGGCATGGACAGTCAACACGCAAAGCCAGAGCAAAATTGAGGCAGCTGAGATGTGGTTTCTAAGAAGAATGTTGAGAGTTCCATGGACAGCAAAGAAAACAAACGCGACAGTATTGATGCAGGCAGACACAAGAAGAGCATTGATAAGGAAGATTAGGAAAAGACAGACAACATTTATCGGCCATTTTATGAGAAAAGGGGAATTATAGCACCTGGTCACAAGAGGAAAACTGGAGGGAAAGAGAACACCAGGTAGACCCAGGGAAAAAATATTGGACGGACTTGCAGAATAGCTGAGGCCAGAGAGGGTGGAAGATGTGCTTGCAGCACCAAGGGATAGATCCATATGGAGGGCCATGATCACCAATGCCTTGTGGCAGGGCACATGATGATGAGGATGATGAGATAAACAGTTTGATGAACACAACAACAACCCTCACACTAGTAACAATAATAGTTACTAATAATTGCAATATTTATATAGTAAGTTATTTATAATAATGTTCCCATGCTATGATCCATTCTGTTTTACTAAGCTGTCAATTATTTATAATATTGTTCCCATGCTATGACCCATTCTGTTTTACTAAGCTGTCAGTTATTTATAATAACTCAAAGATACAAGCCACACCCAGGATAGATCCCATTTGGCATTCCCTTTACATCATCCACAGTAATCCATTATTCAGCCATCACCCATTTTGTGTCAGTTCTAACTTAAGCTCAAACTAATAGCTCGGATTAACGAAAATGGTTAATCCATCACAAACAAATCAGTTCCCTTTTTGGAAATTATTCACAACAGAAATATTTACGAGGCCATACTAAACTTTGTTCCTTCTCTGATGTAATAACCATGTGCAAGCAGTTCGCTTTATCCATACAGGTGTACGATTTTGTATTCGCATATAATCACTATTCAAAATATTGTTACACTAGCTGTTATCCTAAATTCTAAACACACACACACACACACACACACACACACACACACACACACACACACACACACACACACACACACACACACACACACACCACAACACAACACATCATACACACAAACATACACACACACACACACACACACACACACACAAACACACACACACACACAAACACACACACACACACAGGGAGAGAGAGAGAGAGAGAGAAACGACAACAAAAACGAAAAACAAAACCAAATCACAACAAAAACAAAAGTAACAAAAGAAATGAAACAAACAGCAACAAAACAAAAGAGACAACAACAGCAAAAACAACAACTTAAAAATATTCTCACTCACGTACTGTCTCCCGTTTCACGTGAAATAAGCCCAGTATAAAAAGGTAGATGAATTACAGCAAAAAATAGACCGCATACACAGACACACACATATGAACTACACCAACTGTTGTGACTTCTAATCATAAGTGAGAAATGATGACACTCACTTACTCTCTATAAGTGAAGAACAAACTCAAGCTACACAACTAAACAAATAATTTATAGCTGTACTTGGTCAACTGATAAATAAACAATAAGGATTCAAAAAAATGGATTGACAGAGTTGATGATAAAATGGCTTAATCACAGTACGACGCAGTATTAATCTACTATTTCCCTTGCCACTAGACTAAGGAATGCGGAAACACATGGCTACGGGGTAAGGGCGGACGTATGATATCTGACATCTGGTGCCAGGCTGGCCAACCAACTAAAAGGCGAAAAAGGGAGCTACTGAAACAGCTGTGTCAGGCAAATTCCTACCCTCAGGGTGAGGCCCCACTTGAAATCAAGGATCTGGTGTGGCCTGCAAATCCAGAGAAAATATGTAATAATAAGCCACCAACAGTGGATGAAGTAAAGAAGGTAGTGGAGAAAACCAGAGCCAAATCATCACCTGGGTCTAATGGAACACCTTACCTATAGTCCTAGTGTTCTCGAGTGGCTCCACAAACTGATAAGATTAGAATGAAGGAACCTAAAGATCAACAATCAATGGATGATAACTGATGGAGTGTACATTCCATACAAACAGCACTCAAGTGACATTAACCAGTTCAGACCAATATCACTTCAAAACGTCGAAGGGAAAATCTTCTCCTCCATTATAGCAGCAAGGCTGACCAAACTACCAAATGGAAAAGGACTACCTAGATTTGAAAGTCCAAAAAGGATATCCCAAGAGTGTCTGGCTGTGTAAAGCATGCCACGATGATTTGGGAAGCAGTCCAAAGAACCAAAGGAGAGAAGAGGGACCTCAGTGTGGTGTGGCTCGATCTGGCAAATGCTATGGATCAGTCCCACACGCGATGATTCAGCTGGCTCTCAAGATGTATCATATCCCAAAGAACATCTAAAAAAATGCTGTATTATGCTGTGTATCATCAGCAGGCAAGACACATCTCACTTCCATGTCGTAAATGTGTATTATCAGCAGGCAAGACACATCTAACTTCCATGATATGAATGTGTATCGTCAGCAAACAAGACACTTCTCACTTTCATGATATAAATGTGTATTATCAGCAAGCAAGACATTTCTCACTTTCATGATATATATGTGTATTATCAGCAAACAAGACACTTCTCATTTTCATGATATAGATGTGTATAATCAACAAGCAAGAAACTTCTCACTTCAATGATATAAATGTGTCTTTTTTTTAATAACCTTTTTTAAAAAAAAACATTTTTCTGTTTTATAACAAATGGACGTCAAATATATAATGTGGTAACGAAAAATGATAAAATATTATATATGTGTCATGCTTTTGTGTACACATGTTCACACACTCAACACATGCAAAAGGCATTCGTCCATCACGCAACAGAATGCACTTCCAACCAATGGCACTAAACAAACTGCGATATATATTTTTTTTACATTTATTGTTACAAACTTTCATACATCACTCATACAACATACAACATACACAACCACGCACCTTCATACTCTTTCTCTCCTCCTTCGTTTTCTCCTCCCTCTTCATCTCCTATTCTTCATCCCCTGCTCCTCTTTCTTTACCTTCTCCTTCTTCCTCATCTCCTTCTTCCTCGTCTCCTTCTTCTTCATCTCCTTCTTCGTCTCCTTCTCCTCATCTTCTTTTTCCCCGTCTCCTTCTTCTTCGTCTCCTTATTCCTTGTCTCCGTTTCCTCCTCCTTCTTCATCTCCTATTCCTCGTCTCCTTCTTCTTCTCCTTCTTCACCTTCTCCTTACTCTTCTCATTCCTGTTCTTCTCCTTATCCTTCTTTTTTGCCTTCTTTTTTTATTTTTATTTTTTTTCTTCTTCTGTTTCTCCTTCTAATTCATTTACTTTTTCTTCTTCTGCTCCTTTTTCACCTTCTTCTTCTCCTTCCTCTTCTCCTTCTTCTCCTTTTTCTACTTCTTTCTTTCTTTTCTTTTTTTTGTTTCGCTTTCTTTTCTTTACTATTTCTTTTTCGCTTTCTTCTTGTTCTTTTTCTTCTCTTTTCTCTCCTTCTTGTCCGTCTTCTTCCTTTCTACTTCTTTTCCTTCTGCTTCTTCTGCTCCATCTCTCTTCTTCTTTTTCGCTTTCTTTTTGTTCTTTTTCTTCTCCTTCTTCTCCTTATCCTCTTCTGAAGGCGGTTTTTCTGGAGACTGACTAACAAAATCTATTCCACTTTTAGTTTTCAACTTCGGTGAGCTGTTTTTCAAAATCTCAATCATACCACACATGCACACACAAAATTTCCTTTCGCACGCAACACAAAAACTCATGCATACATCACTCCATGCACACGACACAAAAATCATGTGCACGCACCATCCTGCGCACATGACAATATGTATGAAAAGATATTGTTGACATATGAACGCCAGACAGCGTTCAGAATATGCATAGTGATATTTTGTACATTGCATGTTTCAAAATGCATATCAAGATCTAGGCATATGTCAGCACCTTTTTTATGAATTTTTGTAAATGTGTATTATCAACAGGCAATAAACTTCTCACTTCCATGATATAAACGTGTATCATCAGCAAGCAAGACATTTCTCTTTTTAATGATATAAATGTGTATTATCAGCAAGCAAGACACATCTCACTTCCATGATATAAATGTGTATTATCAGCAAGCAAGACACTTCTCATTGCCATGATATAAATGTGTATTATCAGCAAGCAAGACACATCTCACTTCCATGATATAAATGTGTATTATCAGCAAGCAAGACACATCTCACTTCCATGATATAAATGTCTATTACCAACAAGCAAGACGTTTGTTAGTTTCATGTTATAAATCTATTTTATCAACAAGCAAGACTTTTGTCACTTCCATATTATAAACGTGTATTATCAGCAAGCAAGACACTTCTCATTTCCATGATATAAATGTGTACTGTCAGCAAGCAAGACATTTTCACTTTCATGATATAAATGTGTATTATCAGTCAGCAAGACGTTTGCCACTTTCATGTTATAAATGTGTTTTATTGGCAACAAAGATATTTGTCTTTCTCATGGCATGTCATGTTGACAGTTGTGGTGACTGTTTAGACCAGTATCATTCGTTTGTCAATTTGACTGTTTTCGTTTATGGAAAAACGACTTTCATTTTCTGCAATTAGCACGGTGCCATCTGCGTATCGAATGTTGTTTATCATTTTAACTCCAACCTTTAATCCAAGGTCTTCCTCTAGGTTTCTCATGATGTTTTCGCTGTAAAGTGAAAACAGATCTGGTGACAAAACACAACCCTGTCTGACTCTTCTTTTGATGTTTTGGAAAGAACTTATATTGTTTTCTATTCTCATTGCAGCTGTTTGTTCCCAGTACATATTTCTGATTACTCGTAGATCTTTTCCATCTACATTGAGTCTCTCCAGTTGGTTGATCAATTCTTCATGTCTTACCCGATCGAAAGCCTTGGTATATTCAAAAAAGCATAAATACAAATATGTATTCATATTAAATGCCTGTAGTACTTTGGTATATGTTTGCTAATATTTTTATTTGTCCATAAATAATACATCTGTATGCATTTAGTGATGGAAGCTTGTCACCCTACAGGGCACCTTTTGAAGGGATCTATGATATCTGCCGACTGCGTAATTCTGTGGTGAAACTGGGTCTGGAGCTGGTGACGGTGACACAGAGAGTCAGTGTGTGTCGACCCTGAGGGTGCCATCATGAAATCCGTGAGTCTTGCTGTCAGTTTGAGTTTGTTTGCAAGTGGTTCAAGACTCATGGACAAGTGTGTATGCGCTCTACTCGGATCTATCAGTGATAATCTGGCAGACACTTTTGTGTGCAAATAAATTGACCAAAACGCTATGTGCGAGTCGTGGGCTTTATTCTTGTCCCAGGAGCGTCTGTTGACAACGGCTTTCGCCCTTGATTCTATGCCATATTTTTGTCTTATCATACAAGTCAAATGGAACCATGATAAACTTCATATCAATAGGTATGTTCCCAAACAACATTAAGCCTTTTTCAATATACATAGAATCCCCACCTTCTCAAAATTCTGTCCTATAAAATTCCTCTTTTCTTTCACTTGCTTTGTTTCTGCCTTGTTCCTTTGTTTTCTATCATCTCTGCCTGTCATTTTCTGTCATCTCTGCCTGTCATTTTCTACCTTGTCGGTCCATTTAGTTGTATGTGTTCTATAAAGCCTTAATTACTTTCTTTTATGATTGATTAATTATGTACATGTATTGGCGGCAGTTTTTGGCTCCATGGAAATGTGATGCGTGTGTTATTTCAGTGTTGGACACTGATTGAGTACTGCGACAGGCTGGTACAGTAACACCAAAGAACCCTGGTCATTCAGCCTGCTGCTTGGAACAGGTCACATCCGCAAGAAAATGAGAGAGTGGTCAGTGTTTCTAACACTGGGTTGGATCGGATTCGTTGTCGTTTTTTGTTCTTAGCTGGTTTGACAGATTTGCTGTCATCATTAATGTTGTAATCTTTGATGGCTAGAATTGAATGGTCTATGTATTGTATTTCCTTCTTTCTTTTTTTTCTTTCTTTTTTTTCATAAGAATGGGTTTACCATGTGAAATTTGGGCCTTTACTATTTTTCTGATTTTGTGTGTGTGTGTGTGTGTGGGGGGTTGTTTTTTGTTATTGTTATGTGTTTGCAGGTGTTTTTGTCTGCCAATATCAGTGAACGTTTCTGTGCAGTTTTGTCTGCATGCTTCGTTCGTGAGAGGATCAATATATTTCATCAATTTAGTTTTCAGGTATATAAACTGTTCTTGGAGTTTGCCTTGTCTTGGCATTAACATTTATAATTAATAAAAACCGTGGTTTCAGTTTGCCTTGTTCTTGTATTATCATTTATAATTTATAAAGTGTTGTTTCACTTTGCCTTGTCTTTGCACTAAAACATACAATTTATAAAAATGTTTTTCAGTTTATCTCGTCTTGACATTAGCATTTTATAAAAATAATGACATAACATGGTATAGTACCATTACACATTCTCCTCCTCATCATCATCATCAAGTGCCCTGCCTCATGGCATTGGCGATCATGGCCCTCCATATATATCTGTCCCTTGTTGCTGCAAGCACATCTTCCACCCTCTTTTTCCCCAGCCACCCTCAAAGTCCGTCCAATATTTTCTCCCTGGGTCAACCTGGTGCTGTCTTTCCCTCCACCTTTCCTGTTGTGATCAAGTGCTCTAGGATCTTCTTGTGTCTGCCTCCTTCAAGATTTGTTTTCTTTGCTGTCCATGGGACTCTCAATATTCTTCTTAGAAACCACATCTCAACTGCCTCAGTCTTGTTCTGGCTTTGCTTGTTGACTGTCACAACCGTATAACATTATCGGTTCTATACAACATTCAAGAACTCCCTTCCTGATGTTAATTGATAGGCATTTGTTGGTAAGAATGCCTCTCATCTTCTTGAATGCTGTTTTGGCTTGGCGCTGATTCTGCTGACTATTTCTTATGTGCATCTGCCGTCTGGTGAGATGATCGTTCCCAGATATTTAAACTTATCAACCTGTCTCAAAATTGTGCCGTTTGCTGTTATTTTTTGCATGAGGAGATTTCATGTTTTTTACTGATTACCATGACTTCATTCTTCTTGCTATTGAGCTCCAAACCTTTATTTTTGCTTTCTCTTTTTATTATGTTCACAAGGCTGTGTAGGTCCCTTTCATTTTCTGCAATTAGCACGGTGTCATCTGCCTAACTAATGTTGTTTATCATTTTTCCTCCAACCTTTAATCCAGGGTATTCTTCTAGGTTTCTCATGATATCATTTTCTATTCTCATTGCAGCTGTTTGTTCCCAATACATATTTCTGATAATTCGTAGATCTTTTCTATCAATATTGAGTCTTTCTAATTAGTTGATCAATTCTTCATGTCTTACCTGATTGAAAACTTTGTATAATCAACAAAGCATAAATACAAATCCTTATTTAACTCAAATGACCTCTCTATGATGGTTCTTAGGCCGTAGATGGCATTAATAGTTCCTGTCCCTTCGAGAAATCCACAGTGTTCTTCTGCTATTTCTCTTTTGATTCTATTCCTTATCCTCATCATGATTATTCTTAACAGGAGTTTTGTTACATGACTCATCAAACTGATTGTGCGATGGGGTTCGCATTCTATAGCCCCTGTTTTCTTTGGAACAGCAATGAAAATTGATTTTGACATATCTTCAGAGATTTTTCAGTGCCATAAATTTCATTTAGGAGGACCGTTATTTTTTCAGTACCAAATTCCTCCAGGGCTTCAATCATGTCTGTAGTAATATTGTCTGGGCCTGGGGCTTTTCCTGGTTTCATCTTTTTCAATGCTGCTCTAACTTCATCTTTCTCTATGGTTGGTCCTTCAACGTTCTTTCTTATAATGTGTTCTTCGTTTCTGTCATCTTGAAAAAGGTCTTTAATGTACTCTCCCTATCTATCAAATATTTTGTCTTTTTCCATGATAAACGTACCATCTTTCGATTTTAAGCAACCAGTTGATGTGCATGTCTTTTTCCTGTAGACAATTTCTTCAATTCTACTGTACATACCTTAAGGACCTGTTTTGTGTTGGTCTTCTATTTCTTTGCACTATGTTTTCAGCCAAGCTTCCTTAGCTTCATTGCACCTATTCCTGATTTCTTTGTTTGTCTTCCTGTATCTTTCCTCCTTTCCCTTTGCCTCCTTTGTCATCCAGTTCTTTTTTGCCTTTCTATCTACTCAAGAACATACTGCTATGAAATCAAAGAGAACATCCTGCTATAAAATTATCGAGAGCATGCTTGTATCACTACATGTATAAAAGTATGGAGAACATCTTCATAATTTCACGTTAATGTTATTGTTATTTCTGTTTGGAGTCCAGCCGACTGCGTAGAACCATATCAGGGTAGAACCGTTTCAAAACATACACAACACTTCAGTAGGGGGAAAAAGGAAAAGAAAATTAAGTACACATATCAATGCATTCACACACGTAATCTAAAGAGATGCCCCTGGTGTCAACTACTAGCACTCTGTCCAATTTATCACACAAAGGGTTTAAAAAAGACATGACTGAATACAAATTTAAACATGACTAAGGACACTAAAACGTATATAAAAACAGGCCTAAGTTATCTAAAATTGCTTCCACATATCTCATTTTCCTAGTGCCAAAAAATGCCCTTAACACATGTACCCAGTTATCAGTCCAAAGAGAAAGTAATTAGCCCTTTATTGAATACAATCGTACAGTTGAATGGACCAGTAAGGCAGAAAGTGGTAGGAAAAAATGAAAGAAAGTAAAGGAGGAAGAAAGAAACAAAAAGAGTAAGTGTCGGAAAAGCGGAAATTGCTAGCACAGAATTTCCAGAAGGTTGGGATACTATTTGTACTGAAAGAGGCCCCAGTATCCCACAGGGGGGGGGGGGGGATAATGGCCATAGACTGCTGAATATAACGGCGTGACATTGCCAACAACATCAAAGGAATACCTGTGATTTTTCAGCTTGCCATATCACTCAATTGTGTACCACGACCAACAACTCCCGTAACGCCGAGTACCAAATGTTTGTCCAAGGAGTTGTATCTGCTTTTCTCATCGGGACAATAGAGGGCAACTTGCCGACCTTGACCTACATTCTCAACTGGAGTCACGTGCCACTTTTCGCTTCCTCTACTTGATCTGCAAAGCGTCTTTAAGTGTGATGCGTAGAATATATTAATTAAAACAAATAAATGAATGAATATACAAATACATTCAGAAATAAAGTAAAAGTTACGACTGGTTCAACACAACTTCTGTCATTCCATTTACATTAATAGGCGTGGGGTTTTCTGTTTGCTCTTGTCTATTTTTGTTTTTGCTTCGTTTTGGCTATTTTTCATTTCGCTTTGTTTTTGTCTATTTTCGTTTTTGTATTTTCTTTTTGTTTTCATCTTGTCTATTTTGGGGTTTGCTTTGTTTTTGTCTATTTTGGTTTTCTTTTGATCTACTTTTGTTTTGTTTTGTTCTGTCTATTTTTGTTTTTGTTTTGATCTATTTTGTTTTGCTTTGTTTTTATCTGTTTATGTTTTGTTCTTGTCTATTTTCTATTTTGTTTTGTTCTTGTCTGGTTTTGTCTTTTCTTTTTGTCAGCTTTTGTTTTGTTTTTGTCTATTTCTGTTTTGTTTTGTTCTTGGCTATTTTTTTTTCTTGCGTATGTTTGTTTTGTTATTGTCTATTTATGTTTTGTTTTGTCTATTTTTGTTTTGTTTGTTTTTGTATATTTTTTTTGTTTTGTTCTTGGCTATTTTTGTTTTTTCTTGTCTATGTTTATTTTGTTCTTGTCTATTTTTGTTTTGTTCTTGTCTATTTTTGTTTTATTTTTGTTTATTTTTGTTTTGTTCTTTTCTAATTTTGTTTTGTTCTTGTGTCTTTTTTTCTTGTCTCTTTTTGCTTTGTTCTTGTCTGTTTTTCCTTTGTTCTTGTTTTTTCTATCTTTCCTTTTTTTCTTTTTGTTTTGTGTATCATTTTTGGTTTTGTTTTGGTCTTTTCTATATTTCTTTTGTTTTTGTCTCTTTTTTGTTTGGTTCTATTCTTGCATATTTTTGTTCTTGTCTAGTTACTTTTGTTTTGTTGTCTGTATTGGTTTTTGTTTTGTTCTTTTTGTTTTGTTGTTCATTTTTGTTTTTGTTCTGTTCTACGCAAGTGAGTAGCCATTTTACTGAGAGACGTGTTTAGTACGGTAGTCATTTTGTCCATTCTTGTTTTTCTTTTGTTCTTGTCTATTTTTGATTTTTGTTTGTTTTTGTTTTTGTTATAAAAGTTGTTTGTTTGATGGGGTTTTCGTTTTGTTGTTGTTGTTTGTTTGTTTGTTTGTTTGTTTGTTTTTTGTTTTTGTTTTGATTTTATATAGTGATTCAGAGTGTTCTCAGATGAAATCGTCAGTTTCTGCTTGTTCTGTTTTTATTTAGTTTAGTCAATTATTTATTTATTTATTTATTTATTTATTTATTTATTTATTTCCCTATTCATCTCTCTTTTTGCTTGCTTATTCACGTGTGCGTTTGCATGTTTCGCATATAGAAGTGAATGTAAAGGTGTGGAGCTGATCCAATAATCAGCTCTTTTGTTTTGTAAATGAACTTTTACTTCATAACACAATAATGATTGCAATCAATTTGTAGAATAAGCAGCCGTTTCCTTTGTGAAAAGGGCATTTGGTTTATGACACCTGACCTATAATTGTATTTACTAGCACACACTAGTCAAGGTACATACATGTGTGTGTGTGTATGTGTGTGTGTGTGTGTGTGTGTGTGTGTGTGTGTGTGTGTGTGTGTGTGTGTTTATGTGTATGTGTGTGTGTGTGGTGTGTGTGTTTTTGTGTGTGCATGTGTGCTATTCCAAGAAGCACACACACACACACACACACACACACACACACACACACACACACACACACACACACACACACACACACACGGAATTCAAGATGGAGGAGACACCTAACTAACAAATTTCAGCTGTCGGAGAAAACGTTTGAAAGGCCCAATATGACAAGAACCAGAAGAGGCCGCCTTGCCCAAATGAAACAAGAAGCCGCATCAGAGAGTAAGGCTGATGGAGAGAGGATGTCGGCCAGCGACATGGTAGCAGAGACGGAAAAGGACCCGAAATCGACAGTCGCTGTGTTTGACGCTACATCTGGTGCACTGACCACGGCTCCCACTGACACGTAGAGTGGGACAACCTGCACTGTGCCTCTTCCCAGCTCGGCGGACTGCGTGAGTACGGCAGGACTAAAAAGTATCATACTGGCTCAGCGGGACCAAGTCAATTCATTGAAAAAGACTGTCCTTACACTACTCACTACCCAGCAAAAAAAGAACATCACCAT
>CM060311.1:16908398-16968398 GCA_030674185.1 Monoplex corrugatus
GTATTTTACAAGGAATTTTAAAAACTTTGAAAGAACAAAAAGCTATCAAAAGTTTAATTTATTGAAAATTGATTAATAAAACTTCATGGAGACGGGAGGCTTAAACGTTTATGCATCTTGCAACAGCTTTGATCAGATCAAAATCGGCTCATGGCAAGAAAGATATTTTTCAGTTCCAAAATGTTAATTGAAAAACCTTTACAGCTGTTAGATCAGCACATGCAGCAAAGAAAGAAAGAAAGAAAGAAAAAAAACCATGACGTATATCAAAACAACAGGTCTGTTCCTTCTGGAAGATTAGAGAAAATCGTCTTCTGCTAGGCACATGGGAAGGGCAAATACAGTACTTAGTTATGTAAATACAGAACTTAAAATTCGATCTGATATCCACTTTCACAAAAGAGTAAGGACAATAAAAGCACAAGAAGTAATCACCACTTGCACAAACGAGCTCTTTCATTTATCTAGACAGTACCAGAAAAGGTTTCACCTCAAATGATGCGTTGGATACTACCCCCTTGGGAATCCATTGCACAATTTGATATCAATAACACTGACATTGACATGAGGAAAGATACTGAACTACATCTGTCGGCAGTTAAACTTCTATCACATTAATTGAAAAAACACACACATCACCTGAAAAGACGCATTGATGGCTCCGTTTTAGAAATGGTAAAGCAGGGGCTGGCATTGTGATTCCACAGTTCAGAGTGGAAATGGCTTATTCTTTTGGAAAGGGACAATCAATGTTCATTTCAGAATTAATTGCCATTCTAATGGCACTGAATTATAAGGTCGACCATCCAATGAAGTTTGCTAGTATTTTCTTTTGTGTAGAATAGAAGCCCTAAAAAGTGACGAAATTAAAGAAAAAATATTCATTTAATATGTGAAATGAGACATACAATTTATTCTTTACAAACAGATAATACACAAAGAAATTTTCTCAATCTCACTGTGGCATCGTAAATACCGAATGGGTTGACAGAATAGCAAAAGGCGCTAAGATGACTTGGGAAGACAAAACAAGAATTAATACATACATGTACACCTGCACACGCGCGCGCACACACTCACACGCACGCGCCTACACGCCACGTAGACTGTATACATTGATGAAGCCTCACTGTTCTATGTTCCAACTGCCTTTTTGCATATACGTGATAGACATTATAAGAAATAAAGAACAAACATAGCTTTTAACCCTTTGACTTTCGCACCCTCTCCACTAACTGCAAAAACTCAGCCCTTTGACTCCCTCAACCAGCAGGAAGCTGGTGGATAGGGTTAGGGAGTCAAAAGGTTGTTTTTGCTTTTTTAGCATGGAATAGGTGCAATGAAGCTAATGAAGCTTGGCTGAAAACAAAATGCAAAAAAATACAAGACCGACACAAAACAGATCCTCAGGGTATGTACTGAAGAATTGACGAAATTGTCCACAGGAAAAATACAAGCACATCAACTGGTTGCTTAAAATCAAAAGAGGGTACGCTTATCATGACAGAACACAAAATATTAGACAGATGGGGAGAGTACATTAAAGACCTTTTTGAAGATGACATAAACGAAGAACACATTATAAGAAAGAACTTTGAAGGACCACCCATAATGAAAGATGAAGTTAAAGCAGCACTGAAAAAGATGAAACCATCAAAAGCCCCAAGACCAGACAATATTACTACAGAGATGATTGAAGCCCTGGAGGAATTTGGTATTGACAAAATAACAGTCCTCCTAAATGAGATTTATGACACCGGAAAAATCCCCAAAGATATGTCAAAATCAATTTTCATTGCTGTTCCAAAGAAAACAGGGGCTGTAGAATGCGAACTCTATTGCACAATCAGCTTGATGATGAGTCATGTAACAAAAATCCTATTAAGAATAATCATGATGAGGACAAGAAATCAAAAGAGAAAAAGTAGAAGAACAGTATGGATTTGTTGAAGAGAAAGGAACTATTAATGCCATATACATTCTAAGAACTATCATTGAAAGGTCAATCGAGTTGACTAAGGATTAATGTTTAGCTTCGTTGATTATTCCAAGGCTTTTGGTTGGGTCAGACATGAAGAATTGATAAACCAGCTAGAAAGACTCAATATCGATGGAAAAGATCTACGAATAATCAGAAATATGTATTGGGAATGAACAGCTGCAATGAGAATAGAAAACGATATAAGCTCTTTCCAAAATATCAAAAGAGGAGTCAGGCAAGGTTGTGTTCTGTCACCAGATCTGTTTTCGCTTTACAGCGAAAACCTAGATAAAGACCCTGGATTAAAGGTTGGAGGAAACATGATAAACAACATTCGTTACGCAGATGACATCTGCTAATTGCAGAAAATGAAAGTCACCTACAAAACCTAGTGAATATGATAGAAATAGAAACCAAAAATAAAGGGTTGGAGATAAATAGCAAGAAGACGGAAATCATGGAAATTAGTTAAAAAAAACCAAAAAAACCATGAAATCCCCTCGTGCAATATAACAGCAAACAGCACAATCTTGAGACACGTTGATAAGTTTAAATATCTGGGAACGATCATCTCACTTGACGGCAGATACACATCGGAAATAGCCAGCAGAATCGGCCAAGCCAAAACAGCATTCAAGAAAATGAAAAGCATTCTTACCAACAAATGCCTATCAATTAACATCAGGAAGAGAGTTCTTCAATGTTATATAGAACCGATAATGTTATGCGGTTGTGAGGCGTGGACAGTCAACAAGCAAAACCAGAACAAGATTGAGGCAGCAGAAGAATGTTGAGAGATCCACGGACAGCAAAGAAAACAAACGAGACAGTCTTAATGGAGGCAGACACAAGAAGATCATTGATAAGGAGGATTAGGAAAAGACAGGCAACATTTATATAGGCCATTTTATGAGGACAGGAGAATTATAGCACCTGGTCACAAGAGGAAAGCTGGAGGGAAAGAGCACCAGGTAGAGCCAGGGAGAAAATGTTGGACGAACTTGCAGGGTGGCGGAGGACAGAGAGGGTGGAAGATGTGCTTGTGGCAACAATGGATAGATACATATGGAGGGCCATGATCGCCAGCTCCATGCGGCAGGGCACTTAATGATGGTGATGATGAGCATGGTTGACAATGCAGGATGTTGGTGAACAGGGTGCGGGAATCAAAGGGTTAATATTTCTAATTCCGGAGAGTCTTTATAACACTATTTGTTTCATTGAAAAATATGGATTGCTAGAATGGCTTGACAGTTTTTTTTCCTCTCCGGATTTTTATTTTCCTGAGTGAATGAAACTGAATCGTGGAGTTGAGAAACAAAATTCCCGTTTTTCATTGGATGATTCTTAAAACTTTAAAATTTAATGCCGTGGTTTCCTCTGTTGCTAGATGATATCAAGTGAGTAGCCATTTTACTGAGAGATGCGTTTAGTACGGTAGTCATTATGTCTACCCCGCAGTCGTTAAAACTTCCTCAACGTCTCATACGCGATTTCGACGGGAAAGTCATCAAAATGTTTAGAGAACTGGAAGAGGAACATCGATCGCTAGCCAGGTTCAGGAACCATCTTCATTTCACGCTGCATTGTAAACATCAAAATGTGTGCCCTACAAACCCTAAGATCAAAACTAGTATGAAAGGCCAGGCAGCTAACAACATCATCCATCGTGCTCAACGTGCGCTCATGAACGAACGGATTAAACAAATCAACAGTCGTTTGGTTATCACCATTAACACGATCGCCGTTTTGAAGGATGAACTTAGTGCTTGTGTACCGGATACTATCGTGGCGGAGACGGTCATGTGGTCCGACTGCACTGTCAGGCGTGAATGGGACAAAGTGCGCATGCGACACAGGAAGAAGTTTGCAAAAGTTGCAGGCTAAACCAAAACATGACGATTGCGTGCCCATTACTCCCGTCAGTGATCAAGAAAAGCAAGAACTCAAAAACAGGTGGGTGGTGTGTTGAGAAAGGGGCTCAATTTCGCAGTCACTCCAGACAAACTTCACGTCACGGAGTACATTACCAGCATTGAAACTGCGTATCGACGGATCGCTCCTCGAACAGAAGAGGCCACACACCTACGATCAGAGTGTGTGAACATCCTCAAACAGAGCAAACCTCCCAAATCCAACATTTCTAGGGATGAAAGACTTGCACTACAAGGATTGAAGAAGAAGGATTCCATCATGATTCTCCCAGCTGACAAAGGCCGTGCCACAGTCATCTTACCCAAGAGACAGTATTATGAGAGGGCTCACAATTTGCTAGAAGACAAAAAGACCTACCAACAGCTGAGCAAAGATCCCACCAGCAAGTATACTGCCCATCTGACCAAACTACTGCAAGGTCTACAGAAGTCAGGAGAACTCTCTTCAGAACAGTACCGCAGATTGTACCCCTCAGCTACTGATGTGCCAAAGTTCTACGGACTGCCCAAAGTGCATACGAAAGATATACCCCTCCTTCCCATTGTCTCCTCTAGAGGATCCCTGATGTATGAGAAGGCCCGCTTCGCCTTTGATAGGAAAGACAGAACATTCCATTGCCAACAGTGCAGACCTGGTGAAGAAGCTGTCGAAGTTTGTACCACAACCTGATGAGATTCTGGTGCCCTATGACGTCACAACCCTGTTCACCAGTGTCCCTGTAAAGAACAGCATTGACATCATCAGAGGGAGGTTACAGGACGACAACAGCCTTCAGCAGGGCATCAACCTGCCAGTGGAACACATTTGTGAATTGCTATCCTGCTGCCTCAACACCACCTACTTCACCTTTGAAGGACAGTTCTACCAACAGACCGAGGATGCAGCCATGGGGTCCCCTGTGAGTCCTATTGTTGCCAACCTCCTCATGGAAAATTTCGAGGAGAAAGCTTTGGCGTCGTTCCAAACTCCTCCACGCTACTGGAACCGCTACATGGACGACACTATGACTGTGCTGAATAGATCGGTGGTCGAGTTCACCTACGAGGTAGAAGAGATCGGCAGCATCGCGATGTTTGGATACCCGCATCACCCTGACAGAGACAGGCCTCGCCTTCTCCATCTACAGAAAGCCGACCCACATGGACCAGTACCTACAATTCGACAGTCACCAGCCACTGGAACACAAGCTTGGAGTAATCCGCACCCTCACCCACCAAGCGAAGACCATCTGCTCTACCGACACTGCTAGGGAAGAAGAGTCGCAGCACATCAAGAAAGTACTCAGTGTGTCGGGATACCAGAAGTGGGCCTGGGATATCCCGGGGGGCAAGAAAACCATACCCCACCCCTCCACTGAACGGCAAACCCTTCAAGAGGGTACGTCTCCAATGCGAACGTCAGCGGCGTCACTGAGGCTCTCTGCAGGAAGATCAGGAAGTTGGGAGTCAGTGTCCATGCCAAGCCCACTAACAGCATCAGAAGCCAGTTAGTCCACCCCAAAGACAAAACAGACAAATTGGACAAATCAGGGGTGATATACGAGATAGACTGCCAGGACTGTGACCAAAGCTACATTGGCGAAACTGAGCGCAACTTGAACAAAAGACTAAAAGACCGCAAACGTGAGTCCTCTCCAGTGGGGGAACATCTGACCCACACCCAACATCACTTTGAAAAGGACAATGTGCAAGTTCTCGACAAAGAAGCAGGATGGTTCCAGAGTGGAGTAAAGGAGGCAGTCTACATCGCCGCAAGAAACCCCACCCTCAACCGTGACCGGGGCCGACACAACCTGCCATCAGTGTACTCCTCACTCGTTCAGTCGCACTGAAGCCAGTTCTCAACCCAGCAGTTGCGCTGAACAAGTCGGCCGGATCGCTGATAAAAGCTACGCAAGTGAGTAGCCATTTTACTGAGAGATGCGTTTAGTACGGTCGTCATGATATCAATACTCTTTTTGTTGGTTGGTCGGTTGGTTGGTTGGTTCTAATCCTGTGACTGGAGTAGTTGTTAAAGAAGGGAATAGAGGAGGGAGCCTATGGAAATTAGCAGCAAGCTAACCGTCTATTAAATTGTGTGTGGCAGTTAATAAGCCCTGAAATAAGACAGTCACTGATATGTGTATATACACAGACCTGGGCCTGATCGAGAATTAAAAAACAATCACTAAAGTTTTTTTAAAGGTTTCTCTAAATGCTGATTTCAGAGAGACCAAGCAGCCGGTTTATGTGTCCAGGACCATCGATCAGAGAAAGGTAAGACACTTGATGATGACTGTGTCTGATAGTGTGACAGGGGATTCAACATCCTCAGTAAGAAATGTAACGAACATGATCATGAATCTGACCAGTGTCAAGGTAGGTAACTCTGCTTCAACAGTTGACAGCCCTGAAGTTTTTCATTCTTTGCAATTATCTCAGATAAGAGATTGGCTCTTTAAAATCGGTTTGCCCTTGGTTGTTGTTCTTGGCGTGTTCGGTAACGTGATGACTATCGTTATTCTTTGTCGATTTCGAGCCAACCGTTCTCCCTTGGACCATTATTTCTTGTGTCTGGCTGTGACTGATCTCTGTTTCAACATTCTGGTCCCTCTCCAGATTTGGATCACTAAGCTGTCAGGATTTTATCCGTCCAGTTTTCATGAAGCTGTATGTAAAATACGTGCTTTCGTAAGTAATGTAGCGGCTGCCAGTTCTGCTTGGTTTGTGGTGGTGATGGTGATACATAGGGTCATATCTGTGGTGTGGCCACATCGTGTGAACGTGGTGTGTACAACCAAGACATCCTGGGGTGTCATTGTAGGCATCGTCATTTTCTTAAGCTTGGCTTACTCTCACTTTCTGTACGGACTGGAATTGTCTGGCGGCGTTTGTCAACCAAAGAAAAACTATCAAGATTTCCGGAAAAAAGTGTTCGTCAAAATCGACTTATTTCTGTTTTCTGTGTTGCCTTTCATCTGTCTGGTGATCAGTAACAGCGTGCTGGTGAAGCAGTTAAGGACGTCTGTGAAGGAAGCTGGTGACCAGTTTGCTGCCACAGTATCACAGCAGAGTGACAGAGAGAGAAAAGTCAACTCCATTACTCTGACAGCTCTCGTTGTGTCCGTGTCCTTCATCGTCTGCACCTTGCCTCACGCCATCGACAATATCATAAATACAACGTTCGTTGACGTCATTCAATCACACGATGAGCATGAACGGGCCTTGCGTTATCTTCTAGACACTGTTTTTCTCCTTCTCCTGTGTTTGAATTTCTCCTTGAACTTCTATCTTTACTGTCTGACAGGCCAGAGGTTCAGAAAAGAATTCCTGAAGATCGTGACAGGATTAGTCTTCTGCATCAGATTCTCCAAGACATAAATGGGTGATAAGTTTTAATCAGTAGCAGTTAGACAGTCGACCATCGGTCTGGTTGGTTCTTTTGACAGAGCCATGGACGCTGAGTCTGATATCTTGAGTTCAGTCCCAGACAGCAGCATTAAACATTGACCTGTTTGCTGCCCATCTGAATGTTTACATCATTCTGGTGGTGTCAGCGTAGTGTTTCAAAAACGTCTTGGTCCCATCCATCTTTCCACTTCTCAGATCAAAACATTGCCAGCGCATAGGGATAGACTCAGAGAGTCTGCCAGGTAATTGCTGGCAGATTTGGGTGGAGCGCATGTGGAATTTTCTGACAAACATTCAGTTGGTACAGTGATTAAATAAAAACAAAGCTTAATGACTAAAAAGTGTAGGGATCACACACCCCCACGACTGTGAGCATTTTCGGCCTCGATTGTCTCCAAGGTCGTCTCCTTTTATTCTCATATGCGCTCCACCCAGATATGTCCGTAATTATCTGCAGACGTCTTTAGCGTGCAAGAAACTCTGTGTACATAATTACATGCTTGTGTGTGTGTTGTGTGTGCGTGTGTGTGTGTGTGTGTGTGTGTGTGTGTGTGTGTGTGTGTGTGTGTGTGTGTGTGTGTGTGTGTGTGTGTGTGTGTGTGTTTGTGCAACAGCGGTTGAGGAAGGCGTAGGATATGTTTACATGAGAGAAAAGGAAACAGAAAGAAAGCCACGGGAGTGGGAGAGAGAGAGAGAGAGAAAGAGAGTGAGTGAGAGAGAGACAGCCATGAGAGAGAGAGGGAGGGAGAGAGAGAGAGTGAATGAGAGAGAGAGACAGCCATGAGTGAGAGTGAGAGAGAGAGAGAGAGAGCTCAGACTTCAGAGCATTCTATTACTCTAGAGATCTGTCTTACAGCTAATCCTTCTCATCCTACACACACACGCAAAATAAAAATATAAAAACAAACAAACAAACAAACCAAACAAAACGAAGCAAAAATAGATGAGTCATAACACATACATCGTGAGACAAGTTATAGAAATGAACTGAAATAAAGTATTGAATATTAAGATAAACAGATAAACACATGAAAGAGGAGCAGGCATCGTAATTGACAGGGACAAATCAAAAGCAGTTAAGAGCTGTTTCTGACAGAAATTTGCTGGTTAAATTGCATGTCAAGCCATTTGCTATCAACATCATCCAGGTGTATGACCAACATCCGCAAGTACTCAGAACGAAATTGATACTTCTACGAAGTATTAGAGATGGCCAGATCTCAATGTAAATCACAGGACGTTACAATAATAATGGGAGATTTTAATGCTAAAGTGGGACAGGATAGGGTGGCGGATATAGTTAGACCTCATGGCCTTGGTGCACAAGATGAAAGGGGAGGGAAACTAGTAGAATGGGCACAGATGAATGAGTTCATAGTAGGAAACACCTGGTTTGAGTAGCCCAATAGAAGAAAATGACATGGATGAGTCCAGGAGATAACACCAAAAATCAAATTGACTACATCCTGATCAATAAAAGATTTAGAAATTCTTTGCCGACAGTAAAAACATTGCCAGGCGCAGACTGCAACAGTGACTGCAGTCCTGTAATGGGAAGATTTAAGCTGAAATTAAGGAAAAGAAAACAGATCAAAAGTAACATCAAACTAAATCTTGGACTCCTAAAGACAGATGAAGCGATACGTAAAAAATCCAATGCACATGTTCAAAACATATTCAGTGCTCTGGAAGACGTTGGTGACAGTGAGGAACAATAGACAAAATTGAGAAACTCGATAAATGAAGCTTGTGAAGAAATCCCTAGAGTAGACAGAAAAGCAAAAAAGAACTGGATGACAAAGGAAATCCTAAGCTTGATGGAAGGATGGAAGAAGTCAAATGGAAAAGAGGAAAGATAAGGAAGATAAACAAAGAAATAGGAATAGATGCAATGAAGCTAAGGAAGCTTGGCTGAAAACAAAGTGCACAGAAATAGAAGACCGACACAAAACAGATTCTCAGGGTATGTACAGAAGAACTGAAGAAATTGTCCACAGGAAAAAGACATGCATATCAACTGGTGGCTTAAAATCGAAAGATGGTACGCTTATCATGAAAAAAGACAAAATATTAGATAAATAGGGAGAGTACATTAAAGACCTTTTTGAAGATGACAGAAACGAAGAACACATAAGAAAAAATATTGAAAGATGAAGTTAGAGCAGTATTGAAAAACATGAAACCAGGAAAAGCCCCAGGACCAGACAACATTACTACAGAGATGATTGAAGCCCTG
Organism: Monoplex corrugatus; assembly: GCA_030674185.1. Classification (NCBI taxonomy): domain Eukaryota; kingdom Metazoa; phylum Mollusca; class Gastropoda; order Littorinimorpha; family Ranellidae; genus Monoplex; species Monoplex corrugatus. The sequence goes on from CM060311.1 coordinate 16,917,940, forward strand.
GAGGAATTTGGTATTGAAAAAACATCAGTCCTCCTAAATAAAATTGATGACACCGGAAAAATCCTCAAAGATATCTCAAAATCAATTTTCATTGCTGTTCCAAAAAAAAAAACCAGGCTCTAGAATGCGAACTCCATCGCACAATCAGCTTGATGAGTCATGTAACAAAAATCCTATTAAGAATAATCATGATGAGGACAAGGAATTGAATCAAAAGAGAAATAGCAGAAGAACAGTGTGGATTTGTCGAAGGGAACGAAACCACTAATGCCATACACATCCTAAGAACTATAATAGAGAGGTAAATCGAGATGAATAAAGATTTATATTTATGCATTGTTGATTGGTGGTCATGACCACCAAGTTTAACACAGTGATGACAGAGACTGCAAATGACCTCTTAGAAAAACAACGCCGGAAAACCCAACCCTGGATTACAGACGAAATCCTTGAAATGTGTGACAAAAGAAGAGAAATCAAGAAAGTCAAAAATACAACAGACGGAGCTCTAGCCTACAGAAACATCAACAAAGAAATCAGAAAAGGCATGAGGGAGGCCAAAGAAGGATGGATACAAAATAAGTGCACAGAAATAGAAGACAGCCTAAGCAAGAACAACAGCATAAAGGCGTACAAAGTGGTGAAAGAACTCACCACACAGAGACAGACAAGGATCAGTACCATTCAAGACAAACAAGGAAAGTGCCTGACAGAAGATAAAGAAATCATCCATAGATGGACAGAATACTGCTCTGAACTCTACAACCACCAGACACAGGGTGACTCAACTGTCCTTACATGCCAGGAATCAACAAATGACGATGACCACCCTATTCTACGCGAAGAAGTCGAAACAGCAATACGATCGCTGAAAGATGGAAAAGCTGCTGGAATGGACAACATCCCAGCAGAACTGATCAAGCATGGAGGGGAGGCAGTGACTGACATCCTCTGGAAAATCTGCAACAAAATCTGGCAGACGGGAGAATGGCTGACACCTTGGACCCAGTCACTAATCATCACACTTTCCAAGAAAGGCAATTTACAACTATGCCAGAATTACAGAACGATCAGCCTTATCAGCCATGCTAGCAAAGTGATGCTGAAAGTCATTTTGAACAGACTGAAACCACAGGCAGAGGAGATCATTGCCGAAGAACAAGCGGGATTTCACAGTGGTAGAAGCACAACAGAACAAATATTCAATCTCAGAGTCCTATGCGAAAAATACAGCCAACACCAACAGGACATCTACCATGTTTTTATCGACTTCAAAAAAGGCATTTGACAGAGTATAGCATGAAGCACTGTGGGCCACCATGAGGAAGTACAACATGGGAAGGAAGCTTATTGACACCACCACACAGCTATACGCAAAAGCGAGCAGCGCAGTGCTTGTTGAGGGCACAGTGGGGGACTGGTTTCACACATCAGTTGGAGTTCGCCAGGGCTGTCTCCTCTCTCCAACCTTGTTCAACATCTTCCTTGAGCGCATTATGACGGATGCCCTTGAAAACCATCACGGCTCAGTCAGTATTGGAGGAAGGACAATCACCAACTTGAGATTTGCCGACGACATCGATGGGTTGGCTGGAAATGAAGACGAACTTGCCAACCTGGTGAAACACCTGGACGAGACATCATCCAGATATGGCATGGAGATCAGTGCCGAAAAGACAAAGTTGATGACAAACAGCACAAAACCAATAGAAAAGCAGATTACAGTCAGCAGGAGTGAGCTGGAAACCGTGGCTCAGTTCAAATATCTCGGAGCCATTATCAGTGAACAGGGATCGAAAACCGAAGTTCTTGCAAGAGCAGCACAGACAACAGCAGCACTAGCCAAGCTGAAGCCCATCTGGAGGGACAAAAACATCGCCCTCACTTCCAAACTGAAGCTAATGCACGCATTGGTCCTGTCAATCTTTCTCTACGCGTGCGAGTCATGGACACTAACAGCAGAACTGCAAAAGAAGATCCTGGCAGTAGAAATGAGATGCTTTAGAAGAGTGCTTGGCATCTCATACAAAGACCACATTACCATTGAGGAAGTGCGAAGAACAATTTCACAGCATGTCAAAAACTATGAAAACCTTCTGACAACAGTAAGAAAAAGGAAACTTCGGTGGTATGGTCACGTGACAAGAACTAACGGACTATCAAAAACAATACTCCAAGGAACAGTTCAGGGAGGAAGAAAAAGAGGCAGACAGAGAAAAAGGTGGATGGACAATATTGACGAATGGACAGGAAAAAGCTTTGCCACGACCCAGACCCTTGCTCATGACAGACAGAGGTGGAGACAGACGGTGCGACGTTCATCCATGTGGAGCCCCCATGACCCTGGATAGGGTTAAGGGACAGGAAGGAAGGAAGGAAGGATTGTTGATTATACCTAGGCTTTCGATCGGGTCAAACATGAAGAATTGATCAACCAAACAGAAAGGCTCAATATTGATGAAAAAGGTCTATGAATAATCAGAAATATATATTGGGAACAAACAGCTGCAATGAGAATAGAAAACGATATAAGCTCTTTCCAAAATATATCAAAAGAGGAGTCAGGCGAGGTTGTGTTCTGTCACCCAATCTGTTTTCACTTTACAGCGAAAACATCACGAGAAACCTAGAAGAATGCCCTGGATAAAAGGTTGGAGGAAAAATGATAAACAACATTCGTTGCGCAGATGACATCGTGCTAATTACAGAAAATGAAAGTGACCTACAAAAGCTAGTGAATATAATAGAAAGAGAAACCAAAAATAAAGGGTTGGAGCTAAATAGCAAGAAGAATGAAGTCATGGTAATCACTAAAAAAACATGAAATCCCCTCATGCAAAATAACAATAAATGGTACAACCTCAAGACAGGTTGATATGTTTAAATATCTGGGAACGATCATCTCACCTGATGGCAGATGCACATCAGAAATAGCCAGCAGAATCGGCGCCAAGCCAAAACAGCATTCGAGAAGATGAAAAGCAGTCTTACCAACAAATGCCTATCAATTAACATCAAGAAGAGAGTTCCTGAATGTCATATAAAACCGATAATTTATACCGTTGTGAGGCGTGGACAGTCAACATGCAAAGTCAGAACAAGATTGAGGCTGCCAAGATGTGGTTTCTAAGAAGATTGTTGACAGTTCCATGGACAGCAAAGAAAACAAACGAGACAGTCTTGATGCATGCAGACACAAGAAGATCATTCATAAAGAAGATTAGGAAAAGACAGGCAACATTTATAGGCCATTTTATTAGGAAAGGGGAATTAGAGCACCTGGTCACAAGAGGAAAGCTGGAGGGAAAGAGAGCACCACGTAGACCTAGGGAAAACATATTGGACGGATTTGCAGAGTAGCTGAGGACAGAGAGGGTGGAAGATGTGCTTGTGGCAACAAGGGATAGATGCATGTGGAAGGCCATGATCGCCAATGCCATTTGGCGGGGCACTTGATGATGATGATTATGGTAGTGAGGCGTGGACGGTCAACACGCAAAGCCAGAACAAGATTGAGGCTGCCAAGATGTGGTTTCTAAGAAGATTGTTGAAAGTTCCATGGACAGCAAAGAAAATAAACTAGACAGTCTTGATGCAGGCAGACACAATATCATTCATAAGGAAGATTAGAAAAAGACAGGCAACATTTATTGGCCATTTTATTAGAAAAGGGGAATAAGAGCACCTGGTCACAAGAGGAAAGCTGGAGGGAAAGAGAGCACCAGGTGAACCCAGGAAGAAAATATTGGACGAACTTGCAGGGTGGCTGAGGGCAGAAAGGGTGGAAGATGTGTTTGCAGCACCAAGGGATAGATACATATGGAGGGCCATGATCGCCAACGCCATGTGGCAGGGCACATGATGATGATGATTATGAGATAAACAGTTTGATGAACACAACAACAACCCACACACAAGTAATAATAATAATTAATAATAATTGAAATATTTATATAGCCAGTTATTTATAATAGTGTTCCCATGCTATGATCCATTCTCTTTTACTAAGCTGTCAGTTATTTATAATAGTATTCCCATGCTATGATCCATTCTCTTCTACTAAGCTGTCACTTACTTGTAATAGTATTCCTATGCTATGATCCATTCTCTTTTACGAAGCTGTCAGTTATTTGTAATAATCTTCCCATGCTATGACCCATTTCCTTTACTAAGCTATCAGTTATTAATAATAATGTTCCCATGCTATGACCCATTCTGTTTTACTAAGTTGTCAGTTCTTTATAATAATGTTCCCATGCTATGACCCATTCCCTTTACTAAGCTGTCAGTTATTAGTAATAATGTTCCCATGCTATGACCCATTCTGTTTCACTAAGCTGTCAGTTGTTTATGATAATGTTCCCATGCTATCACCCATTCCCTTTCCTAAGTTGTCAGTAATTTGTGATAATGTTCCCATGCTATGACCCATTCTCTTTTACTAAGCTGTCAGTTATTTACAGTAACTGAAAGATACAAGCCACACCCAGGATAGATCCCATCATCCACAGTAATCCATTATTCAGCCATCACCCATTTTGTGTCAGTCTAACTTAATCCCAAACTAATAGCTCGGATTAATGAAAATGGTTAATCCATCACAAACAAATCATTTCCCTTTTTGGAAATTATTCACAACAGAAATATTTACGAGGCCATACTAAACTATATTTCTTCTCCTATGTAATAACCATATGCAAGCAGTTCGCATTATCCATACAGGTGTATATTTTGTACTCGCATATAATCACTATTCAAAATATTGTTACACAAGGTGTTATCCCAAATTCATAACAACATTCACACACACACACACACACACACACACACACACACACACACACAAACACACACACGCGCGCACGCGCGCGCACGCACACACACACACACACACACACACACACACACACACACACACACACACACACAAATCCACTGCATTAGCCATACACAAAGTCCCATTAATAAAATCTTATCTAAATTTTGTGACAACGTATATACGCCATCATGTCTGCGCACACATTATCAGACAAACTGAACTGCAATTTCGTTATGAACATTTTCGTAATTCATACAACCTCATGCACTCGCAAACATCGTGCACATTTTTGCACGCAAAATTTATAAATGTATATTTATAGCGAACAAAATCGGTGCCTACACAACGCACACACCATTTCAAGATCCATGAGCAAAACCATTTCCAGCACGGCTGTTCCTGAGCGAGACTTTAGTTTGAGAGTAGAAGTGGCAGAGGGGCGGGGGATGTGACGGGAGAGATAAACGATAAGCAGATGTGTATTCTCAAGTGGCAGTTAGCCAGTTGAGAGCTCTGCACAGAGCAGTGTGTGAGTGCAACGTGCTGAGCTGTCAAAAGGGAATCGCAGGTGTCAGTGATAGCAAGGCCAGTTAACTTTTTATAGCGTTGCAGTACATGGGTAGGTTGTTAAAACATTAAATTACAAAGTCTGAGTTTCACCAAGAGAAATATGAACAATATAACCAAACGCAGAAATGACTGATGTAGAAACTGATTACAGGCATGCAGAAATGAATGAGATATAACAGCTGTTTTGCTTGCAAAGATCAGATGACTGACAGAAGAAAACCATCTTTGTTAAATAAAAAATCCAATTTAAATGACAAACTGTTCATGCACCTGCATTTTTACAACATTCATATTTTCAGGGATGTTAGCTGTATGTGTGTGGACAACACCAAACGTACCGAATAAGTTTTTAGTCATCTGCAAGGATCCTTATAAGGTTGTTTAGTAAGTACCTCATCACTTTGATATGGCACAGATTTCTCTCACAGTACTAAGGCAGCAGCGTTCTTGCACACAATGCAGAGGCTGACCATACAGGCTTATGTAGCCTCAACACTAATTGTCTTTTAATACAGAACCAGCAGACATCCATTTGCCAGTTCTTATTATGACTTCCATCAAATACACACGCACAATTACTAAAATACAACAAACACACACACTAACAACAACAACAACAACAACAACGAATAAAAGGAAAAACAGTTTAAGTGTTAAAACTCTAAATAAAACGACGAAACAGAGTCACACGCGCGCGCACACACACACACACACACACACACACACAACAACACAACACAACACAACACAACACAACACACACACACACACACACACACACACACACACACACACACACACACACACACACACACACACACACAAACAAACAAAAACAAAAACGAAAAACAAAACAAAACCACAACAAAAACAAAAGTAACAAAAGAAATGAAACAAAACAGCAACAAAAACAAAAGAGACAACAACAGCAAAAACAACAACTTAAAAATATTCTCACTCACGTACTGTCTCCCGTTTCACATGAAATAAGTCCAGTATAAAAAGGTAGATGAAATACAGCAAAAAATAGACTGCATACACAGACACACACATATGAACTACACCAACTGTTGTGACTTCTGATCATAAATGAGAAATGATGACACTCACTTACTCTCTATAAGTGAAGAACAAACTCAAATTACACAACTAAACAAACAATTTATAGCTGCACCTGGTCAAATGATAAATAACAACAATAAGGATTCAAAAAAATGAATTGACAGATAATGCAGAATTTCATTCTACACAATGCCAAAGTTGATGATAAAATGGCTTAATCACAGTACGACGCAGTATTATTCTTGTTTCCCTTGCCACTAGACTAAGGAATGCGGAAACACATAGCTATGGGGTAGACGTCTGATATCTGACATCTGGTGCCAGGCTGGCTGACCAACTAAAAGGCGAAAATGGGAGCTAATGAAACAGTCTTGCCAGGCAAATTCCGACCCTCAGATTGAGGCCTCACTTGAAATCAAGGATCTGGTGTGGCCTGCAAATCCAGAGAAAATATGTAATAATAAGCCACCAACAGTGGATGAAGTAAAGAAGGTGGTGGAGAAAACCAGAGCCAAATCATCACCTGGGTCTAATGGAACACCTTACCTATAGTCCTAGTGTTCTCGAGTGGCTCCACTAACTGATAAGATCAGAATGGAGGAACCTAAAGATCAGCAATCAATGGATGATAACTGATGGAGTGTACATTCCATACAAACAGCATTCAAGTGACATTAACCAGTTCAGACCAATATCACTTCAAAACGTCGAAGGGAAAATCTTCTCCTCCATTATAGTAACAAGGCTGACCAAACTACCTAATGGAAAAGGACTACCTAGATTTGAAAGTCCAAAAACGAGGCATCCCAAGAGTGTCTGGCTGTGTAGAGCATGCCACGATGATTTGGGAAGCAGTCCAAAGAACCAAAGGAGAGAAGAGAGACCTCAATGTGGTGTGGCTCGATCTGGCAAATGCTGTTGATCAGTCCTGCACATGATGATTCAGCTGGCTCTCGATATGTATCATATCCCAAAGAACATCCAAAAAATGATGAAGAAATATTTTCATGGCTTTTTGATGCGGTTCTCCAAAAAAGAATACACTGCAGATTGGATCAGTTTGGAAATAGCCGTAACGATGGGCTGTGCAGTTTCTCCAATACTGTTCGTGTTAGCAATGGAGGTCATCTTGAAAGCAGCAATGAGGACTCCAGATCCAGCTGACCTGGAAATGGATACCAAATGCCTTCTCCATAAGCCTTCAAAGATGATACAACAGTGCTTTACACAAAGTTCATGCTGATTCCAAGCTAGCTCCTCTGGCCTTTATTGATATATGATATCTGTATTAAGACAGTGGAATCAAAGGAGGCCAAAATCGACAAACACACAAGAAAATGGTTTGATATCACACCAGTCTTACTGACATTGCGTTCTATTGTTGCAAGGCAAAGGTGAAGCTACCCTGAAAATCTATTGTCAAGGTGTACAAAGTGGGAGAGTAAGGTTTCTTAACGTGCTTCAGGACTTGGGAGATAAAGTTGTGAGATCAGTCCAACCCAAGCTGAGCACTGGCAGAAAATGGAAAGTCTGGCTGGCAGTTGACACAGCAAAGAAAAGCCTTGTGGTCATAAAGATGATGGTGTACATGCAGACCAACAGTTGGGCAGGGAATGAGGTCAACAAAAATGGAATGGTGGTCAAAGGTCAACGGAAAGGCAAAAAGAGATATGATAATACAAGAGATGAAGAAAGAAGAGGATGCAAAAAACAAAATCCAGAAGGCAGTCCAGCAAAGCCAACAGAGACAATGGACGACGTGGAAAAATTCACCCCAAAGAAGTCAAAGCTGGAATAACAAATGGCATATTGTCCCTCTCCAAAATCACTTTGCTCCCCAGATCAGCAAAGAAAGAAGAGAATGCAAAAAACAAAATCCAGAAGGCAGTCCAGCAAAGCCAACAGAGACAATGGACGACGTGGAAAAATTCACCCCAAAGAAGTCAAAGCTGGAATAACAAATGGCATATTGTCCCTCTCCAAAATCACTTTGCTCCCCAGATCAGCATTTGACTTTCTGCCCTTGAATACTTTTGTCGTGAAATGGGGGAAATCAGATAACCCTGCTTGCCCACTCTTCTAGGACAAACAAACAATGGAGCATGTCCTCAGATCATGCAAGGTAGCACTAACCAAGGAAAGGTACACATAGAGGCACCGCCAAATGCTTCAAGAGATCAGCACAGCTAGTGGGAAAAAGAACCATGACAACAGAAGCTTCCACAAGTTTCTACACGGCACGAGGCAGCAAACTGTGGCGTGGAAAAGATGTGACATCCAGGATATGGAAGTGGAATCTGCCGGATGGAGCAAACGAATGGGAATGCACAAGAGATCTTCCACAATGGAGAAACACTCCCAGAAATCTTTCAACGAGATTAGCTTGTGTCCGGACATAGTTCTCCACTCGTATTCCTCAAAACATACGACTGATCGAACTCACTGTGCCATATAACAGTAGAATAGAGGAAGCCCATGTCTACAAGACTGACTAAGCACCGGTGGTCTAGTGGTAGAATACAAGACTGAAAAGTATGCTAGTCTAGCCAGCAACTTGAGGAAATCCAGCTTTCAAGCCGAAGTCCTCCACTTAGAGGTTGGAGCAAATGGGATGATGGGCACAATAACCTATAACTATATAAAGCCACTTTCGATTTCTGAGAGAAAGAGAGAGAGAGAGAGGGAGAGAGAGAGAGAGAGAGAGAGAGAGAGACAGAGACAGAGAGAGACAGAGAGAGACAGAAAGAGAGAACCAGAGCCCTAAGCACAATATCAGACGCAGCTGAAAAGATTTCCTGCTGAATCTGGTCAAGGAGGAAAAAAAGTGAACTTCATAAGGCTTTAAAATTCCCTTATATGTTGCTGGTGTCTGATGGCTAAGTGGTTAAGACATCCATCACAAGAGTCATTGGGCCCTGAGATATCTGACCACCTCGAACGAGCAGATTCAAACCCACATGTAGGATACATTTCTTTTTTTTTTTAAATGGCGACAGCAGAAGGGCATCCGGGAGTCATGACCTGAAAGCAGCCCTGCCACCTCAGAGTATCAGTAATAAGAGTCAAACATTTGCTTGATGGGGGTTTCTCCTTTGAGAACCTTCTGCTGTCCAGCTCTCCCCAGATTTTCTTGCTACATGCACCAAACATTTCTTGCTACATGCACCAAACATTTCTTGCTACATGCACCAAACATTTCTTGCAACATGCACCAAACATTTCTTGCTACATGCACCAAACATTTCTTGCTACATGCACCAAACATTTCTTGCTACATGCACTAAACATTTCTTGCTACATACAATAAATATTTCTTGCTACATGTACCAAACATTTCTTGCTACATGCACCAAACATTTCTTACTAAATGCATCAAACATCATTAGCAGCAGAGTGGATCACTACATCCAGGTCGTCTTCCTGATTGACATTCTGTCTGTGCTTCAGGCTTTCACAACAACAGACAGCCACAACTGCAAAAGGGTCCGCACAAACTCAAGTGCCTCAGGACAGTTTTGCAATCAAAGGAAATTTAAAAAGCAGGCATAATGGTAAAGATTGGAGCAGAAGAAAAACATCAAGAGAATGAAGTCTTCTTCACAGAAATGAATACCATCATCAAGTCTTTGTTTAGAAAGTCGCAGACACATGCCTTTTAGTTTCAGTTTCAGTTTCTCTAGATGATGTCTCCGCGCTCGGAATGAATTCCATATGCAGTAATGTTACAGAAGCCATGTGCATGGTGATCATGGCACAAGCCTTAAGCCTGCACAGGTCCTGAGGCCCTGTCTAACCTATGTTTTACCTTGCTGTCAAGATATGTATCTTTCGTCTGAAAACTGAGCACAACAAACTAAACAAGCATCTTTTTCGAAACTTGAAAGGAAGTTGTGCCCTCCCTATGTGTCCTTGTGGAGACAAAGAGCAGGACACGACCTACATCCGTAGGAGTGTAACTGAAGCCGATTACTCTTGAAGAGAAACTGAATGGGCCTGAGGATATTTTCAGACAAAAGTCAGCCATTTACCTGGAAAGCTAGTCTCCAGGTGTAACAACAATGAGAAGAAGAAGAAGGTCAATCACATAACTGAAGAATCCTGTACGCCGTGTCCGTGTTCGATAGCGTAATTACGGAACACGAAATCACCCAGCATGCACACACTTTAAAAAGGAGTATGACTGTAAACACTCGCTTCATATATACATTTACAGCCCACGAACGAAACAAAAAATGCCCTTGTGTTTGTGTTCGTCTGTGGGCGTGGACTGTACAATGTTCTACATCATCATCATCATCATCAGGTGCCTTGCCGCATGGCGTTGGCGATTATGGTCTTCCATCTGTCTCTATCACTTGTTGCCTCAAGCATCTTTTCCACCCTCCTTGTCCCCAGCCACTCTGCAAGTCTGTCTAATATCTTCTCCCTGGGTCTACACGGTGCTCTCCTTCCCTCCAACTTCCCATTGTGACCAAGTGCTCTAATTCCCTTTTCCTAATAAAATGGCCTATAAATGGTGCCTGTCTTTTCCTAATCTTCCTTATCAATGATCTACCTGTGTCTGCCTCCATCAAGACTGTCTCGTTTGTTTTCTTTGCTGTCAATGGAACCCTCAACATTCTTCTTAGAAACCACATCTTGGCTGCCTCAATCTTGCTCTGGCCTTGCCTGTTGACTGTCCACGCCTCGCAACCGTACAACAGTATTGCTTGTATATAACATTCAAGAACTCTCTTCCGGATGTTAATTGATAGGCATTTGTTGGTAAGAATTCTTTTCATCTTCTTGAATGCTGTTTTGGCTTGGCCAATTCTTCCGGCTATTTCTGATGTGCATCTGCTGTCTGGTGAAATGATCGTTCCCAGGTATTTAAATTTATCAACCTGTCTCAAGGTTGTGCCGTTTGCTGTCATTTTGCATGAGGGGATTTTCTTGTTTTTTACTGATCAGAATGACTTCAGTCTTGCTGCTGTTAAGTTCCAACCCCTTACCTTTGCTTTCTATTTCTAGTATATTCACAAGGTTTTGTAGATCCCTTTCACTATCTGCAATTAGCACGGTGTCATCTGCGTATCGAATGTTGTATATTATTTTTCCTCCAACCTTTAATCCAGGGTCTTCCTCTAGGTTTCTCATGATGTTTTTGTTGTAAAGTGAAAACAGATCTGGTGACAAAATACAACCCAGTCTGACTCATTTTCTGATGTTTTGGAAAGAGCTTATATTGTTTTCTATTCTCATTGCAGCTGTTTGTTCTATTCCTTGTCCTCATCATGATTATTCTAAATAGGATCTTGGTTACATGACTCATCAAACTGATTGTGCGATGGAGTTTGCATTCTATAGCCCCTGTCTTCTTCGGAAATGCAATGAAAATTGATTTTGACATATCTTTGGGGATTTTTCCAGTGTCGTAAATTTCATTTAGGAGGACTGTTATTTTTCCAGTACCAAATTCCTCCAGGGCTTCAATCATCTCTGTAGTAATGTTGTCTGGTCCTACAACTGATCAATAACATGTTCATCTGTACAATGCTTACGAACTGTGTACGCACCGACGATGCTCTGAAGGAGACAGAACTCTTGTCAGTAACTGAGGAGAAGAGACAGCAAGAGTTATTTTCCGGTGCATCCGGAAGCAGACTGTGGGAACATGATGTTAGCATTGCATCAGTATGCTAAGTAACCACGCCAACAGCTGAACAGACGTGTGCATCCATTGTTCTTCCTCATTACAAATGTGTTTTATCAGCAAGGAAGATTTTTCTTACTTCCATGTTATAAATGTGTATTATCAGCAGGTAAGACACATTTCACTTCCATGTTATAAATGTGTATTATCAGCAGGTAAGACACATCTCACTTCCATGCTAGAAATGTATATTATCAGCAGGCAGGACACGCCTCACTTCCATGTTATAAATGTGTATTATCAGTAGCCAGGACACACCTCACTTCCATGTCATAAATGTGTATTATCAGCAGGCAGGACACACCTCACTTCCATGTTATAAATGTGTATTATCAGCATGGAAGATTTTTCTTACTTCCATGTTATAAATGTGTATTATCAGCAGGTAAAACACACCTCCCTTCCATGTTATAAATGTGTATTATCAGCAGGTAAGACACATCTCACTTCCATGTTATAAATGTGTGTTATCAGCAGGCAGGACACACCTCACTTCCATGTTATAAATGTGTATTATCAGCAGGTAAGACACATCTCACTTCCATGTTAGAAATGTGTATTATCAGCAAGGAAGATTTTTCTTACTTCCATGTTATAAATGTGTATTATCAGAAAGGAAGACGTTTCTCACTTCCATGTTATAAATGTGTATTATCAGAAAGGAACATTTTCTCACGTCCATGTTATAAACGTGTATTATCAGCAGGCAGGACACACCTCACTTCCATGTTATAAATGTGTATTATCAGCAAGGAAGATTTTTCTTACTTCCATGTTATAAATGTGTATTATCAGCAGGCAGGACACACCTCACTTCCATGTTATAAATGTGTATTATCAGCAGACAGGATACACCTCACTTCCATGTTATAAATGTGTATTATCAGCAAGGAAGACGTTTCTCACTTCCATGTTATGAATATGTATTATCAGCAAGGAAAACTTTTCTCACGTCCATGTTATAAATGTGTATTATCAGCAGGCAAGACTTTTGTCACTGCCATGATATAAATGTGTATTATCAGCAGGCAAGACATTTGTCACTGCCATGATATAAATGTGTATTATCAGCAGGCAAGACTTTTGTCACTGCCATGATATAAATGTGCATTATCAGCAGGCAAGACTTTTGTCACTGCCATGATATAAATGTGCATTATCAGCAGGCAAGACTTTTGTCACTGCCATGATATAAATGTGTATTATCAGCAGGCAAGACTTTTGTCACTGCCATGATATAAATGTGCATTATCAGCAGGCAAGACTTTTGTCACTGCCATGATATAAATGTGTATTATCAGCAGGCAAGACTTTTGTCACTGCCATGATATAAATGTGTATTATCAGCAGGCAAGACTTTTGTCACTGCCATGATATAAATGTGTATTATCAGCAGGCAAGACTTTTGTCACTGCCATGATGTAAATGTGCATTATCAGCAGGCAAGACTTTTGTCACTGCCATGATATAAATGTGTATTATCAGCAGGCAAGACTTTTGTCACTGCCATGATGTAAATGTTGCATTATCAGCAGGCAAGACTTTTGTCACTGCCATGATATAAATGTGTATTATCAGCAGGCAAGACTTTTGTCACTGCCATGATATAAATGTGTATTATCAGCAGGCAAGACTTTTGTCACTGCCATGATGTAAATGTGCATTATCAGCAGGCAAGACTTTTGTCACTGCCATGATATAAATGTGTATTATCAGCAGGCAAGACTTTTGTCACTGCCATGATATAAATGTGTATTATCAGCAGGCAAGACTTTTGTCACTGCCATGATATAAATGTGTATTATCAGCAGGCAAGACTTTTGTCACTGCCATGATATAAATGTGTATTATCAGCAGGCAAGACTTTTGTCACTGCCATGATATAAATGTGCATTATCAGCAGGCAAGACTTTTGTCACTGCCATGATATAAATGTGTATTATCAGCAGGCAAGACTTTTGTCACTGCCATGATATAAATGTGTATCATCAGCAGGCAAGACTTTTGTCACTGCCATGATATAAATGTGTATTATCAGCAGGCAAGACTTTTGTCACTGCCATGATATAAATGTGTATTATCAGCAGGCAAGACTTTTGTCACTGCCATGATATAAATGTGTATTATCAGCAGGCAAGACTTTTGTCACTGCCATGATAATAATGTGTATTATCAGCAGGCAAGACTTTTGTCACTGCCATGATATAAATGTGTATTATCAGCAGGCAAGACTTTTGTCACTGCCATGATATAAATGTGCATTATCAGCAGGCAAGACTTTTGTCACTGCCATGATATAAATGTGTATTATCAGCAGGCAAGACTTTTGTCACTGCCATGATATAAATGTGTATTATCAGCAGGCAAGACTTTTGTCACTGCCATGATGTAAATGTGTATTATCAGCAGGCAAGACTTTTGTCACTGCCATGATGTAAATGTGCATTATCAGCAGGCAAGACTTTTGTCACTGCCATGATATAAATGTGTATTATCAGCAGGCAAGACATTTGTCACTGCCATGATATAAATGTGTATTATCAGCAGGCAAGACATTTGTCACTGCCATGATATAAGCTACGCACAAAAAGTTAAGGATCACTTGCACAAAAATTCATAACTTTCAAAATAAGAAAGCCAATGCGTTGAAGTTTGGCAAACATTTAATTCCATGCTTTAGCGATCATCATTTCATTCATTATTCTCCTGCCCGTGATGGGCGTAGAGGAGAGATGAGAGACACTCTTGAAGCCAGCCGTCGCCAACCGGTCCTGTCCTCCGCCTGTCGCACCAGCGTGGGGCCATCCAACCTGGTCCATTCTTTGATGTTGTCCATCCAGCATTTGGCTTGTCGTCCCCTTCGTCTGCCGCCTCCCAGTGTACCCTGGAGGACCGTTTTGGGCAGTGAGTTGTGGCGTGTGACATGCCCGAACCACGACAGCTTCCTGTTCTTGACTGTTGCCAGGAGGGGTTCTTGTGGGCCTGCGAGTGTTGTTATTTGGCTCCACACAAAGTCGTTTGTCTTCCGATCTTGCCAAGAGATCCCGAGCAAGCGCCTGAAGCATTTAGTTTCAAACGTCTGGATTCTCTTGGTGGTCTCTGCTGTCATGGTCCAGCTCTCGCATCCATACAGCAGGATGGGGAGCACCAGGGACTTGTACAGCTTCATCTTCGATGGAAAGCCGATCTCTCTGCTCTTCCAGATCTTGTTTAGCTTTACCATTGCTGCTGTTGCGATCGCTAGTCTGGTCTTGATTTCTGTTGTAGAGCGACCGTCTTTGGTGAGAGTGGCGCCAAGGTATTTGAAAGCGTCCACTTCTTCAAGCTGTTGCCCGTTCATGTAGATTTCAGCATGGGTGTTGGTTGTGCTGTTGACCAGGACTTTGCTTTTTTCTGTGCTCACTTCCATTCCGTGTGCACCTGCACTTTCTTCCAGTCTCATGGTCAGGTCTTGTAGTTCTTCGTTGCTGCCTCCCATCAGGTCGATGTCATCTGCGAACCTCAGGTTGTTGATGGTTCTTCCTCCGATGGAGACAGTGGAGTGGAAGTCATGGAGGGCTTCACGCATGATGTTCTCCAGAAAGAGATTGAACAGCACGGGAGAGAGTAGGCAGCCTTGACGGACTCCAACTGTGGTCTTGAAGTAGTCCCCTATCTGGTTGTTGAGGAGAACTGCGCTGCTGGCAGTGTTATACAGCGCCTGGATGGTTTGGATGAGACCTTCCTCTATGCCAAACTTTCTTAGCACCTGCCACAAACCCTTATGCCACACCCTGTCGAATGCTTTTTTAAAGTCTATGAAGTTGTGGAACAGGTCTCTCTGATGCTGCAGATGTTTCTCCATCATTATCCGGCAGGTGAAGATCTGTTCTACTGTGCTTCTGCCCGCCCTAAATCCAGCTTGTTCTTCCACAAGGTGTTCTTCCGCTTCTTTCTTCAGTCGATTCAATATGACTCTGAGCATGATCTTGCTGGTGTGGCTAATGAGACTTATTGTTCTGTAGTTCTGGCATTGGCGCATATTTCCCTTTTTGGGCAGGGGGATGATGAGTGATTGAGTCCATTCTGTGGGCCACTGTTTTGTCTCCCAGATCTTCTGACAAATCGATGTTACACGAGTGACCAAATCATTCCCTCCATGTTTGAGCAGCTCTGCTGGGATATTGTCTGCTCCAGGTGATTTCCCTGCTGGTAGGCTGCGGATGGCTTCTTCCACTTCTTCTTTCATCACTGGTAGCGGTGAGGATTCCCTCAATGGTGTTGAGTCCCCCTGAAACAAACTGTCATCTGGCTGTATTGGGTAGTTGTATAGTTCTTGGCAGTACTGCGTCCATCTGTTCAGAACAGCGGAGCTTTCTGTCAGCAGCTCGCCTGAGGTATCCTCGATGACTGACGATCTGTTTTGCTGCGTCTTGGTAAGGTTTTTCAGTGTGGTGAAGGCATGTTTGCTGTTTCCTTTTTTCATGCCTTTCTCGATGTTCTCACACTGGTTGTTGATCCATTGTTCTTTGGCTTCAATCATTTTCTTCTTTACAAGGTTGTTGGTTTTACGATACTGTGCGGCTTCTTCAGGGCTGGAGTTTTTCGTCTTCTTCAGTGATCTTCTGTTGTCGCAGAGGTCAAGGATGTCATTTGAGATCCATGCTTGGTGTTTCTTCCTCTGTCGCCCCAGTACCTCCTCTGCTGTTTCGCGGACTGCCTCACCAAAGTTGTTTGTGAGGTCGTTGATGTCGCTGTCCAGGAAGTTGAGTGCCGCGAACCGCCCCCCGAGCTGTGCCTGGAATGCCTCTTCTATCTCTGGATCTTTTAGCTTTTCCAGGTCAAACTTGATGCGTGGCTGCGCAGCTTGGTACTTCTTTTTCAATTTGATCTTCATTGTGAGCAGCACGAGGTCGTGGTCGCTGCCTATATCAGCTCCAGGGTATGTCCTCGTCTTTGCTTTATTAATGCTTGATTTGAAGCGCCGCGGTGTGAGGACAAAGTCGATCTGGTTGTGAGTCTTTCCGTTCGGCGCATGCCAGGTTGTTCTTCTTGACAGTTTGTGGGGGTAGAGGGTGTTGGCAATGGTGAGCCGTTGGGTGCAGGCAAACTCCAGAAGGCGAAGTCCCCTGTCATTAGTTTCCCCTGTGCCAAATTGACCCACTGTTCCAGCCCAGTTTTTGTAGGCATCTGGGCCGACTTTGGCGTTGAAGTCCCCCTGAACTATGATGATGTCTTTCCTGGGGGCTTTTCCGATGGTGTCTTCTATTTTCTCATAGAATTCTTCAACCACCTGGTCTTCGTGGCTGGTAGTTGGAGCATACACTTGTATGATGGTGATGTTCTTTGGTTTGGCTGACACCCGAATGCTGATGATTCTGCTGTTGACAGGCGTGCAGCTCATGATGCATCCAATGACTTCTTTGCGTACGATGAAAGCTACGCCATTTTCATGTAGTGACTCTTCGCCACTGTACCACATCTTGTGTCCTTCCTCTGTGATTGCTTCTCCGAAGCCTGTCCATCTTACTTCCGATATACCCACAATGTCCCATTGGTAGCGTCTCAGCTCGTGTTCTAGTTCTTTTACTTTGCCGCACTGATGGAGTGTACGGACATTCCAGGTTCCAATGGTAGCTTTTTCCGTTGGCAGTTTGAATGATGTCTTTGCCCCAGTAGCTGACTTTTCACTTCCACCCTGGTGCTTGTCAGTGGTAAGCGCGGTCGTTTGTAACCCGGGCCCCGACCGATCCGGTATGTTGTTGGCTATAGTGTCTCTCATATCTTTTCTGTGGGCTTAGGTTAATCCTTGGTGGCGCCAATCCCCTCTCCAAGTCTCCTGCTGTGACAGGTAGTACTGGGCTACAGCTTGCCAGTAGCAGACCTATTTGTCTGACCTGACACCAGCGATAACGATACACAATTGCCTTCAATTTCGAGCAATCGTTTGGTGTGTACATTTGATCAAAGTGGGTACGTATCGAAATTTGATTTCCCAAAGTCATTGAAATCACAAGACAGGGCATTCTGATGCTCCCAAAAGTTCAGTAATGCGTGTAACCGCCATGGCTGTTCTGGCACTCGACGCAGCGAGTCCTCATCGAGTTGACCAGGTTGGTGAAGATCCTCTGTGGAAGCGCCTGCCACTCAGCCTGCAGCATCTGGTAGAGGTGTTGGGCATCCCCGGGAGGGGGGTGGTTGCTCCTCACTTTGCGATCCAGCTCATCCCAGAGGTTATCAATCGGGTTGAGATCGGGACTGCATGCTGGCCACTCCATTCTGTTGACTCCAGACTGCTGCAGGAAGTCGTTGACCACCCTTGCCCTGTGGGGGCGAGTGTTGTCATCCTGGTAGACAGCCGTCGGTCCCATCTGCTGCAATGTAGGCACAGCCAACGGTCGAAGGATCTCATCCCGGTATCGGAGGCCAGTCAGGTTACCCTGTACATGATACAAGGGTGTTCTGTGGTGAAGGCTGAAGGCCCCCCAGACCATTACAGAACCTCCACCAAAGGCCACCTTTTCTTGGACAGTGGTGTCAATAAAGCGTTGCCCTGGGCGCCTCCAGACCCTCAGTCGGCCGTCGTTGTGGTTCATGGTGAAGCGTGATTCATCACTGAACAGGACCTGGGACCATTGCTGACGTGTCCACCTCACGTGACGTCTGCAGAAGGCGCGGCGTGCTGCCCTATGGGCTGGAGTTAAGCGTGGCCGTACAGCTGGGCGACGAGAACGGAGATTAAACCCATGAAGGCGGTTCCGTATGGTCTGTTGGCTGATGTTGATGTTAGTAGCCACCCTCAGCTGCCTTCGAATGATGCTGGAAGAGGCTGTTCTTGTCTGCAGGGCTTGTCGTTCAATGAGACGATCTTCACGTGGGTTTGTCTTCTTCGGTCGACCAGATCTGCATCTTTCATGGACCCTCCCAGTGGCTGTGAAGCGTTGAATCAGTCTGACAATGACCGAGATGGACACCTGAAGTCGCCTGGCCACTTCTCACTTGGGAACACCATCTTGGAACCATGCAACAGCTCGTCCCCTCTCAAACTCGCTCAATTTTCGTCGTGGAGGCATTGTCAGATCAGGCCTACTATTGGTGGAATGTCTTCTTATAAAGCCAAGCAAGAGACAGCATCTCACACATAAACAGCAGTGCTTGCACGTGCATAATGTTTTTTCCATCTGGCTTGTGCAATGTGTTCAGGCAGAACGGTCCAAAACAAGGTCCTTTTTCGCAAGTTTCCGCTTTTCCGTTTGCGGCCAAGCTCAGTAGTAGAGAATCCCGTGCAATTTTCGCACTAACACAACATCGCCCACTTACAGCTGAACAAGAATTCATAACAATTTGGCTGGACTGAGAAATAAATAACAGTAGCGAACTGAGTTTATTACGCACCTGTTTTCTCATAGTGATCCTTAACTTTTTGTGCGTAGTATATTTTGCTTTGTTTTGTTCTTGTCTGTTTATGTTTTGTTCTTATCTATTTTTTATTTTGTTTTGTTCTTGTGTATTTTTGTTTTTGTTCTGTTTGTTTTTGTTTTGTTTTGTTTTGTTCTTGTCTAGTTTTGTCTTGTTTTCTTTTTGTCAGTTTTTATTTTGTTCTTGTCTATTTATGTTTTCGTTTTCTTCTTGTCTAGTTTTGTTTTGTTCTTCTCTATTTATGTTTTGGTTTGTTTTTGTCTATTTTTGTTTTGTTTTGTTTTGTTTTTGTCTATTTTTGTTATATTTTCGTTTATTTTTGTTTTGTTCTTGTCTATTTTTTTTTCTTGTTTCTATTTGTTTTGTTCTTGTCTATTTTTGTTTTATTTTCGTTTATTTTTGTTTTGTTCTTGTCTATTTTTGTTTTTTCTTGTCTGTTTATGTTTTATTTTGTTCTTGTCTATTTTTGTTTTTTCTTGTCTGTTTATGTTTTGTTCTTGTCTATTTTTGTTTTATTTTGTTCTTGTCTATTTTTGTTTTATTTTGTTCTTGTCTATTTTTGTTTTATTTTGTTCTTGTCTATTTTTGTTTTTTCTTGTCTGTTTATGTTTTGTTTTGTTCTTGTCTATTTTTGTTTTTTCTTGTCTGTTTATGTTTTGTTCTTGTCTATTTTTGTTTTATTTTGTTCTTGTCTATTTTTGTTTTATTTTGTTCTTGTCTATTTTTGTTTTATTTTGTTCTTGTCTATTTTTGTTTTATTTTGTTCTTGTCTATTTTTGTTTTTTCTTGTCTGTTTATGTTTTGTTTTGTTCTTGTCTATTTTTGTTTTTTCTTGTCTGTTTATGTTTTGTTTTGTTCTTGTCTATTTTTGTTTTTTCTTGTCTGTTTATGTTTTGTTCTTGTCTATTTTTGTTTTATTTTGTTCTTGTCTATTTTTGTTTTATTTTGTTCTTGTCTATTTTTGTTTTATTTTGTTCTTGTCTATTTTTGTTTTATTTTGTTCTTGTCTATTTTTGTTTTATTTTGTTCTTGTCTATTTTTGTTTTTTCTTGTCTGTTTATGTTTTGTTTTGTTCTTGTCTATTTTTGTTTTATTTTCGTTTATTTTTGTTTTTTTCTTTTCTAATATTGTTTTGTTACTGTCTCTTTTTATGTAATTTTTGCTTTGTTCTTGTCTGTTTTTACTTTGTTTTTGTTTTTTTCTGTCTTTGCTTTTTTCTTTTTGTTTCGTTTAATTTTTGGTTTTGTTTTGGTCTTTTCAATATTTCTTTTGTTTTTGTCTCTTTTTTGTTCTGTTTTGTTCTTGAATATTTTTGTTCTTGTCTAGTTACTTTTGTTTTGTTGTCTATATTGGTTTTTGTTTTGTTCTTTTTGTTTTGTTGTTCATTTTTGTTTTTGTTCTGTTCTTGTCCATTCTTGTTTTTCTTTTGTTCTTGCCTATTTTTGATTTTGTTTGTTTTTGTTTGTTTTTTTGCTTTTTGTTGTTGTTTTTGTTATGAAGTTGTTTGTTTGATGGGGTATTCGATTTTGTCTGTGTGTGTGTGTGTGTGTGTGTGTGTGTGTGTGTGTGTGTGTGTGTGTGTGTGTGTGTGTGTGTGTGTGTATGTGTGTGTGTGCGTGTGTGTGAGTGTGTGTGTGTGAGTGTGTGTGCGTGTGTGTGCGTGTGTGTTTGTTTGTTTGTTTGTTTGTTTGTTTGTTTGTTTGTTTTTGTAATTTTACATAGTGATTCAGAGTGTTCTCAGATGAAATTGTCAGTTTCTGCTTGTTCTGTTTTTATTTTATATATTCATTTATTTATTCATTTATTGATTGATTTATTTACTTATTTATCTCTCTTTTTGTTTGCTTATTCACGTGTGCGCTGCATGTTTCGCATATAGAAGTGAATGTAAAGGTGTGGAGCTGATCCAATAATCAGCTCTTTTGTTTTGTAAAAGAACATTTGCTTCATAACACAATAATGATTGCAATCGATTTGTAGAATAAGCAGCCATTCGCTTTGTGAAAAGGGCATTTGGTTTATGATACCTGACCCATAATTGTATATACTAGCACACACTGGTCAAGGTACATACATTGTGTGCATGTGTGTGCATGTGTGTGTATGTGTGTGTGTGGTGTGTGGTGTGCGTGTGCGTGTGCGTGTGCGTGTGCGTGTGCGTGTGCGTGTGTGGTGTGTATGTGTGTGTTTGTGTATGTGTGCGTGTGGTGTGCGTGCGTGCGTGCGTGCGTGGTGCGTGCGTGCGTGCGTGTGTGTGTGTGCACGTGCGTGCGTGCGTGTGCGTGTGTGTGTGCGTGTGTGCGTGTGTGTGTGTGTGTGTGTGTGTGTGTGTGTGTGTTCTTTGATTTAATGTCTATTCACTAAAGTGATTTTAGACAACAACAAAATGGGGATACACGAGGAGTGAAGAGGATATTAGGAAATGGTTAATCTTCAGGAAAAAGAAATGAACTAGAAAACAACTGTGCCGAAGACGAGAAGGAAAAATTCACAAATGACGTTATCACAATTAACGATTGAAACAGTAAAAATGGCTAACCATAACATTGAACATTTGAAATAACGGCGTGTTAAAGATAATTCGCTATAGGACATTTTGACAGGCTAACAAAAAATTCATATGTTAAGGATGGTGAGGCAAATATGTGAAAAACTGTCTTCGTAGATAGTATAGAAATATGTCGTTTTACGAACGCATGAAAGAATATGACCATGTATTATTGTCAGGCTCGCTAAGACCTGATCTTGCTAAGAGGGATAGACAGAATTTACAGACCTATCTACCTATCGCCCCAACACACAGTAATGGTCAAGAAACAACTATTTTTTCCATCCACCCACATTTAATAGCTGTCATCCAACAATACAGGAGTTCACAAATTACATCAACATATACCTTAAACAGAATTACTCCCTGGACACAAAAATCGTCACAAAATATACTCTTGTGCAACAACAGGGCATCTCGAAGACAAGTATACAATATCATCCACAGGGCATCTCGAGGGCACAATCAAATTGTAAAGAAATCAGCTCCTTGAAATTTTTGTTGATCTGTCACCGAAATGAACTCGATATCAGGTATAAGCAATCATCACGTTGCCCAAGGCAGGCAAATGATTGAACTTAGCCCCGATCACATTTTATGAATATATGAAGGTGACAATTTCAATGCCCACGACGCCACGCAAACAGTTGGGCAACCCTCTCAAACAAGCTTAGAATTCAGGGAAACAAGAAATTTGAAATGAACAACGACCAACAACGCAACTCCCTCGAAACGACATAGAGATCTGAACAGCACAGAACAGCACAGAACAGCACAGACGCCACAACACCCTTGCCAGGGTCTTACAACTGGACTACGGGGTGAAACATAGAAACATAGAATACATAGATGAACTGCACAGAACAGCACAGAACTGATACAGACGCCACATCACCCTTGCCAAGTACAATCAACCGGACTACAGGGTGAAACATAGAAACATAGAACACATTGTTTGGCCAAACGTGGCGTCTGGGGTGAACATAGAATAACATACCCCTCCTCAGATTCACACAACACCCTCAGCTAACCTACACGGCCATAACCCTACCTATTTGCTAACCGCTTCTGCTGAGGTAGTCAGCTGCCACATTCTCCTTCCCTGGAATGGCTTCCACTGTGAAACGGTATGGTTGTAACCGCAACGCCCACCTTGTCAACCGTCCACTGACTGACTTGATTCTGTCCAAGTATTGAAGCGGTGAATGGTCGGTCTGTATGACAAAGTCTGCTCCATCCAGATACTGGTCAAATTTCTCCACTGCCCACACGAGTGCATAGCACTCCTTCTCAATGGGTGGGTAGTTCAACTCGGCGCCTGTGAGTTTCTTGCTGATGCAGGCCACTGGGTGCAGGAGTCCTTGCTCTTGAAGCAGAATCGCTCCGAGACCCGTCCCTGATGCATCTGTCTGCAACACAAACCGCCCCTCCGGAACTGGCAGACGTCATATGGGTGCCTCACAGAACTTCGACTTGAGAGTCTCGAATGATCGCTGACACTCTCCTGTCCACTCCACGTGGCGTGGCTTCCCCCCTTTAGTGAGGTTTGTCAACGGCAAAGCGATGTCGCTGAAGTTTGGTACAAATCGACAGTAATATCCAACGAGTCCGAGGAAGCTTCTCGCCTCCTTAGTCCGTGGTCTTGGCGCCTCTCTGATTTTTCCCATCTTGTCTTCAGTGGGTCTGATCCTGCCTTCCCCCACACGATGGCCCAAATACTCTTACCTCCTTGCATCCCAGCTCGCACTTTGACGATCTCGCTGTCAACTTGCACTCTTTGAGACGCTTCATCAACAGATGCAGCACTTCCAGATGCTCCTCCTTGGTCTCTGTTGCTACGATGATATCGTCAATGAAGTTATCGATGTCATTTGTTCTCAGGGGTACCAGCAGTTTCCTCATCATGCGAGTAAACACTGCTCCACTCGTACATAAACCAAATGGTACCACTCGCCACTGAAAAATTCCTTGAGGTGTACTGAATGCCGTAATGGGACGATCTTCTGGTGCCACTGGAATCTGCCAATACCCTTTGGCCAAATCAATCTTGCTCAACACCCTCTTATTACCAAGCTTGGCAAACAAGTGGTTAACCTCTGGCATTGGTTCGGCGTCAAACACCACAACCTTATTAAGCCTCCGGTAGTCGACACAGAAACGCACTTTTCCATCCTTCTTCCGTACAAGCACGATAGGCGATGCATAGGGTGATGTGGACGGCTCTATCACTCCTAGTTTCAACACGGCCTCAACCTCCTTCTGCACCGTCTCTCTCTGTGCGTAGGGCACTGGATAAGGTTTGCTCCTGATTGGGGTTGAGTCTCTCAATCTAATGTGACAAGTCTCCAGAGCAGTGCACGATGGCAAATCTGTGAATACATCCTCGTACTCAGCTGCTAAGTCCCTCAGTTGAACTGCAAACACGGGATCTTCTGCTTGCACTATCACGTCATTGGCTGTCTCGGTTGCTTCTAGGGGAATTACTGGTATCTCCTTGGGGAGTGGTGGTGGATCTTCCTCCTCCTCTGGGTCCACTTCCGCCACTACAGCATTCACTGTTGCTGTAGCCACGTCTTCGTCTCGGCGTTCGACGAACAGTTTGAGAAGGTTAGCGTGCACAATCTTCTCGCCCCTCTCCATGCGGATCTTGTAGTCGACCCCTCCAATTCTCTCCACCACAGGGTATGGTCCTTTCCAAGCGAGTTCTAGCTTGTTGAGTTTCTCTGGGCGTAACACAAACACCCTGTTCCAGGCTTGAACGTGCGCGTCCTAGTTCTCTTGTCGTAGTACCTTTTGTACACTTCACCCGACTCCAGCAACGCCTCTCTAGCCATCTCGCATGTCTCCGCGATCTTCATACGTAACTCCTTGCGGCGCGCAGCCTCGGCTTTTCTTTCTTCCTCAGCCTGCTCTAGAAGTTTCTTGCGTCGCGCACTTTCCTCTTCTTCACGCTTCAACATCGCCCTACGCTCTTTGACTGCATCTAGCTCTTGCTGGATCCGTTCTTCCTCCATTTTCTTAAGTCGATCGATTCGTCCCTTTTCGGCTTTCTCTTCCCTCGCCCGTTCCTCCATCAACTCCTTTTCTCTCTTTTCCCACTCTTGTCTTTCCTCTGGAGTCATGTTTTCCAGTCTCCTCCTGCGCATTTCCCTATCAAGGCGGTCTCTCTCGCGTCGGCTTTCCGCCTCTCTGAATAACCGTACTTCCTCCCTAATGTATAGGATCAACTCGTGACCAGCGAATCCTAAGGACTCTCCCTCATTCTTTGCCTCGGTTTTGACCTCCATCTCGGTCATTTCAGCCTTTGGCTTTCCTTCCGTCGCCATTTTCTTTCTGTGCGGTAACGGACGTAAGGATCGAAGTCTCTCTTGTTCACTAGGTGTAGCCATCCACTACCCAAACCTTTCCCGAAACACAGACACACCGCAACTACACAGACCAACCACGAAATGACTGACCCTTAAACTCTCCACATACCGTCCGTAGCAGAAGAAATTACAGGCGTCGAGTCGCTCCCGGTTTCACGCTGAGGACACAGACCTCCACAAAGCTCCACACCACTACACAGACCAACAACACACCGATGCCTCTACCCACTTCTGAGACATGAAATCCAACTACGAGTGGGAACTAACCTAAGCTATTACATCTAAAAAAAATTTAAAAAAACACGAGCATCTGACTAGAAACTGGCCAGACCCCCACCTCCTTATCTGCAACCGTCCGTTCAGAAGGAAGGCCCCACACCAACTGACCAGAAATTTCCAAGCCACTATATCGGGAACTCAAATTCAGACCTGAACTCAGGTTGGCCCCACAATCCACCGAATCCGCCAGAAAAGCGTGATTCACAGGACCAACCGAGACAGAGTGACTCACCCCTCGGAACACAGGCCTACAGATTCAACCTTCACACGCATGAGGCGAAACAGCACGGGAAACCAGCCCTACCGAGAAAATATTTCTCGAACAGAAATTGGACTCCCTTGATTACCAAGACAGCATCAATGAAATTACCACCTGCAACCAAGGCAACCACATGGGCCACAAAAACAACCTTGGTTCCAGAACGATAATTCGGTCAAGGCTTAGCAAGAACAAAGTCGACATCCAGACGACTGCGTCCTGACAATTATCTTCTTTCCACACAGACACACTATATTCCTGGTGTATTTTGTTTTGAATGCATACTTCTGCTGGCAGGAAACTGCTTAGGTGTTTCGCTAATTTCAAAGTTCATGTAACATTTTTCATAATATTTCTGTTTATCTTGAAACTGCTTCCATACGTAGGTGTCCACTAAGGTATAACACTCATGCAATGAGAGGAAAAGCTGTATATGATTTGAATCTGGTGAGCTGTTTGCCCCCGTTTGGCAGCCCTATCAACCATATCATTATAATGAAAAAAACTATGAGAAGGTATCCAGCAGAAAGTAATATCAATGCCTCTTAATGATAAACTATGAATCAAGTGTGTAATTTCCAGTATCATTTCAGATCTTGTTTGTAATTTTGATAATTCAAGAGCTTGAAGTAAAGATTTTGAATCAACGCAAAAAAGTGTCTGGAGAACTGTCATAGGAAGATTTATCATATATTTCAGAGCCATAAAGATTGCAAAGAGTTCAGCAGTAAAGACACATTTATTAAGTCCTATATAGAAAGATTTCTCGATTTTGAGAGCAGGTGTTAAAAACACTGAGCCTGCTTGTCTTTCAATTATTGATCCATCAGTTTAAACTTTCAAGTGATCGGAATGAAAGTCGTCTATATAACATTTAAGTTGACTTGCTAGTAAGTTGATATTATCTTCTTTTTATAAGTCAGTGTGGTGTATGTCGAATCGTGCTCTTTGAAGTTCCCAACTGGGTACTGGTGAAAAGGAAGGTCTCAAAGTTACAGGATCTGCTTCTAGATTAATTCCAGAGCCTTTTATAACATCAGCTGTACATGTATATGTTGCAAGTGTGACCTGTGAGGATATTGATTTAGCTCTTTTTGGAAAGTCGGTGTCTGATTTTACTTTTGTCTCTGTTTCAATGCTGTTTTCCATGGTGGTGTTTCTTAACAGAAATTTAGTAGAAGTGACTGTCCTTTGTTCATTAAGCGGCAACAATTTGATTGCATTGTATGTGCAAAGACAAGAGGCATACATTGGAAGACCCAGCGCAAGTTCGAAATCTTTACAATCTAAGCTCTGCTGTTTTGTTCTCACATCACCCACCACTATCAACCAAACATCTTGCATGATTAAAGACCTTAGTTTTTGCTCATTGTCTCTCATTGCATCCCATCACGTTTGTCTCTTTCATTTACTTTATGACAAACACAGTACTTTGAACTTTTCATTTTGTCCCTTTCATCTGCACAGTCAAAGACCTTAAATTAACACTCGCGCTAAACTGTTCTTCGTTCGCTCATTGTCTCTTATTATGACCCTCATTATCATCCAATCAACCTCATTATCGTTCTGTAGTAAAAGCATCTAAAACTCTGGATAAATTATCCCCATACGCATTGCCTCTTATCGCGGACATCATTATTTTATTAACAACCTCGTTAAACTTTGAATTGATTATAAAACTAACCCTCATTCATCATCATGTGCCCTGCCACATTGCGTTGGTGATCATGGCCCTCCACACGAATCTATCCCCTGCCACTGCAAGTACATCGCCCACCCTCTCTGTCTTTAGCCACCCTGCCAGTCTGTTCAATATTTTCTCCCTGGCTCCCTTTCCCTCCCTCATTAGTGTCTCATTATAGTTCCTCTCAGTGAGATCCTCAATTGGGGATGAGGGATCAGTACATATACAACTCACGTGTCTGCGTTTCTGTGTGTGTGTGTGTGTGTGTGTGTGTGTGTGTGTGTGTGTGTGTGTGTTGTGTGTGTGTGTGTGTGTGTGTGTGTGTGTGTGTGTATGTGTGTGTGTGTGTGTGTGTCTGTGTCTGTGTCTGTGTCTGTGTGGATCTGTGTGTGCCTGTGTTTCTCTCCTCTCCCTCTCTCTCACTCACTCACTCTCTCTCTCTCTCTCTCTTCTTTCTCTCTGTGTGTGTGTACGTGTACGTCTCTGTTTCTCTGTGGGGTGTGTGGTTTGTTGTGTGTGTGTGTGTGTGTGTGTTGTTTGTTGTTGTGTGTGTGTTGTGTGTGTGTGTGTGTGTGTATGTGTGTGTGTGTGTGAATGAGTGTGTGTGGTGTTTGTGTGTCTGTTGTTTCGTGTGTGTGTGGTCTGTTGTGTTGTGTGTGTGTCGTGCGTTTTGTCTGTGGTGTCTGTGTGTGTATGTGTAATGTTGTATGTTTGTATGCCTGTGTTCTTGTTTATCTCTGTGTTTTGTTTGTTTTGTCATGTTTTGTATTTTCTTGTTTTCGTTTTTTTTTACTGATTCTTTATTTGTTTGTTTGTTTTTTTCTAAATCTTATTGTGAAGACTTAAATAAAGATTTTTTTCTCTTCTTAGTATTTTTCGATATTATAAAGTGTGTTGTGTTTTGTGTGTGTGTTGTATGTGTGTGTGTGTGTGTGTGTGTGTGTGTGTGTGTGTGTGTCGTGCGTGTGTGTATACACTGTGTGTATGTCTGTGTGTGTGCGTGTGTGTGTGTGTGTGTCTGTGTGTCTGTGTCTGTGGTTGGTCTGTGTGTGTGTATCTGTGTGTGTCTGTCTTTGTGTCTGTGTGTGTCTGTGTGTCTGTGTGTGTGTGTGTGTTACACAGTGCGTGTGTGTGTATACACTGTGCGTATATACACAGTGTGTGTGTGTGTGCGTACGCCGTGTGTGTGTGTGTGTGCGCGCGCGCGCGCGCGTACATCGTGTGTGTGTGTGTGTGTGAGTTTGTGTGTGCGCGTGCGCGCGCGCCCGAGTACGTGTGATGCGTGTGCGCACGTGCCCATGCTGCTCATGCATTTCTGGGTGTGCGAGTCTGTGCGTATGCGCACATGTTTGCACGGTTGCCCAGTAAAGTTAACGATAAATGTTTAATTGTTAGTATTCAGTCCCGATAATCATGATGCTCGGAACGGGCGACGTTACATTTTTAATTAAGAAACGCGATCGATATGATTTACAGTAATATGGCCAAAATAACTAAGATACATAGGCTGCAAACGATGCCATACATTACCACATGTATTGACGTGTCTCTCTTTGATATACGGCGGTACCCTGCAGCCTTAAAAGGAACTGGTAAAACGATTTACAAAGAAAGCTGAACAGATGAACATAATTCTGTGACTAGAACACTTGGTCTGATAGCCTGATGTTGCAGAGAAATACACGTACTGGATGGTTCAAAGACAACACAATCTGTTTGTGTGTGATATTTGTTATGTATTTGTATACCATGTTTGCTGACCAGTTTGCTAATCTTTTTTTAGTGTGATATTTATTGCAAATTCTGTTTGAGTGTGATATTTGTTATATAAATGCATTTGTATGCGATGTTTACTGACCAGTTTGCTAATTCTGTTTGAGTGTGATATTTATTGCAAATTCTCTTTGAGTGTAAAATTTGTTGCAAATTCTGTTTGAGTGTGATATTTTTTATATCTGTATTCGATGTTTACTTACCAGTTTGCTAATTCTGTTTGAGTGTGATAGTTATTGCAAATTCTGTTTGAGTGTGATATTTATTGCAAATTCTGTTTGAGTGTGATATTTGTTATATATTTGTACGCATTGTTTACTGACCTGTTTGCAAATTCTTGTTTGAGTGTGATATTCAGTGGTCATATGTTTGTGGGTGATGTTTTCTGACCAGGTTGTTGCGGCCTCCAAAAGCTTCAGGTCTACCAATAGCTTTCATCTTGCTGAGGCTATATGTCAGGCTTGAAGCGTTTCAACCAGTATCATCTCCATATTCTTTCACTTCATCACCTCCGCTTGTCATCAGCAACCAGGAGACCAAGAGTGCAGACAGTTTCTGCTAACTTGGGCAGTACATAAACAGTTGATCTCTCAACCCTTTGACTCCCAGCATCCTGTCCACTAGCATCCTGCTTCGTCAACCATGCTCATCATCATCATCAGGTGCCCTGCCGCATGGCATTGGCGACCATGGACTTCCAACCATCTCTATCGCTCGTTGCCCCTAGTATCTCAGCCACCCTCCTCATCCCCAGCCACTCTGCAAGTCTGTCCAGCATTCTCTCCCTGGGTCTACCTGGTGCTCTCTTTCCCTCCAGCTTTCTCATTGTGACCAGGTGCTCCAAATCCCCTTCCTCATAAAATGGCCTATAAATGTTGCCTGTCTTTTCCTAATCTTCCTTATGAGTGATCTACTTGTGTCTGCCTCCATCAAGACTGTCTCGTTTGTTTTCTTTGCTGCCCATGGAACTGTCAACATTCTTCTTAGAAACCACATCTCGGCTGCTTCAATCTTACTCTGGCTTTGCTTGCTGACTGTCCACGCCTCGCATCCGTACAACAGTATTGGTTCTATATAACATTCAAGGACTCTCTTTCTGATGTTAATTGATAGGCATTTGTTGGTAAGAATGCTTGTCATCTTCTTAAATGCTGTTTTGGCTTGGCCGATTCTGCCAGCTATTTCCGATTAGCATCTGCCGTCTGATGAAATGACCGTTCCCAGGTATTTGAACTTATTAACCTGTGTCAGGGATGTGCCATTTGCTGTTACTTTGCATGAGGGGATTTCATGTTTTTTTTACTGATCACCATGACTTCAGTCTTCCTGCTGTTTAGTTCCAACCCCCTTACCTTTGCTTTCTATTTCTAGTATATTCACCAGGTTTTGTAGGTCCCTTTCATTTTCTGCAATTAGCACGGTGTCATCTGCGTATCGAATGTTGTTTATCATTTTCCCTCCAACCTTTAATCCAGGGTCTTCTTCTAGGTTTCTCATGATGTTTTTGCTGTATAGTGAAAACAGATCTGGTGACAAAACACAACCCTGTCTCACTCCTCTTTTGATGTTTTGGAAAGAGCTTACATCATTTTCTATTCTCATTGCAGCTGTTTGTTCCCAGTACATATTCCTGATTATTCGTAGATCTTTTCCATCAACATTGAGTCTCTCCAGTTGGTTGATCAATTCTTCATGTCGTACCCGATCGAAAGCCTGGGTATAGTCAACAAAGCATAAATACAAATCCTTATTCATCTCAATTGACCTCTCTATGATAGTTCTTAGGATGTATATGGTATTAATAGTTCCGTTCCCTTCCACAAATCCACATTGTTCTTCTGCTTTTTCTCTTTTGAGTCTATTCCTTGTCCTCATCATGATTATTCTCAACAGGATTTTTGTTACATGACTCATCAAACTGATTGTGCGATGGAGTTCGCATTCTATGGCCCCTGTCTTCTTTGAAACGGGGTCTGACTTTGTAATTCCACAATTCAAAGGCTAATTTTTTAAGAAAAGGACAATCAATTTTCACTTCAGAATTAATTGCCATTCTAATGGCGCTGAATTATATGGTCGACCTTCCAATGAAGTTTGCTAGTATTTTCTTGTGTGTAGATTAGAAGCCCTAAAAAGTGACGAAATTAAAGAAAAAAGATTACTTTAATATGTGATATAACACATTCAATTTATTCTTTACAAACAAATAATACGCAAAGAAATTTTTTTTGGATCCAATCTCTCTGTGGCATCTTAAATAACAAATGGGTTGACAGAAGAGTGAAAGGCGCTAAAACGAATCGGGAAGGCAAAACAAGAATTGATGTCTAACTTTCTCAACGAGAAAAGAACACAATGTTAAAAAAATGAAAACAACCACAATGAATCTTACACCCTTCATGGTAACCTACCAGAATTTTACAAAGATGGAAATTACTTTATCTCACCGATTATCTCTCAGTTCTCTTCTGATTAAATTCAGTAAAAAAAAAAAAGCAATCAGACAAAATATTAGATAGATGGGAAGAGTACATTAAAGACCTTTTTGAAGATGACAGAAACGAAGAACACGTTATAAGAAAGAACGTTGAAGGACTACCCATAATGAAAGATGAAGTTAGAGCAGCTTTGAAAAAGATGAAACCAGGAAAAGCCCCAGGACCAGACAATATTACTACAGAGATGGTTGAAGCCCTGGAGGAATTTGGTACTGAAAAAATAACAGTCCTCCTAAATGAAATTTATGACACTGGAAAAAAATCCCCAAAGATATGTCAAAATCAATTTTCATTGCACTTCCAAAGAGACAGGGGCTATAGAATGCGAACTCCATCGCACAGTCACCTTGATGAATCTTGTAACAAAAATCCTAATAAGAATAATCATGATGAGGACAAGGAATAGACTCAAAAGAGAAATAGCAGAAGAACAATGTGGATTTGTGGAAGGGAACGGAACTATTAATACCATATACATCCTAAGAACTATCATAGAGAGGTCATTCGAGTGGAATAAGGATTTATTGTTATGCTTTGTTGATTATACCAAGGCTTTCGATCGAGGAAGACACGAAACATTGATCAACGAAATAGAAAGACTCAATATTGATGGAAAAGATCTACGAATAATCATGAATATGTATTGGGAACAAACAGCTGCTATGAGAATAGGAAACGACATAAGCTCTTTCGAAAATGTCAATAGAGGAGTCAGGCAAGGTTGTGTTTTGTCACCAGATTTGTTTTCACTATACAGCGAAAACATCATGAGAAACTAGAAAAAATGCCCTGGATTAAAGGTTGAAGGAAAAATGATAAACTACATTCGTTACACAGATGACATCGTGCTAATTGCAGAAAATGAAAGGGACCTACAAAACGTTGTGAATATAGTAGAAATAGAAAGCAAAGATAATGGGTTGGAGCTAAATAGCAAGAAGACTGAAGTCATGGTAATCAGTAAAAAAAACATGAAATCCCCTCATGCAAAATAACAACAAACGCACAACTTTGAGACAGGTCGATAAGTTTAAATATCTGGGAACGATCATTTCACTGGACGGCAGATGCACATCAGAAATAGCCAGCAGAAATGGCTAAACCAAAAACAGCATTCAAGAAGATGAAAAGCATTCTTACCAATAAATGCCTATCAGTTAATATCAGGAAGAGAGTTCTTGAATGTCATATAGAACCGATAATGTAATATGGTTGTGAGGCATGAACAGTCAACAAGCAAAGCCAGAACAAGATTGAGGCAACCGAGATGTGGTTTCTAAGAAGAATGTTGACAGTTCCATGGACAGCAAAGAAAACAAATGAGACAGTCTTAATGGAGGCAGACACAAGAAGATCATTCATAAGGAAGATTAGGAAAAGACAGGCAACATTTATATGCTATTTTATGAGGACAGGGATTAGAGCACCTGGTCACAACGGGAAAGCTGGAGGGACAGAGAACACCAGGTAGACCTATGGAAAAAATATTGGACAGACTTGCAGGGTGGCTGAGGATACAGAGGGTGGAAGATGTGCTTGCTGCAATGAGGGATGTTAGTTTTTGTTTGCTTGCTTCCTCGTTTGTTTGTTTGTATGGATGTAATCCCATGACTGGAGTGGTTGTTAAAGAAGGAAATGGGGGAGGGAGCCCATGGAAATTAGCAGCAAGCTAACTATCTCTTGAAATGTGTGTGGCAAGTAAGTAATTAGCCCTAAAATACGACAGTCACTGACATATGTATACAGACCTGGGCTTGCTCGAGATTACAAAAATAATCACAGAAGTATTTCCAAAGGTTTCTCTAAATGCTGATTTCAGAAAGACCAAGCAGCCGGTTTATGTGTCCAGGACCATCGATCAGAGAAAGGTAAGACACTTGATGATGACTGTGTCTGATAGCGTGACAGGGGATTCAACATCCTCAGTAAGAAATGTAACGTACATGATCATGAATCTGACCAGTGTCAAGGTAGGTAACTCTGCCTCAACAGTTGACAACCCTGAAGTTTTTCATTCTTTGCCATTGTCTCAGATAAGAGATTGGCTCTTTAAAATCGGTCTGCCCTTGGTTGTCGTTCTTGGCGTGTTCGGCAATGTGATGACTATCGTTATTCTTTGTCGATTTCGAGCCAACCGTTCTCCCTTGGACCATTATTTCTTGTGTCTGGCTGTGACTGATCTCTGTTTCAACATTCTGGTCCCTCTCCAGATTTGGATCACAAAGCTGACAGGAGTTTATCTGTTCAGTTTTCACGACGCTGTATGTAAAATACGTGCTTTCGTAAGTAATGTAGCGGCTGCCAGTTCCGCTTGGTTTGTGGTCGTGATGGTGATACATAGGGTCATATCTGTGGTGTGGCCACATCGTGTGAACGTGGTGTGTACAACCAAGATATCCTGGGGTATCATTGTAGGCATCGTCATTTTCTTCAGCTTGGCCTACTCTCACTTACTGTACGGACTGGAATTGTCTGGCAGCGTGTGTCAACCAAAGAAACACTATCAAGATTTCCGAAAAAAGTGTTCGTCAAAATCGACATATTTCTGTATTCTGTGCTGCCTTTCATATGTCTGGTGATCAGTAACACCGTGCTGGTGAAGCAGTTAAGAACGTCTGTGAAGGAAGCTGGTGACCAGTTTGCTGCCACAGTATCACAGCAGAGTGACAGAGAGAGAAAAGTCAACTCCATCACTCTGACAGCTCTCGTTGTGTCCGTGTCCTTCATCGTCTGCACCTTGCCTCACGCCATCGACAATATCATAAATACAACGATCGTTGACGTCATTCAATCACACGATGAGCATGAACGGGCGTTGCATTATTTTCTAGACACTGTTTTTCTTCTTCTCGGGTGCTTCAATTTCTCCTTGAACTTCTATCTGTACTCTCTGACAGGCCAGAGGTTCAGAAAGGAATTCCTGAAGATCGTGATAGGGATGGTCTTCTGCATCAGATCCTCCAAGCTTGCAGGTATATTGGCCCTAATTCAGAAGAAGCCACACACTTAAGATCAGACT
The DNA here is from genome assembly GCA_030674185.1 of Monoplex corrugatus. Lineage (NCBI taxonomy): Eukaryota > Metazoa > Mollusca > Gastropoda > Littorinimorpha > Ranellidae > Monoplex > Monoplex corrugatus. Next base: position 16,952,909 of record CM060311.1, read on the forward strand.
GTGTCAGAATCATGAAACAGGCCAAACTACCGAAATCCAACTTAACACCGGACCAAAGACGGGCTCTGGCGGATTTAAAGAACGAACACGCCACGATGATCCTACCAGCTGACAAAGGTCGTGCCACAGTCATCATGCCTAGACCCATGTACTATGAGAAGGCAAGCAAACTTCTGGAAGATACTACAACATATGAACGCCTCAAGAAAGATCCTACTTCCAAGTTTTCCAACAAACTGAAAGACACACTGAAACGCCTGAAAGAGACGGACCGCCTGTCATTAGAACAGTACAGGAAATTATACCCAACTGTGTCCGACGTCCCCAAGTTCTATGGTCTACCCAAAGTCCACAAGAAAGAAGTCCCCCTCCGTCCCATAGTCGCATCCAGAGGTTCCATCATGTATGAGACGGCTAGATTTGTGGTGGACATCCTATCACCTCTCGTAGGACACACAGATCATCACATCCACAACAGTGCTGACCTAGTGGAAAAACTGAGTAACTACACCCTCGCTCATGATGAACTCCTTGTGTCATATGATGTCTCTGCCCTATTTACCAGCGTACCAGTGAAAGAAAGCATAGAGATCATACGCCGAAGGTTACAAAACGACCAAACCCTCCACCAACGTACATCTCTCACAGTGGACGACGTATGTGAACTCTTGTCCTGCTGCCTCACCACCACCTACTTCACCTTCCAAGGTGAATTCTACCAACAAAAAGAAGGAGCAGCCATGGGCTCCCCAGTAAGCCCAATAGTAGCCAACCTGTTCATGGAGGATTTTGAAGAGAAAGCATTGGCTTCTTTCCACTCCCCACCACGATACTGGGGGCGCTACGTAGACGACACCATGACTATCCTCCCCCAGCAACTGGTCGAACAGTTCACAGAACATCTGAACAACCAACACCCAGCCATCAAATTCACGAGGGAAGTGGAACAGAACAACTCCATAGCCATGCTGGACACCCTCATCACCAGAACTGATGGCATTCTATCCTTCTCGGTCTACCGTAAACCAACTCATACGGACCAATATTTACAGTTCGACAGCCACCAGCCCCTTGAACACAAACTGGGAGTGATTCGAACCCTTACCCACAGAGCTAACACCATATGCAGTACCCAAGAGGCAAAAGACAAGGAGACAAACCACCTGAAAAAAGTGCTCACCATCTCGGGCTACAAAAAGTGGGCCTGGAACAGCCCGGGAGGCAGGAAATCCAACACCGCATCCCAACAGCCAGTGAAACAACACCAGCGCAAGGGACACATCACCATCCCATACGTAGGAGGTGTGAGTGACGCTCTGTCCAGAAAGATCAGAAAACTGGGGGTGGCTGTACATTCCAAACCTTCCAACACCATACGCAGCCAGCTGGTCACCCCCAAGGACAAAACCAGCAAACTCGACAAAGCTGGCATTATATACAGAATAGACTGCCAGGACTGTAACCAACATTATGTCGGTGAAACTGAACGCCCCCTTCAGAAGAGACTAACAGAACACAAGAGGGACTCTTCTCCAGTAGGAGCTCACCTACACGCCGAAAAACATCAATTCAGTGCGGACAATGTCAACATCCTGGACAGAGAAAATAAGTGGTTCCAGCGAGGAGTCAAGGAGGCCATCTACATCGCAGCCACCAACCCCCCGCTCAACAGGGACCGGGGCCGTTACACCCTGCCCCCGGTGTACCATTCTCTGATTCGATCTCGTGAACTGGGTTCATCCCATGTTCGCGAGATCTGAGTAGAGATTCACGCAGACAGCATTAGAGCGCTGACGAAGATGGCGAGAACGCCATCGAAAGCTACGGAACTGTGAGTAGCGATTTTTACACTGTTGGGAGACCTTGTTCTTCAAAATTGGTAGCATTAAGTTTTAACCAGTAGCAACTCGACCATCGGTCTGGTTGTTGTTTCTTTTTTTTTTTTTTTTTTTTTGACAGAGCCGTGGATGCAGAGTCTGATATCTTGAGTTCAGTCCCAGACAGCAACATTAAACATTGGCCTGTTTGCTGCCCATCTGAATGTTTACATCATTCTGGTGGTGTCAGCGTAGTGTTTCAAAAACGTCTTGGTCCCACCCATCTTTCCGTTTCTCAGATCAAAACATTGCCAGAGCATAGGGATAGACTCAGAGAGTCTGCCAGGTAGTTACTGGCAGATTTGGGTGGAGCGCATATGGAATTTCCCGAGTGTAATGAATCCCTCTTGAACAAATTCCAAACACCCTCAGTGACTGCTCTTTAACAAATAACTTGACAAACATTCAGTTAACCAGAAAAAAAAACACGAAAGAAGAATACGAACGCGTATTTAATACAACAAGACAAGACAGGCGCACATTTTCGGCCAACTGGCCTTTGTCAAGCGTAAGGTTACAAACAAACAAACACCAGATACAAATAAGGCCAGTTGGCCGAGAATTTGCGCCTGTCTTGTCTTGTTGTATTACATACGCGTTCGTATTCTTCTTTTGTGTTTTTTTCTGGTTCCTGTTTGCTTGAACGCGGGCAGTCACACTTATTTTGGATAACATTCAGCTGGTACAGTGATTAAATAAAATCAACGCTTAATGACTAAAAAGTGTAGGGATCACACCCCCCCATGACTGTGAGCATTTTCGGCCTTGACCGTCTCCAAGGTGGTCTGCGATTACTCTCATATGCGCTCCACCCAGATATGTCCGTAATTATCTGGCAGACGTCTTTAGCGTGCAAGAAACTCTGTGTACATAATTACACGCCTGTGTGTGTGTGTGTGTGTGTGTGTGTGTGTGTGTGTGTGTGTGTGTGTGTGTGTGTGTGTGTGTGTGTGAGTGTGTGTGTATGGATGTGTGTGCGTGCGTGCGTGCGTGTGTGTGTGTGTGTGTGTGTGTGTGTGTGTGTGTGTGTGTGTGTGTGTGTGTGTGTGTGTGTGTGTGACTGCAGTTGGGGAATGGGTAGGGTATGTTTACATCAGAGAGAAGAAAACAGAAAGAGAGCCTATGGTGGATGGGGGGAGAGAGAGCCATGAGAGAGAGTGAGAGAGAGAGGGAGCCATGAGAGAGAGAGAGACATGAGAGAGAGAGAGTGAGAGAGAGAGGGAGCCATGAGAGAGAGAGAGAGACATGAGAGAGAGTGAGAGAGTGAGAGAGAGAGCCATGAGAGAGAGAGAGCCATGAGAGAGAGGGAGTGAGTGAGAGAGGGAGCCATGTGAGAGAGAAAGAGAGAGCCATGAGAGAGAGTGAGAGAGAGGGAGCCATGAGAGAGAGAGAGCCAGGAGAGAGAGAGAGAGCCAGGAGAGAGAGTGAGAGAGAGGGAGCCATGTGAGAGAGAGAGAGCCATGAGAGAGAGTGAAAGAGAGGGAGCCATGTGAGAGAGTGAGAGAGAGGGAGCCATGTGAGAGAGAGAGCCATGAAAGAGAGTGAAAGAGAGGGAGCCATGTGAGAGAGTGAGAGAGAGGGAGCCATGTGAGAGAGTGAAAGAGAGGGAGCCATGTGAGAGAGTGAAAGAGAGGGAGCCATGTGAGAGAGTGAAAGAGAGGGAGCCATGTGAGAGAGTGAGAGAGAGGGAGCCATGTGAGAGAGAGAGCCATGAAAGAGAGTGAAAGAGAGGGAGCTATGAGAGAGAGTGAGAGAGATGGAGCCATGTGAGAGAGAGAGCCATGAAAGAGAGTGAAAGAGAGGGAGCTATGAGAGAGAGTGAGAGAGATGGAGCCATGTGAGAGAGAGAGCCATGAAAGAGAGTGAAAGAGAGGGAGCTATGAGAGAGAGTGAGAGAGATGGAGCCATGTGAGAGAGAGAGAGAGCCATGAGAGAGAGTGAAAGAGAGAGAGCCATGAGAGAGAGTGAGAGAGAGGGAGCCATGTGAGAGAGAGAGCCATGAGAGAGAGTGAGAGAGATGGAGCCATGTGAGAGAGAGAGAGCCATGAGAGAGAGTGAAAGAGAGAGAGCCATGAGAGAGAGTGAGAGAGAGAGAGCCATGTGAGAGAGAGAGAGAGCAATGTGAGAGAGAGAGAGAGCCATGAGAGAGAGTGAGAGAGATGGAGCCATGTGAGAGAGAGAGCCATGAGAGAGAGTGAAAGAGAGAGAGCCATGAGAGAGAGTGAGAGAGAGGGAGCCATGTGAGAGAGAGAGAGCCATGAGAGAGAGTGAAAGAGAGAGAGCCATGAGAGAAATTGAGAGAGAGGGAGCCATGTGAGAGAGAGAGAGCCATGAGAGAGTGAAAGAGAGAGAGCCATGAGAGAGAGTCAGAGAGAGTGAGCCATGAGAGAGAGAGAGAGCCATGAGAGAGAGTGAAAGAGAGAGACAGAGCCATGAGAGAGAGTGAAAGAGATGGAGCCATGAGAGAGAGTGAAAGAGAGGAAGCCATGAGAGAGAGAGAGAGAGGGAGCCATGAGAGGGAGAGAGAGAGCCATGAGAGAGTGAGAGAGAGGGAGCCATGAGAGAGAGAGCCATGAGAGAGAGTGAAAGAGAGAGAGAGAGCCATGAGAGAGAGAGAGTCGTTAGAGAGAGTGTGAGTGAGAGAGGGAGCCATGAGAGAGAGAGAGAGCCATGAGAGAGAGTGAAGGAGAGGAAGCCATGAGAGTGAGAGAGAGCCATGAGAGAAAGTGAAAGAGAGAGACAGAGCCATGAGAGAGAGAGTCATGAGAGAGAGTGAGTGAGGGAGGGAGCCATGAGAGAGAGAGCCATGAGAGAGAGTGAGAGAGAGGGGAGAGAGAGGAGAGGAGAGGAGGAGAGAGAGAGGAGAGAGGAGAGAGGAGAGAGGAGAGAGAGGAGGAGGAGAGAGAGGGGAAGAGGGAGAGAGAGTGAGAGGAGAGAGAGAGAGGAGAGAGAGAGAGAGAGAGAGAGAGCCATGTGAGAGAGAGAGCCATGAGGGAGAGAGCCATGTGAGACAGAGAGAGCCATGAGAGAGAGAGCCATGAGAGAGAGAGAGCCATGAGAGAGAGAGAGAGCCATGAGAGAGTGAGTGAGAGAGGGAGCCATGTGAGAGAGAGAGAGCCATGGGAGAGAGTGAGGTAGAGGGAGCCATGAGAGAGAGAGAGCCATGAGAGAGAGAGCCATGAGAGAGAGCCATGAGAGAGAGAGAGCCATGAGAGAGAGAGCCATGAGAGAGAGAGAGAGCCATGAGAGAGAGAGAGCCATGAGAGAGAGAGTGATAGAGGGAGCCATGTGAGAGAGAGAGCCATGAGAGAGAGAGCCATGAGAAAGGGAGAGCCATGAGAGAGAGAGTGCCATGAGAGAGAGAGTGAGTAAGACAGAGAGCCATGAGAGAGAGAGCCATGAGAGGAGAGAGAGCCGTGAGAGAGAGAGAGCCATGAGAGAGAGTGAGAGAGAGAGCCATGTGAGAGAGAGAGAGCCATGAGAGAGAGAGTGAGTGAGAGAGAGCCATGAGACAGAGAGAGCCATGAGAGAGAGAGAGCCATGAGAGAGAGAGTGAGTGAGAGAGAGAGTGAGAGAGAGAGAGCTATGAGAGAGAGAGCCATGAGAGAGAGAGAGAGCCATGAGAGAGAGAGCCATGAGAGAGAGAGAGCCATGTGAGAGAGAGAGAGCCATGAGAGTGAGAGAGCCATGAGAGGGAGAGCCATGAGAGAGATAGAGCCATAGAGAGAGAGAGAGAGCCATGAGAGAGAGAGAGCCATGAGAGACAGAGAGAGCCATGTGAGAGAGAGAGAGCCATGAGAGTGAGATAGCCATGAGAGAGAGAGAGCCATGAGTGAGAGAGCCATGTGAGAAAGAGAGAGCCATGAGAGAGAGAGCCATGAGAGAGAGAGCCATGAGAGAGAGAGAGCCATTAGAGAGAGAGAGAGCCATTTGAGAGAGAGAGAGGAAGCCATGAGAGAGAGAGGAAGCCATGTGAGAGAGATAGGGAGCCATGTGAGAGAGTGAGAGAGAGATAGCCATGTTAGAGAGAGAGGGAGCCATGTGAGAGAGAGAGCCATGAGAGAGAGAGCCATGAGAGAGAGAGCCATGAGAGAGAGAGAGAGCCATGAGAGAGAGAGCCATGAGAGAGAGAGCCATGAGAGAGAGAGCCATGAGAGAGAGAGGGAGCCATGAGAGAGAGCCATGTGAGAGAGAGAGCCATGAGAGAGAGAGAGCCATGTGAGAGAGAGAGGGAGCCATGTGAGAGAGTGAGAAAGAGAGAGAGAGCCATGAGAGAGAGAGTGAGTGAGAGAGAGCCATGAGAGAGAGAGCCATGAGAGAGAGTGAGTGAGAGAGAGCCATGAGAGAGAGCCATGAGAGAGAGAGTGAGTGAGAGAGAGCCATGAGAGAGAGCCATGAGAGAGAGAACCATGAGAGAGAGAGAGCCATGAGAGAGAGAGCCATGAGAGAGAGAGAGCCATGAGAGAGAGAACCATGAGAGAGAGAGCCATGAGAGAGAGAGCCATGAGAGAGAGAGAGAGAGCCATGAGAGAGAGAGCCATGAGAGAGAGAGCCATGAGAGAGAGAGAGGGAGCCATGTGAAAGAGAGAGAGCCATGAGAGAGCCATAAGAGAGAGAGTGAGAGAGAGAGAGCGTGAGAAAGAGAGAGAGTGAGTGAGAGAGAGAGACAGACAGACAGACAGACAGAGACAGAGACAGAGAGATCTCAGACTTCAGAGCACTTTATTTACTCTGGAATAGCAGCACTAGGTTCCCCTGGATCTGCAAACAAACAAAACAAAACAAAGCAAAAACTAGATGAATCATAACACATACATCGTAAAACAAGTTATAGAAATGAACTCGAATAAAGTATTGAATATCAGGATAAACAGATGAACAGTTTGACGAACATAACAACAACCCACACACGCTGGTAGTATGCCCAACGCATAATGAATATCCCTTGACCTCTGATACTTGCCCAAATGTTACAATGTATGTTTTATTTCACTTCGGTTTTCGTGATCCTTTTATTTAAGTATTTATTCCATTCATTTTTTTTCCTCGCACGGCTCTTCTCACTGCATTATTCTATTAACCTTTTGACCCCCGCACCCTATCCGCCAACTGCAAAAACTTAACCCTTTCACTCCCTCACCCTGTCTACCAGCTTCCTGTAGGAAGCTGGTGGATAGGGTGAGGGAATCAAGGGGTAAAGTTTTTGCTTTGCTGGCATGGTTGGCAATATAATTATGATTCTGGTGGACAGGGAGCGGAAGTCAAAGGGTTAATATGCCGACTCACACTTTTTGGATTTTAATATTTATATTCTATTTTGCTTGAGTTTTATGATTTTAGTTTTCATTTATTATTTAGGTGTTGTTGTTTTTTTTTTTTTTAGCTTTATTAGTTTTTGTCCTCTTCCCAATTTATGTTTTGTTTTCGTGTTTTTATGTATGTATGTATGTATGTATGTATGTATGTATGTATGTATGTATGTATGTATGTATGTATGTATATATATATATATATATATATATATCATTATTGTTTTGTTTTTTTACTATTGTCAGTTTTAATTTCTCAAGATGACATCTCCACGCTCGGAGCGAATTCCATATGCACTAACGTCACAGGTGCCATGTGTATGGTGACCGTGGCACATGCCTTAAGCCTGCACATAAACCCATGAGCTGGCCAGATCCTGAGGTCCTTTCTAGACTTTTGGTGCCGGAGCCGGGAGTGAACCAGGGACCCTTAAGTTCTGAGGTCCTGTCCAGCCTTATGTTTTACCTTGCTGTCAAAATCTGTATCTTTCGTCTGAAAACTGACCACAACATACTAAACAAACATCTTTTTCGAAACTTGATGGGAAGTTGTGACCTCTCCTATGTGTCCTTTTGGACAGGCATAGCAGGACACGACCTACATCCCATGGATATGCAGGAGGAATATCTAGCAGCTGTAGGAGTGCGATCGAAGCCGATTACTCTTGATGAGAAACTGAACGGGCCTGTGGATATTTTCAAACGAAAGCCAGCCATTTACCTGGAAAGCTAGTCTCCAGGTGTAACGACAATGAGAAGAAGAAGAAGAAGGTCAATCACATAACTGAAGAATCCTGTACGCCCTGTCTGTGGCGATCATGGACTTCCATTTGTCCCTATCTCTCGTTGCCCCTAGCATCTCCAGCCACCCTCCTCGTCCCCAGCCACTCTGCAAGTCCGTCCAGCATGTTCTCCCTGGGTCTACCTGGTGCTCTCTTTCCCTTAGCGGGCCTCTGTAGCTCAGTTGGTTTGAGCGTCGGATTCACATGCTAATGGTTGTGGGTTCGAATCCCGGGGTGCGCTACATTAAATCTGGCCTTCTCACTGTCCCATCTTAGCATCATTGTTGTTCTGGTGGTGTCAGTATAGGATTAGATAAGTCCCCCATTGCCCCCATTTTCCTGGGATGGTTATCCCCGTCGGCCATATCACCTGAGGTGGGTGCTGACGTAAAACTGAATCAAATCAAATCAAATCAAATCTCTTTCCCTCCAGCTTTCCCGTTGTGAACAGGTGCTTCAAATCCCCTTTCCTCATAAAATGGCCTATAAATGTTGCCTGTCTTTTTCTAATCTTCCTTATGAGTGATCTACTTGTGTCTGCCTCCATCAAGACTGTCTCGTGTGTTTTCTTTGCTGTCCATGGAACTCTCAACATTCTTCTTAGAAACCACATCTCGGCTGCCTCAATCTTGTTCTGGCTTTGCTTCATGACTGTCCACGCCTCACATCCGTACAACAGTATTGGTTCTATATAACATTCAAGAACTCTCTTCCTGATGTTAATTGATAGGCATGTGTTGGTAAGAATGCTTTTCATCTTCTTGAATGCTGTTTTGGCTTGGCCGATTCTGCCGGTTATTTCTGATGTGCATCTGCCGTCTGATGAAATGATCGTTCCCAGGTATCTGAATTTATCAACCTCTGTCAAGGTTGTGCCATTTGCTGTTACTTTGCATGAGGGGATTTCATGTTTTTTACTGATCACCATGACTTCAGTCTTCCTGCTGTTTAGTTCCAACCCCCTTACCTTTGCTTTCTATGTCTAGTATATTCACCAGGTTTTGTAGGTCCCTTTCATTTTCTGCAATTAGCACGGTGTCATCTGCGTATCGAATGTTGTTTATCATTTTCCCTCCAACCTTTAATCCAGAGTCTTCTTCTAGGTTTCTCATGATGTTTTCGCTGTATAGTGAAAACAGATCTGGTAACAAAACATAATCCTGTCTGACTCCTCTTTTGATGTTTTGGAAAGAGCTTACATCATTTTCTATTCTCATTGCAGCTGTTTGTTCCCAGTACATATTTCTGATTATTCGTAGATCTTTTTCATCAACATTGAGTCTCTCCAGTTGGTTGATCAATTCATCATGTCTTACCCAATCGAAAGCCTTGGTGTAGTCAACAAAGCATAAATACAAATCCTTATTCATCTCATTTGACCTCTCTATGATAGTTCTTAGGATGTATATGGCATTAATACTTCCTTTCCCTTCCACAAATCCACACTGTTCTTCTGCTATTTCTCTTTTGAGTCTATTCCTTGTCCTCATCATGATTATTCTTAACAGGATTTTGTTACATGACTCATCAAACTGATTGTGCGATGGAGTTCGCATTCTATAGCCCCTATCTTCTTTGGAAGTGCAATGAAAATTGATTTTGACATATCTTTGGGGATTTTTCCAGTGTCATAAATTTCATTTAGGAGGACTTATTTTTTCTATGCAAAATTCCTCCAGGGCTTCAATCATCTCTGTAGTAATGTTGTCTGGTCCTGGGGCTTTTCCTGGTTTCATCTTTTTCAGTGCTGCTCTAACTTCATCTTTCATTATGGGTGGTCCTTCAGAGTTCTTTTTTATAATGTGTTCTTCGTTTCTGTCATCCTCAAAAAGGTCTTTAATGTACTCTCCCCATCTGTCTAATATTTTGTCTTTTTCCATGATAAGCGTGCCATCTTTCGATTTCAAGCAACCAGTTGATGTGCATGTATTTTTCCTGTGGACAATTTCTTCAATTCGTCTGTACATACCCTGAGGATCCGTTTTGTGTTAGTCTTCCATTTCTTTGCACTTCGTTTTCAGCCAAGCTTCCTTAGCTTCATTGCACCTATTCCTGATCTCCTTGTTCATCTTCCTGTGGATCTCCTCGTTTCTCTTTGCCTTCCTCCTTTCCTCCATCAAGCCTAAAATTTCATTAGGCATCCAGCTCTTTTTTGGTTTTCTATCTGCCTTAGGGATTTCTTCACAAGCTCCATTTATCGAATTCCTCAACTTTGTCCATTATTCTTCACTGTCACCAACGTCTTCCAAGTACTGAATTAGTTTTGAACATGTACATTAAATTTTTTACGTATCATTTCATCTGTCTTTAAGAGTCCAAGGTTGTTTAATTTGATGTTGCTTTTGGTCTGTTTCCTTTTCCTCAATTTCAGTCTAAATCTTCCCACTACAGGATTGTGGTCACTGTTGCAGTCTGCGCCTGGTAGTGTTTTTGCTGACAGTAAAGAATTTCTAAATCTTTTGTTGATCAGGAGTAGTGTAATTACGGAACACGAAATCATCCAGTATGCACACACTTTAAAAAGGAGTGTAACTGTAAACGCCTGCTTCATAATTATATACAGTTACAGTCCACGAACGAAAAAAAAAATGTCCTTGTGTTCGTCTGTGGGCGTGGACTGTACAATGCTGTACAACTGATAAAATTTTTTTTAAAAACATCAGCAGAATGATGTTGGCCGTATATAGGAAGAATAACATGTTCTTCTGTACAATGCTTACGAACTGTGTACGCACTGACGATGCTCTGAAGGGGAGAGAACTCTTGTCCAGTAACTGAGGAGAAGAGACAGTAAGAGTTATTTACCAGTGCATCCGGAAGCAGACTGCGGGAACATGATGTTAGCATCGCATCAGCATGCTAAGTAACCACGCCAACAGGCTACAGCTGAATAGACGTGTGCATCCATTGTTCAACCAGCATGTAAACCGACTTGAAAATCCGTTTGGCAGCATGTTGACCAGCGAGTTTGATGCTTGTGCGAACGTAGAAGATGCACCGATGACAGATGTATTTTACCTTTGGATAGAACGGTCTGCAAGTGTGATAGATCAGTTTTTGTGTCAGAAACAGAAACTAGCTCAGCTAAGATCCACCCCAAAGATCAGTATCGATCGATATTAATGATGGCTTCGTACCAGGCACAGCACATCCAGTTTGAAAACTGGTCACCGCAAGAAGTCGCTAACTGGTTGCAGGGTAAGTCAGCAAAGATCGGATGTAGGTGGATTCCCAAAGTTTTACATAAAAACAGAGAGAAAGAAAGAAAAAGAAAAAACAGATAAAGCAGATTTTCAATGGTAGATCTAGTTTTTATATTTCGGTTACAGGTAAGTCAGCAAAGATCAGATCAAGATGGATGCCCATATACATGTATGTATATAATGAAACAAAGAAAAAAGAAACAGCAGGTTTTCAATAGTATTTCTTCTATTTTGTATGTTTTGTCTCTTCAGGTTTCTTAAATACAAAGTTTAGGCATATTTTTTATCACGGAGAGCGCACACCACACTGCAGTATCATGTGTGTTTTTTCTTTCTTTTTTCCTTCTTTTTTTTTGTGAGATTTTTCTCCCAAATGTTAGATCTTGAGAGATGGTCTAGGACTAGGTGCTTGTCTTTCAGAAGAGATAGTTATTGAGGTTGGTTGCACAGTGTACACTTCACACACATGAACTTTAAAAAAAGACAAATAATAAAAAAGAAACAATTCAGCAAAGGAGCTATCCCTGGCAAAATTCTGCAGATTGTTTTTAATCCATTCTCATAAGGAAACAGAAATATCTATTAAGATTTAAGTATTAGACAAAAGGTAGTGCTAATTTTAACATAAATTTGCAACAGCAGCCCAAATTTCACATGGTAAATATATTGTAACAAGAGTCAAATAAAATATATTAACACTGAAGTATTTTTGTTCATTTATTTGTGAATATTTCAGAAGGTCTGTATCGTGTATGTGTGCATGCATGAATGTGAATATTTGTGTGTGTGTTTGTGTGTGTGTGATGAGTGTTTGTTTATGCTGTGTGTGTGTGTGTGTGTGTGTGTGTGTGTGTGGTGTGTTGTGCAAGAGAGACAGACATGAAGCATGTTCTTCCTTGCTTTTATATACTTCTTGTTGTGTAAAGTAAGTTTGTTTTTGTTGTTATTGGGTTTTGTTGTTGTTGCTGTTTTTGTAGTTTATAACCTATTGACACATGAACAGGTTGTTGTTTTTTTATTATGATTATTTTCAATTCTTCTTTAACCTTTTTACTCCCACAATTTATCCACTGCCTGCAAAAAACCTTAATCCTTTGACTCCTCTGTATTCATCAGCTTCCTGCAGGAAGCTGGTGGATAGGGTGAGGGAGTCAAAGGGTTAGCTTCATATTTGTACAGTTTTTCTGTCTTCTGTATGCATGTCTCTGCCTTTATCTCTCATGTTTTTGTAAAGCACTTAAGGCTGTTATGAGATGAGGCACTGTAAAATCATTTGTAGTAGTATTAGCAGTACTAGTATTGTTACTGTTTGTATCATTATTGTTAATGTTATCATTGTTGTTATAAGTAGTAGTAGTAGTAGTATCATCTTTGTCATCATCATCACCATCATCATCATCATCATCATCATTGATTATCATTATTGTTTTAATCAGCGTGAGCCAGGTGCAGGTTTTTGGCCAACTACCATTTTTTAGGCATACACAGAAGACAATAAAGAACCAAATTTTAATTATTATTATTATTATTATTATGTTATTGTTTTTATTATTATCATATTATCATTATTATTATTGTTATTGTTATTATTATTGTTTTTAATAATAATATTGTTATTATTATCATCATCATCATCATCATCATCATCATTTAACAAACAAAAAAGAGAGATGCAAATTTTCAGCCAGCTGGACTGGACTCTGTCAGTTATTGTGTTGTGTTTTGGTTTGAACAAATCACGTTTTGTTGAAAACTAATTTGTGTTATATTGTGTTGTTCATTTGGGTGAGTCTTGCTTTGATCAGAAGTGATTTATGTTAGCATGTGTTGTGTTGTATGATAAGTTTGAATTAATCATATTATGAAATCCAAACAAGTGTGACTGCCCGTGTTCATTTAAACACGAACCAGAAAAAACATGAAAAAAAGAATCAGAACGCGTATTTAGTACAACCAGACAAGAGAGGCGCAAATTTTCGGGCAACTGGCTTTTGTCAAGCATAGACATAAGATCACAAACAAACAAACACCAAATACAAAAATGAGATTTTTAGTCCTTTTCTCACACTGGACAAAGCAACAGGGAAGTTTCATTCTTTTTCTCCTAATTTTTGTATTTAGTGCTTGTTCGTTTGTGATCTTACATAGATCTACGCTTGACAAAGGCAAGTTGGCCGAAAATTTGCGCCTGTCTTGTCTGGTTGTATTAAATATGCATTCCGATTCTTTTTTTCGTGTTTTTTCTGGTTCCTGTTTGCTTGAACGCGGGCAGTCACATTTGTTTTGAAAAGGCCAGTTGGCCAAAAATTTGCACCTGTCTTGTCTGGTTGTATTAAATATGCGTTCTGATTCTTTTTTCATGTTTTCTCTGAATTGTCTTATGTTTGAAATTGATTTGAGTTATCGCATGTTATATTGCGTTATAGGTTTAGATGAGTCAGTGGCGCAGTACGTTCCCCTGTTCAAAGTGAAAGGTGTGGACGGGAGAAAGCTGCTGATGTTGAATCATTCTGACCTGGAGAAAATGGGCATCAATAAGCTGGGCCACCAGGAACTGGTCTTGGAGGCTGTGGATCTTCTGCGCTCTCTGGTGGGCAGTTTTTCCCAATTTTGTCAGGATGTCGAACACTTTACCCTCCCCCATTTTAGTTTTAAAATAAATTGATGGTAGATCAGAGTTTCCGATTTTTCCATTGTTGTGGATGGTTTGCGATGGATGAAAAGTGTCAAATGAAAAGTGTTATTACAGCAGTGAGATTTTGTCAGAGCTTGTCTTTTTGTTTTTCATGCGTAAGCATGTAAGAACATATAAAGATGATACTCATTATTGTTTCTATGGATTTGAGCGTATGATCTGCTTTAAACACACACACTACACACACACACACACACACGCGCGCGCACACATGTACACAGGCATGCACATATACATGCATGCACACTCACATACATGATACACACACACACACACACACACATCCACGCACACTCACACTCACACAGACACACACACACACGCACACACACACACACACTCACACACACACACACACACACACACACACACACACACACACACACACACACACACACACACACACACACACACACACACACACACACACACACACACACGCATGAAAAGTGACCAAACGAAACAGGAAAACAGCAACAACCATTAAAGAAACCAAAAAGAAACCCACACTATATAGTATATGCTATCTAAGAAACTTGCTGCCATGCAGGCATTCCATTTTAATTAATCCATACTACTCAGTAGGTAACAACCTCATTAATTTTTTGAACTAGTAACTTTGTTTATTTTACGAAGTAGCAACCTCACTTATTTCATGAAAATAGCACTGATCTTCTCTCCCTAAATCCTGTATTTTCCTCACCTTATCTGTCTGTTGCAAACAGTTCTCAGTTTCTCAAGATGACATCTGTGCACTCGGAACGAATTCCATATGCACAAACGTCAAAGGTGCCATGTGTATGGTGATTGTGGCACAAGCCTTAAGCCTGCGCATAATCCCATGAGCTGGCCAGGTCCTGAGGCCATACCTAGACTGTGTTGTAACACTTTTTATTTTACTTGTTGCCCCATCTCATGCATGCAGAACAGAGAGGCAGATTTCATTGCTGCTTTATATGCTTCCTGCAGAAGCTGGTGGATAGGGTTAGGGAATGTAAGGATTCTTTTTATTTTACTTTAATGATAGATAATGCAGGAAGCTGGTGGATAGGGTGAGGGAATGAAAGGGTTAAGTTTTTGTTTGCTGTCATGGGTGATAATGCAGGAAGCTGGTAGATAGGGTGAGGGAGTGATAGGGTTAAGTTTTGTTTTCCTGTCATGGGTAATAATGCTTGAAGTTGGTGGATAGGATGAGAGAGTGAAAGGATTGATTTAGTTTTGCTGTCATAATAGATCAGGCAGGAAGCTGGTGGAAAGTGTGAGAGAGTGAAAGCGCTAATGGTTCACCTTTCCACAAATTTCTGTTTCAGCGCTATACCTTGGACACGGAAAACCTGCAGTCAATGGCGCTACAGTTGGGGTGCAAGGCGCGCAATGTGGTGGCAGAGATTCAGATGCGTCAGGGCGAGAACGATCAGAACCGTGCCAACCTGCGACATGGGGAACTGCACCGTAAACGGCTGTCCATCACCGTTCTGTCTTATGTGGCTGACCTGCTGACCACACTGAAAAACCTGGTCTCCTGGTTAGACAGGTGTGTGCTTGATAGAGCTTTGGACTTAAGATGTGATGTTTCACGTTTTTGTGCAAGTTTAGGGGGTTTGGAGTTTGTTATAAATGTGTA